>CM050163.1:3555348-3739435 GCA_027410445.1 Discoglossus pictus
CAGAGCCCTGGTCACAGGCAGAGAGTATGTGGGACAGAGCCCTGGTCACAGGCAGACAGTATGTGGGACAGAGCCCTGGTCACAGGCAGAGAGTATGTGGGACAGAGCCCTGGTCACGGGCAGACAGTATGTGGGACGGAGCCCTGGTCACAGGCAGAGAGTATGTGGGACGGAGCCCTGGTCACATTTAGAGAGTATGTGGCATGGAGCCCTTGTCACGGCAGAGAGTATGTGGGACGGAGCCCTGGTCACGGGCAGAGAGTATGTGGGACAGAGCCCTGGTCACAGGCAGAGAGTATGTGGGACGGAGCCCTGGTGACGGGCAGACAGTATGTGGGACAGAGCCCTGGTCACAGGCAGAGAGTATGTGGGACGGAGCCCTGGTCACAGGAAGAGAGTATGTGGGATGGATACCTGTTCACAGGCAGAGAGTATGTGGGACTGAGCCCTGGTCACAGGCAGAGAGTATGTTAGACAGAGCCCTGGTCACAGGCAGAGAGTTTGTGGGACGGAGCCCTTGCCACCGGCAGAGAGTTTGTGGGACGGAGTCCTTGTCAACGTCAGAGAGTATGTGGGACGGAGCCCTGGTCACGTGCAGAGAGTATGTGGGACGGAACCCTGGTCACGTGCAGAGAGTATGTGGGACGGAGCCCTGGTCATGGGCAGAGAGTATGTGGGATGGAGCCTGGTCACATGAAGAGAGTATGTGGGACGGAGCCCTGGTCACGTGTAGATCGTATGTGGGACGGAGCCCTGGACACGGGAAGAGAGTATGTGTGACGGAGCCCTGGTCACGTGCAGATCGTATGTGGGACGGAGCCCTGGTCACGTGCAGATCGGATGTGGGACGGAGCCCTGGACACGGGAAGAGAGTTTGTGGGACGGAGCCCTGGTCACAGGAAGAGAGTATGTGGGACGGAGCCCTGGTCATGGGCAGAGAGTGTGTGGGACAGAGCCCTGGTCACAGGCAGAGAGTATGTGGGACAGAGCCTTGGTCACGGGCAGAGAGTGTGTGGGACAGAGCCCTTGTCACAGGCAGATAGTGTGTGGGACAGAGCCCTGGTCACAGGCAGATAGTATGTGGGACGGAGCCCTGGTCACAGGCAGAGAGTATGTGGGACAGAGCCCTGGTCACAGGCAGAGAGTATGTGGGACGGAGCCCTGGTCACAGGCAGAGAGTATGTGGGACGGAGCCCTGGTCACGGGCAGATAGTATGTGGGACGGAGCGCTTGCCACCAGCAGAGAGTTTGTGGGACGGTGCCCTTGTCACCGTCAGAGAGTATGTGGGACAGAGCCCTGGTCACAGGCAGAGAGTATGTGGGACGGAGCCCTGGTCACAGGCAGATAATATGTGGGACAGAGCCCTGGTCACAGGCAGAGAGTATATGGGACAGAGCCCTGGTCACGGCCAGACAGTATGTGGGACAGAGCCCTGGTCACAGGCAGAGAGTATGTGGGACAGAGCCCTGGTCACGGGCAGACAGTATGTGGGACAGAGCCCTGGTCACAGGCAGAGAGTATGTGGGACAGAGCCCTGGTCACGGGCAGAGAGTATGTGGGACAGAGCCCTGGTCACAGGCAGAGAGTATGTGGGACAGAGCCCTGGTCACGGGCAGACAGTATGTGGGACAGAGCCCTGGTCACAGGCAGAGAGTATGTGGGACAGAGCCCTGGTCACGGGCAGACAGTATGTGGGATAGAGCTCTGGTCACAGGCAGAGAGTATGTGGGACGGAGCCCTTGTCAACGTCAGAGAGTATGTGGGACGGAGCCCTGGTCACATTTAGAGAGTATGTGGGACGGAGCCCTTGTCACGGCAGAGAGTATGTGGGACGGAGCCCTGGTCACGGGCAGAGAGTATGTGGGACGGAGCCCTGGTGACGGGCAGACAGTATGTGGGACAGAGCCCTGGTCACAGGCAGAGACTATGTGGGACAGAGCCCTGGTCACAGGCAGAGAGTATGTGGGACGGAGCCCTTGCCACCGGCAGAGAGTTTGTGGGACGGAGCCCTTGTCAACGTCAGAGAGTATGTGGGACGGAGCCCTGGTCACATTTAGAGAGTATGTGGGACGGAGCCCTTGTCACGGCAGAGAGTTTGTGGGACTGAACCCTGGTCACGTGCAGAGAGTATGTGGGATGGAGCCTGGTAACATGAAGAGAGTATGTGGGACGGAGCCCTGGTCACGTGTAGATCGTATGTGGGACGGAGCCCTGGTCACGGGCAGATAGTATGTGGGACGGAGCCCTTGTCACCGTCAGAGAGTATGTGGGACAGAGCCCTGGTCACAGGCAGAGAGTATGTGGGACGGAGCCCTGGTCACAGGCAGATAATATGTGGGACAGAGCCCTGGTCACAGGCAGAGAGTATGTGGGACGGAGCCCTGGTCACAGGCAGATAGTATGTGGGACGGAGCCCTGGTCATGGGCAGAGAGTATGTGGGACGGATCCGTGGTCACAGGCAGAGAGTATGTGGGACAGAGCCCTGGTCACGGGCAGATAGTATGTGGGACGGAGCCCTGGTCACAGGCAGAGAGTATGTGGGACAGAGCCCTGGTCACGGGCAGATAGTATGTGGGACGGAGCCCTGGTCACAGGCAGAGAGTATGTGGGACAGAGCCCTGGTCACGGGCAGATAGTATGTGGGACGGAGCCCTGGTCACATGAAGAGAGTATGTGGGACTGAGCCCTGGTCACGGGCAGATAGTATGTGGGACGGAGCCCTGGCCACAGGCAGAAAATATGTGGGACAGAGCCCTGGTCACGTGCAGATCGTATGTGGGACTGAGCCCTGGACACGGGAAGAGAGTATGTGGGACTGAGCCCTGGTCACGTGCAGATCGTATGTGGGACGGAGCCCTGGTCACGTGCAGATCGGATGTGGGACGGAGCCCTGGACACGGGAAGAGAGTTTGTGGGACGGAGCCTAGGTCACAGGCAGAGAGTATGTGGGACAGAGCCCTGGTCACAGGCAGAGAGTATGTGGGACGGAGCCCTGGTCACCACTAGAGAGTTTGTGGGACGGAGCCCTGGTCACTACATCAATGCACCACAAAATAATTATTACATTGCAGATTCGATTCTGTCAGATGATAAAGACAGTGAATCGAATTTTAGTATCGAATTTATTAATTCGTTAACACCATCTGGAATGCCCCCACATATTTTACAATTGAAAAATGGCGTAATTGTCATGCTATTGCAAAATATGAATCCAAAAAAAGGACTTTGTAATGGGACCAGATTAATTGTGCATGAGTTAAAAGATCATTTTATACATGCAGAAATTATAACTGGGACCCATAAAGGTGAACGAGTTTTTATACCAAGAATTGATTTAGCTCCAAGTGAGAGTGGTTTGTCTTTTGTCCTTCAAAGGAGACAATTTCCAGTTATCATGGCATTTGCCATGACCATCAATAAATCCCAAGGACAAACTTTTAAGTCGGTTGGGATTTTTTTAAAGGAACCAGTTTTTGCACATGGACAACTCTATGTGGCTTTTTCAGGGTGCACTAATCCAAAATAAATTAAAGTGCATGTTGAAGAAAATGAAACTCAAGGTCATTTATTGGACGATGGATGTGTTTACACCAAAAACATTGTCTACTATGAGGTGTTGGAAAGGTAGAGGACAATGGTTTCATTTTAATGCCAACATTTTATGGTAATCAATATGATTGCACAAAAACAATATTTCACGTAAAACATCTAAAGAATGGACAAAAAAACATAGAGAACAGTGGTTTGACTTCCAGTAGAAAATTAAAGTACTCTGGGACTCTTTAAATAGGGGACCACTATTTCACTTATGAAAATCTATGTGATATTTGCAGAATGGAGAAAATGAAAAAAAAGAAATATAACAACAAAAACAACAGTAAAATATCCGTAAACAGATTGGAATGGGTTCAAAGTTTCATATTAACATGATTGGCTACACAAAACCATTAACTGAATTTTGCAGGATTTACAAGAGTTAAATATTATTGTTTGATGTTACAATTTCAGATGTTAAATATGTGTTTTTGGAATTTTGAAAAAAGTTTGGTAAATATATATGTGGTATAGTCAAATATGTAGTGTTAGTATAAAGTTTAAATATTTTAATAATAATTGGAAATATATTATTTAAAGACAAAGTATTGATTCAGGGAGAAATCCGATCGCCAGTTAATGGGGTCAGGAAGGAATTAATTTTTTCCCCTCTTTGATACAATTGGACAAGTTTCAATAGAGGGTTTTATTGTTTGCCTTCCTCTGGATTCAATGCTAATTTAGTTTAACAAGAGTTTAACAAAAAAGTTACAAATGATAAAAAGCATGTTATTGTTAAAACTATTAACTTACTCTAAGTTAATAAAGTCCGCAGTTACTCAGTGATAAATATGTATTGAAAAGTGTTAGTATTGTTAACAAAATGTTGAACGAATGTTTCATATACAAGTTGCATGTTACAAAGTTTCATGTTAGACTTTACAATATGTATGCATTAAAAAGTAACACATTATTATATTGTTATTATATATATCACAATTAAAAGACTGAAGGTTGAAAAAAAAAATATGTTGGTGAAATATAAGTTGAAAGTTTAAAAAAAAAAAATGTGTATTTATTTACAAAAAAAGGGACAAATGTAGCAGCGTCATTTTGTGTTGCAAACAAATTTCACAACATTGAATTTTTATTGACCGTCATTTTTTTGCTAGTGAAATTATATAGAGGGTTATGAGGGTCTGTATAGACACCCATAAGGGACCGGGTTAACATAAAGTACTGCAAACACTTTGTGTCATGAGGGTCCTGGATGACCCTCATGGCACTTCTAGTGCTATTACATGGGGTCATTAGTGCGTTAGAGGGGTCTATATAGTTGAGCCACCCAGTACACTCACATTGTGTCACAAACAGCATTCCCAGCTTTAACATTTTTATTGCCGTCATTTTTTGATGGACAAGTCGCTAGTTTACTTATATAAACTGCGTGTTACAAGGATATATTCGTTTACTTCCTTGTCCTAGGTTTTATTGTGTTATTGTATTATTTTGACACAATAACTCTCGGCACTCAGCAAGTTCATGTTAATACTTGCAGTATACTCTAATCGCCATATAAAAACAGCTGTGGTTCCAGGACAAATACTCCTCCGATCTTAAGCCAACACTAAGCAGTAATGTAAACACTGGGCCCAAAGAGGTGCAGGAACTATTCACCAAATGAATCCTACTAAAGTAAAATAAACAAGCAATGTGCAAATGAATACAAATGTAAGTGTCCCGAGCAGACAGCGCAACGCCGCGCCCACTTGAAGCGGCAATCTTGTATCTTCCACAAACCGTCAGAGGGCTCATAAAAATAGTTTATATAATATCCAAGTCACTACAAACATTAACCCTGTTGTATATTTTAAAAAAGCAATCCAGCAAAGGAGATAATTTACTGTATATTTGTGTCCCACTTATCGCTGAGCACAATATGGCCGCCCCCACTATCACATGCTGCTGTAATGCACCCGTCACTCACCAGCCCATGAGGGGCTCATGTATGTAGTGTAAGACGCTTCCATTGGACTTTGGATCCTCCATAGCAGAGCACACCCTAAATACGGTACTGTAATACATAAATACATATACTATCTCTACATAGCAGCCAGTCCCTCTCAGCAGCCACCCCCATATATACATATACTATCTCTACATAGCAGCCAGTCCCTCTCAGCAGCCATCCCCCCATATATACATATAATATCTCTACATAGGAGCCAGTCCCTCTCAGCAGCCACCCCCATATATACATATACTATCTCTACATAGCAGCCAATCCCTCCCAGCAGCCACCCCCATATATTCATATACTATCTCTACATAGCAGCCAGTCCCTCTCAGCAGCCATCTCCCCATATATACATATACTACTATCTTTACATAGCAGCCAGTCCCTCTCAGCAGCCACCCCCATATATACATATACTATCTCTACATAGCAGCCAGTCCCTCTCAGCAGCCACCCCCCATATATACATATACTATCTCTACATAGCAGCCAGTCCCTCTCAGCAGCCACCCCCATATATACATATACTATCTCTACATAGCAGCCAATCCCTCCCAGCAGCCACCCCCATATATTCATATACTATCTCTACATAGCAGCCAGTCCCTCTCAGCAGCCACCCCCTATATATACATATACTATCTCTACATAGCAGCCAGTCCTTCTCAGCAGCCATCCCCCCATATATACATATAATATCTCTACATAGCAGCCAGTCCCTCTCAGCAGCCATCCCCCCATATATACATATAATATCTCTACATACGAGCCAGTCCCTCTCAGCAGCCACCCCCATATATACATATACTATCTCTACATAGCAGCCAATCCCTCCCAGCAGCCACCCCCATATATACATATACTATCTCTACATAGCAGCCAGTCCCTCTCAGCAGCCATCCCCCCATATATACATATAATATCTCTACATAGGAGCCAGTCCCTCTCAGCAGCCACCCCCATATATACATATACTATCTCTACATAGCAGCCAGTCCCTCTCAGCAGCCATCCCCCCATATATACATATACTATCTCTACATAGCAGCCAGTCCCTCTCAGCAGCCATACCCCCATATATACATATAATATCTCTACATAGCAGCCAGTCCCTCTCAGCAGCCACCCCCATATATACATATACTATCTCTACATAGCAGCCAGTCCCTCTCAGCAGCCATCCCCCCATATATACATATAATATCTCTACATAGGAGCCAGTCCCTCTCAGCAGCCACCCCCATATATACATATACTATCTCTACATAGCAGCCAATCCCTCTCAGCAGCCACCCCCATATATTCATATACTATCTCTACATAGCAGCCAGTCCCTCTCAGCAGCCATCTCCCCATATATACATATACTATCTCTACATAGCAGCCAGTCCCTCTCAGCAGCCACCCCCATATATTCATATACTATCTCTACATAGCAGCCAGTCCCTCTCAGCAGCCATCTCCCCATATATACATATACTACTATCTTTACATAGCAGCCAGTCCCTCTCAGCAGCCACCCCCTATATATACATATACTATCTCTACATAGCAGCCAGTCCCTCTCAGCAGCCATCCCCCCATATATACATATAATATCTCTACATAGCAGCCAGTCCCTCTCAGCAGCCATCCCCCCATATATACATATACTATCTCTACATAGCAGCCAATCCCTCCCAGCAGCCACCCCCATATATTCATATACGACTATCTTTACATAGCAGCCAGTCCCTCTCAGCAGCCACCCCCATATATACATATACTATCTCTACATAGCAGCCAGTCCCTCTCAGCAGCCATCCCCCCATATATACATATACTATCTCTACATAGCAGCCAATCCCTCTCAGCAGCCATACCCCCATATATACATATAATATCTCTACATAGGAGCCAGTCCCTCTCAGCAGCCACCCCCATATATACATATACTATCTCTACATAGCAGCCAGTCCCTCTCAGCAGCCATCCCCCCATATATACATATACTATCTCTACATAGCAGCCAGTCCCTCTCAGCAGCCATACCCCCATATATACATATAATATCTCTACATAGGAGCCAGTCCCTCTCAGCAGCCACCCCCATATATACATATACTATCTCTACATAGCAGCCAGTCCCTCTCAGCAGCCACCCCCCATATATACATATACTATCTCTACATAGCAGCCAGTCCCTCTCAGCAGCCACCCCCATATATACATATACTATCTCTACATAGCAGCCAGTCCCTCTCAGCAGCCATCCCCCCATATATACATATAATATCTCTACATAGGAGCCAGTCCCTCTCAGCAGCCACCCCCATATATACATATACTATCTCTACATAGCAGCCAATCCCTCCCAGCAGCCACCCCCATATATTCATATACTATCTCTACATAGCAGCCAGTCCCTCTCAGCAGCCATCTCCCCATATATACATATACTACTATCTTTACATAGCAGCCAGTCCCTCTCAGCAGCCACCCCCATATATACATATACTATCTCTACATAGCAGCCAGTCCCTCTCAGCAGCCACCCCCCATATATACATATACTATCTCTACATAGCAGCCAGTCCCTCTCAGCAGCCACCCCCATATATACATATACTATCTCTACATAGCAGCCAATCCCTCCCAGCAGCCACCCCCATATATTCATATACTATCTCTACATAGCAGCCAGTCCCTCTCAGCAGCCATCTCCCCATATATACATATACTATCTCTACATATCAGCCAGTCCCTCTCAGCAGCCACCCCCTATATATACATATACTATCTCTACATATCAGCCAGTCCCTCTCAGCAGCCACCCCCTATATATACATATACTATCTCTACATAGCAGCCAGTCCCTCTCAGCAGCCATCCCCCCATATATACATATAATATCTCTACATAGCAGCCAGTCCCTCTCAGCAGCCATCCCCCCATATATACATATAATATCTCTACATACGAGCCAGTCCCTCTCAGCAGCCACCCCCATATATACATATACTATCTCTACATAGCAGCCAATCCCTCCCAGCAGCCACCCCCATATATTCATATACGACTATCTTTACATAGCAGCCAGTCCCTCTCAGCAGCCACCCCCATATATACATATACTATCTCTACATAGCAGCCAGTCCCTCTCAGCAGCCATCTCCCCATATATACATATACTACTATCTTTACATAGCAGCCAGTCCCTCTCAGCAGCCACCCCCCATATATACATATACTATCTCTACATAGCAGCCAGTCCCTCTCAGCAGCCATCCCCCCATATATACATATACTATCTCTACATAGGAGCCAGTCCCTCTCAGCAGCCACCCCCATATATACATATACTATCTCTACATAGCAGCCAGTCCCTCTCAGCAGCCATCCCCCCATATATACATATACTATCTCTACATAGCAGCCAGTCCCTCTCAGCAGCCATACCCCCATATATACATATAATATCTCTACATAGCAGCCAGTCCCTCTCAGCAGCCACCCCCATATATACATATACTATCTCTACATAGCAGCCAGTCCCTCTCAGCAGCCATCCCCCCATATATACATATAATATCTCTACATAGGAGCCAGTCCCTCTCAGCAGCCACCCCCATATATACATATACTATCTCTACATAGCAGCCAATCCCTCCCAGCAGCCACCCCCATATATTCATATACTATCTCTACATAGCAGCCAGTCCCTCTCAGCAGCCATCTCCCCATATATACATATACTACTATCTTTACATAGCAGCCAGTCCCTCTCAGCAGCCACCCCCCATATATACATATACTATCTCTACATAGCAGCCAGTCCCTCTCAGCAGCCACCCCCCATATATACATATACTATCTCTACATAGCAGCCAGTCCCTCTCAGCAGCCACCCCCATATATACATATACTATCTCTACATAGCAGCCAGTCCCTCTCAGCAGCCATCTCCCCATATATACATATACTACTATCTTTACATAGCAGCCAGTCCCTCTCAGCAGCCACCCCCTATATATACATATACTATCTCTACATAGCAGCCAGTCCCTCTCAGCAGCCATCCCCCCATATATACATATAATATCTCTACATAGCAGCCAGTCCCTCTCAGCAGCCATCCCCCCATATATACATATACTATCTCTACATAGCAGCCAATCCCTCTCAGCAGCCATCCCCCCATATATACATATACTATCTCTACATAGCAGTCAGTCCCTCTCAGCAGCCACCCCCATATATTCATATACTATCTCTACAGAGCAGCCAGTCCCTCTCAGCAGCCATCTCCCCATATATACATATACTACTATCTTTACATAGCAGCCAGTCCCTCTCAGCAGCCACCCCCATATATTCATATACTATCTCTACATAGCAGCCAGTCCCTCTCAGCAGCCATCCCCCCATATATACATATAATATCTCTACATAGGAGCCAGTCCCTCTCAGCAGCCACCCCCATATATTCATATACTATCTCTACATAGCAGCCAGTCCCTCTCAGCAGCCATCCCCCCATATATACATATACTATCTCTACATAGCAGCCAGTCCCTCTCAGCAGCCATCCCCCCATATATACATATAATATCTCTACATAGGAGCCAGTCCCTCTCAGCAGCCACCCCCATATATACATATACTATCTCTACATAGCAGCCAATCCCTCCCAGCAGCCACCCCCATATATTCATATACTATCTCTACATAGCAGCCAGTCCCTCTCAGCAGCCATCTCCCCATATATACATATACTACTATCTTTACATAGCAGCCAGTTCCTCTCAGCAGCCACCCCCCATATATACATATACTATCTCTTCATAGCAGCCAGTCACTCTCAGCAGCCACCCCCCATATATACATATACTATTTCTACATAGCAGCCAGTCCCTCTCAGCAGCCACTCCCATATATACATATACTATCTCTACATAGCAGCCAATCCCTCCCAGCAGCCACCCCCATATATTCATATACTATCTCTACATAGCAGCCAGTCCCTCTCAGCAGCCATCTCCCCATATATACATATACTACTATCTTTACATAGCAGCCAGTCCCTCTCAGCAGCCACCCCCCATATATACATATACTATCTCTACATAGCAGCCAGTCCCTCTCAGCAGCCATCCCCCCATATATACATATAATATCTCTACATAGGAGCCAGTCCCTCTCAGCAGCCACCCCCATATATACATATACTATCTCTACATAGCAGCCAATCCCTCCCAGCAGCCACCCCCATATATTCATATACTATCTCTACATATCAGCCAGTCCCTCTCAGCAGCCATCTCCCCATATATACATATACTACTATCTTTACATAGCAGCCAGCCCCTCTCAGCAGCCACCCCCCATATATACATATACTATCTCTACATAGCAGCCAGTCCCTCTCAGCAGCCACCCCCCATATATACATGTACTATCTCTATATAGCAGCCAGTCCCTCTCAGCAGCCACCCCCATGTATACATATACTATCTCTACATAGCAGCCAGTCCCTTTCAGCAGCCACCCCCATGTATACAGATACTATCTCTACATAGCAGCCACCCCCATGTATACAGATACTATCTCTACATAGCAGCCAGTCCCTCTCAGCAGCCACCCCCATGTATACAGATACTATCTCTATATACAGTGTCTTGCAAAAGTATTCACCCCCTTGACTTTTTACCTATTTTGTTACATCAAAGCCTTAAGTTCAATGTTTGTTAATCTGAATTTTATGTGGTGGATCAGAACACAATAGTCTAAGTTGGTGAAGTGAAATGAGAAAAATATATACATAAAACTATTTTTTAGAAATCGAAAACAGAAAATGTTCATGTGCGTATGCATTCATACCTTTGTTATGAAGCCCATAAAAAGCTCTGGTGCACCCAATTATCTTCAGAAGTCACATAATTAGTGAAATGATGTCCACCTGTGTGCAATCTAAGTGTCACATGATCTGTCATTACATATACACACCTTTTTTGAAAGGTCACATGGGGCTGCAACACCTAAGCAAGAGGCACCACTAAGCAAACACTGCCATGAAGACCAAGAAACTCTCCAAACAAGTAAGGGACAATGTTGTTGAGAAGCACAAGTCAGGGTTAGGTTATAAAAAAATATCAAAGTCTTTGATGATCCCCAGGAGCACCATCAAATCTATCATAACCAAATGGAAAGAACATGGTGCAACAGCAAACCTGCCAAGAGACGGCCGCCCACCAAAACTCACGGACCGGGCACGGAGGGCATTAATCAGAGAGGCAGCACAGAGACCTAACGTAACCCTGGAGGAGCTGCAGAGATCCACAGCAGAGACTGGAGTATCTGTACATAGGACGACAATAACCCGTACGCTCCATAGAGTTGGGCTTTATGGCAGAGTGGCCAGAAGAAAGCCATTACTTTCAGCAAAAAACAAAATGGCACGTTATGAGTTTGCGAAAAGGCACGTGGGAGACTCCCAAAATGTATTGAGGAAGGTGCTCTGGTCTGATGAGACTAAAATTTAACTTTTTTGGCCATCAAAGAAAACGCTATGTCTGGCGCAAACCCAACACATCACATCACCCAAAGAGCACCGTCCCCACAGTGACACATGGTGGTGGCAGCATCATACTGTGGGGATGGGAAACTGGTCAGAGTTGAGGGAAAGATGGATGGTGCTAAATACAGGGATATTCTTGTACCTGCACCCCTCTGTGCGTGATTTGAGGCTAGGACGGAGGGTCACCTTCCAGCAGGACAATGACCCCAAACACACGGCTAAAGGGGGGGAAACATGTAAATGTGTTGGAATGGCCGAGTCACAGCCCAGACCTCAATCCAATAGGAAATCTGTGGTCAGACTTAAAGATTGCTGGTCACAAGCGCAAACCATCCAACTTGAAGGAGCTGGAGCAGCAAGGAGGAACGGGCAAGAATCCCAGTGGTAAGATGTGGCGAGCTCATAGAGACTTATCCAAAGTGACTTGGAGCTGTGATTGCCGCAAAAGGTGGAGCTACAAAGTATTGGGGGGTGAATAGTTATGCACAGGGACTTGTTCTGTTATTTTGTCCCATTTCATGTTTGCTTCACAATAAAAAAAATCTTCAAAGTTGTGGCAGGTTCTGTAAATGAAATGATGCAAATCCTCAGACAATCCGTCTTATGTCCAGGCTGTGAGGCAAGAAAACCCGAAAAATGCCAAGGCGGTGAATAATTTTGCAAGGCACAGTATTTACAAACACACATACATGTAAAAATACATGTACACGCACTCACTACACGCACTCACCTCCAGAATCCAGTAGTTTGTGTGACAGGTCTGTATATACTGTGACAGATCGTACATCCCTATATACTGTGACAGGTCTGTATATACTGTGACAGATCGTACATCCCTATATACTGTGACAGGTCTGTATATACTGTGACAGATCGTACATCCCTATATACTGTGACAGGTCTGTATATACTGTGACAGATCGTACATACATATATACTGTGACAGGTCTGTATATACTGTGACAGATCGTACATACATATATACTGTGACAGGTCTGTATATACTGTGACAGATCGTACATACATATATACTGTGACAGGTCTGTATATACTGTGACAGATCGTACATCCCTATATACTGTGACAGGTCTGTATATACTGTGACAGATCGTACATACATATATACTGTGACAGGTCTGTATATACTGTGACAGATCGTACGTACATCCATCTATACTGTGACAGGTCTGTATATACTGTGACAGATCGTACATACATATATATTGTGACAAGTCTCTATATACTGTTACAGATCGTACATCCCTATATACTGTGACCCCACCAGCAAGAGCCTTTATGGCCCAAGATCAAATTGTCACTGCCTCAAACTCATGGACCTTTTTGTTCTTAACATAATAAGCGGTGTAATGTTAGGCCTTAGGCTCTGATCCGGTACCCCGGAATCCTAAGGAGCATGGCCTGTGAGTATTCAGACCTAATACGAATCGTTATAATGTTTACTGTTCAGGTTGGGGTTAGTGTGACAACCTGAACACTATTTAAATGTGAATGTGTATATGGCTTATTGGACTGTTGTTTCTGTCAGAGTGGGCACCTCTGGGAGTTGTAAAATATATCAGATTAGATATCTCAGGAGAAGGACATTTTGGAGGTTGGTAACCAAAGTTACAGGGTGGGGGGAAAAGCCTTGTCATATTTTTATTGTTTTGGTTTAAAAATGTATCTGTAGCAAGAATAAAGGTCAGTTTGCTTTGTACTACTCAACGGTACTTGTGCTCTTCTTATGTCCTAAGAACTGGGATCTGATTGTGCCTGTAAACTGGATTAATTGCTGGGTGCTGAGATTGAACACAAAAGTTACGACCCAGAGAGAAAAAAGTGCATGTGGTCTCCCAAATCTCCTCCAAACCAGTCCCTCTAGCCATATTGATAGCTCATCTACCTGGTGGAGTCCCAGGAATGCCATCTACTGTTCCATAAAAGCTGTTGCCAGGTCCTCCTCCATGGCAACATGATGTACTCTCCACTCCATCATCCATTTGATCTGGCTCCTTTTCTCCTAAATAACTTTTGCTCTAAAGGCACTCAGGGAGCTGGTCTGATAGAGCTGGACAAATCACAGACAGTCTCTGCATCTCCCCTAAGCCGCTGATAGTACTTGATCTCTATCTTGGATAAGTTTCCATATGCCATCATGGCTGCTGGATACTGCTGCTGAGATCCCACCGCTGCCACCAGCTGTTACGACCCAGATTTTAAGGGTCAAGGTGCACCTCAATTGTCTCCTTCTAGACCATGCATTTGTGTTCAATCTCAGCACACAGCGATTCAATTCAGTTCAGTCAGATCCCTTATTAGGATATAAGAAGACCACATCCACTGTTGCTTAGTCAAAACCGACTGCAAACAACAACTGAACATTTAAGAAAAAAACAGAAACAAAGCAACATGAATTAACATGTTAACAACATTAACATGAATTGGGGAGTGAACAAGTTTGAATTCCCCACTCGATGCACAAACACCAATCAGATAGATACTGCTTGAATTAGCATAGCCCAATCAGAATAGTTCGGTGTTCGTGGAGACAGTGATGAGGTCACAGAAGGGGCTGCCCTTTCCTGGGTACTGGTCTGTTACCTGAGCTGGACACAAGCAACTCTAGACAAAAGCCAGGACCAGCTTACCAGCTACAAGCTATGGGCTCCATTTTCTGAGCTACTGTGACCACATATTACAATAGCAGTGAATCACACAAAGACCTTTACTCATTACACATAATGCATAAAGAGGAAAAATGACATATAACTGAAAGACAAATTGTCACAGTCATTACAACCCATCTCCTGTCCATTTTAATAGTCTTTGATATTAGCATCCCAAGGTGCCAGAGTATAAGAATAGAAGGTTGCATGTGGGTTCAGGGGAGTCCCAAAATGACATTCATAATCCATGAAATATCTTGGACTCTTTTTGGATGACAACCGGTTATGGATGCTGTAACGGAACCCATCACTGTTTTACCCTGTTTTATGATTATTTAATTCTTGGTTAAAATATGATCACATTGCTGTACTGTAGATATGTTGTTTTATGTTCTACAGAATATATTGGCTCAGAATATTAGCCAGACTTTTGCAGACCTAGGCTAATAGATAATCCTGTTACAGAGATTCAAGAGATAAGAAAGTTGTAAAGGATCCTTGCATTTTCCAAAGTGTTTTCATTCTCTGATAAGAACAAAGAAGAATGATCTAATTAATGTCTGATTGTATCCAAGTTGCCAGGGAGGTGTGACTCACCTATTGTCCTATATGTCTATTGTGTGGGGGATATGTGCAATGTCTGTGTGTTATGTGTAAAAACATACTTTTACTAACTTTTGAACCCCTGGTCTGATTCATGCCATTTTTGTATATGTTGTTCCCCTGGGTGAGAGATATTGAATGGTGCGGGACTTAAAGGTGTACCCCCTGTATTTGGGGTACATCCAGAATGTGGTTAAAATTGTGTCTGTTTTAACTGTGTTACCTGTTATCTGAGGGGAGGAGACGTGGGGGTTGAACCATGTAGATAATTGGCTGTTGTGATAATTATGTGGGTGTAGCCCTTCAGAGGGCACCATTGCATAAAAGGAGATTCCCTGTCATTAAAATATAGTTCTACTTGACCCTTCAAAACGTAGCCTTGTCTCGTTATTGAAGGGATCGCTATATCATACTGGGGATTGCTATGCTTTTGCATACTCCCTTGAGCTGTAACTACTGAACGCTTGTTCCTGTCGTACTATCCTTGGAGTCTGTGGTGGTTTTGGTGTCCGGTGCAGTGCTTGTAGGCCTCGACGCAAGCTAGGACGCATCCATCAACGGAGGTACCCGGTCGGGGTGCCAGTAGATCCGTTACATTGGCTGGCAGTGGTGGGATGGCGTCCTAGTAAGAGGAAAAGCAGCACGGAGACACCGGTAACGTTTGGAGTTACAAATTGAGGGCAACGCTAGTATCCGTACAGCGCCCCTGGCTACAGCAGGATGGAACCGGCTAGTTTTCGGACAGCGTTCCATCATAAGGAGGAGGAGGCGGCCGCGGACTACAGGGATGCAGACAGAAAGGAACTCATGGTTACAGTACCTCGTATTGCTCCACAGAATGAGTTTGGAAGAGAACTCCAAAGCAGACTGGCCTTTTTCCCAGGTACGCTTCCCATGAAAACCTTGGAATGGTTAATGACAGATGTCCACAAATCCATAATGGAAAAGCAGCGGGCACGGGAGCGGTCCATCTTGGGAGCTGCTAACCCACCTCCCACCATTAACCCCCCCCCAGCACTGCGTCCGGGTGGTGGGAACTACCAAACCCCTCCACGGTACATCAGGTGCCACACGTGTAACCAGCAGGGCCACATGCAGAGAGACTGTCCCAGAAACAGAAACCGCTCCACGTGGAATACTCCAACTAATCCCCACCCCCAGCGGCAGTGTGTACCACAGGGGGCCGAAGGTGTCGTCCTCCCCCCCAGCGGCAGTGTGTACCCCAGGGAGCTGAAGGTGTCGTCCTTCCTCCCCAGCGGCAGTGTGTACCCCAGGGGGCAGAAGGTGTCGTCCTCCCCCCCCCCAGCGACAGTGTGTACCCCAGGGAGCTGAAGGTGTCGTCCTTCCTCCCCAGCGGCAGTGTGTACCCCAGGGAGCAGAAGGTGCCGTCCTTTCTCCCCAGCGGCAGTGTGTACCCCAGGGGGCCGAAGGTGTCGTCCTTCCCCCCCAGCGGCAGTGTGTACCCCAGGGAGCTGAAGGTGTCGTGCTTCCTCCCCAGCGGCAGTGTGTACCCCAGGGAGCAGAAGGGGCCGTCCTTCCTCCCCAGCGGCAGTGTGAACCCCAGGGGGCAGAAGGTGTCGTCCTTTTCCCCCAGCGGCAGTGTGAACCCCAGGGGGCAGAAGGTGTCGTCCTTCCCCCTCAGCGGCAGTGTGAACCCCAGGGGGCAGAAGGTGTCGTCCTTCCCCCCCAGCGGCAGTGTGTACCCCAGGGAGCAGAAGGTGTCGACCTTCCTCCACAGCGGCAGTGGGTACCCCAGGGGGCCAAAGGTGTCGTCCTTCCCCCCCAGCGGCAGTGTGAAACACAGGGGGCAGAAGGTGTCGTCCTTTCTCCCCAGCAGCAGTGTGTACCCCAGGGGGCCGAAGGTGTCGTCCTTCCCCCCCAGCAGCAGTGTGTACCCCAGGGGGCAGAAGGTGTCGTCCTTTTCCCCCAGCGGCAGTGTGAACCCCAGGGGGCAGAAGGTGTCGTCCTTCCCCCTCAGCGGCAGTGTGAACCCCAGGGGGCAGAAGGTGTCGTCCTTCCCCCCCAGCGGCAGTGTGTACCCCAGGGAGCTGAAGGTGTTGGCCTTCCCCCCCAGCGGCAGTGTGTACCCCAGGGAGCTGAAGGTGTCGTCCTTCCTCCCCAGCGACAGTGTGTACCCCAGGGAGCTGAAGGTGTCGGCCTTCTCCCACAGCGGCAGTGTGTACCCCAGGGAGCAGAAGGGGCCGTCCTTCCACCCCAGCAGCAGTGTGAACCCCAGGGGGCAGAAGGTGTCGTCCTTTCCCCCCAGTGGCAGTGTGAACCCCAGGGGGCAGAAGGTGTCGTCCTTCCCCCTCAGCGGCAGTGTGAACCCCAGGGAGCAGAAGGTGTCGTCCTTCCCCCCCAGCGGCAGTGCGTACCCCAGGGAACAGAAGGTGTCGACCTTCCTCCACAGCGGCAGTGGGTACCCCAGGGGGCCAAAGGTTTCGTCCTTCCCCCCCAGCGGCAGTGTGAAACACAGGGGGCAGAAGGTGTCGTCCTTCCCCCCCAGCGACAGTTTACCCTAACCAGGGGAGACACCAATCTCCCAGACGGCGCAGATGGGACCGTGGTCTCTGCGCCCACAGCTTGTCCAGATCCCCAACTACCGTCACTGGGACAACCGGAGGAGGGGGTAAGTACAAATTCCCCTCCCCAGCTAACTTCTAATGTGGCCCCAGGGTTAACAGAGGAAATGTTAACCCCCACTGACCCCCACGTTTCCCTGGCTACTGAGCCGGAATATGTCCCAAGTACCCCAGCAGAAGAGCTGACAGCGAGGCAGAGTGCAGTCGGCCTCTGCCCTCCCTTTGTCCCTTGTACAGAGCAGGAGGTCCTGCAGGTTATACCAGCAGAAGAGCTGGCATCAGGGCAGAGTGCCGCTGGCCTCTGCCCCTCAAGTCCCCTCAGCGTGTTGCACCATCACCCCAGCAAAATATCCAGGTGCCTGGTTAGACTTCCCCCCAAAGGGGAGATGTGTGACGAAGTGCCCTTTGCCACTTTGGCTTGGAGAGGACTGTTTGCCAGCCTCCTGCCCTGCGACTATGGCCCTGGTACATATTGCCCTTTGGAACCAGTGTTCGGCCATACCAGAGTGTATGTCACTCATTCTGGCCCTTTACATACAGGGGGTCATTCTGTACTTGCCCTGTGGGAGCGGTGATACCCCAGATAGCTATGCCATGGAACCCATTCATATGATGAAAGACTATGGGAAAGACTTTAGCTACTTGGCAATTGAACTGTGTGAAGAGGATCTGAGCGCTATTCGGTAGTTTTGTGCGCTCAGATCCCAGCTATCTGGGGATATGGGAAATGTGAGTAAATGTGAGTTGCAGTAATGCTGATGGGTTGTCAAACTAGAGAATTGACAAACAAATACTTTTGTCCGGACATCCCCAGGCCGATCCGTTGGGATCAGACCGTGTATGCCGGCTTATGGTCACGGGGGAGGTGTGTAGCGGAACCCATCACTGTTTTACCCTGTTTTATGATTATTATGGTTAAAATATGATCCTACAATATGTATGCTGGTTTATGCTCTGCAGAATATTAGCCAGACTTTTGCAGACCTAGGCTAATAGATAATCCTATTACAGAGATTCAAGAGATAAGAAAGTTGTAAAGGATCCTTGCATTTTCCAAAGTGTTTTCATTCTCAGATAAGAACAAAGAAGTGTAATTGAATCAATGTCTGATTGTATCAAAGTTGCCAGGGAGGTGTGACCCACCTATTGTTCTCTTTATGTGTATTGTGTCGCCAAATATGGGCATGTGTATTGCCTGTGGGAAGAGATGGGTATAAGTATTTCTGCAATAACAAAATAAAGTCAGTATTCATTTGACTCCCAAATTGTGTGTCGTCCAATATGGGAGGTCGGGGATGGTGAAACTGTAGTGCTTCTTGGATATTTTACCGTATACCAGCGGAGATATTGGACAGGGTGTTTCAGCTCCGTTACATTGACCTTCTCAACAAAGCTCACGTTGTATCTCCAAATTATATTGTCTTTAATGAGCGAGTCCTTGGCAAGATCTGGTCTCCGTGTTTTCCTGTAGTGTAATGTAAAAGCATAACTAAAAGGTACATCTGTAGAGTTTCCATCAGCCTTCAAAGTGGAATGGATTGAGGTCTGAAACACCTGTCTAGGGTCTACTATCATTTTCCTATCATTGAAGGCATTTGGAATGAGAGGTTCTCTGTAGGTGTGAAGAAGAATATTAACCCCAGGAATGCCACTCCACATGTCGCCATTAGGACTAATAACATGTGTTGGGAAAACATGATTTTCAAAACGGAAGACACCAGTGGATGGATATTGCTGCTGGAGACTAGACATTAAGGACATCCAGTCCTGGTGCTTCACTGGAAGGATAATTTCATCTATGTCATTGAGAAGAACGTACTTACTTTTATACATATTTCTATAGATACAATCATTTAGAGTTGCGGTCTGCCCATAATAGCCAACCTGACTGTTGTGATCTAAGGAATAATGCCACTTATCAGATGTGCGAAGGTATCTGTGGATTGGCCAAGTTATGACTTCTAGGAATCCTTGGTTAGTATAATATTGTAGGACTTTCTCCACACTCTCATGGCACCTGTTCTTATAGATGGTGACTCGATTTGCTCCAAGTAGTTTATACATCTCAAAGCTCTGGATCAGCTGTAACACATTTTTATAATCCCCAAACAGAGTAGAAATACAGACGGTGAAGTTTGAGGACATTGGCTGAGGATGGTGGTTTTTTACTTCAAACTTGGGAATTAGACTCACATTTACTGTCTTGGACCAATGGACTGACACGAAAACATAATCACAGTCAGGAGGTTCTGGACACAGGAGATCTGCTGTCCCATAAGGAAACCCAAATCTGTCTCTATGGAGATCTATTTCTGCTCTAATGACTACATGGTCCATGTGATCACAGTGAAACCAGCAATAAAGCTCCTGAATGGAGTGATGGATTATGGCAAGAACTCGTACTAACTTGGTTCCTCTGGAGTCGTAATATGAGGAGATGATAAAGCTCCTGTTATCTCCTAGTTCTGTTATTGACGTTTTCATTGTTTTCTGTCCTTTAATTATTTCTATTTTTGACTTCATATGATGTCTGATGGAGATCAGCAGAACGGAGACAAACAAAGTCCAGCTGAAGAATAAATATTGCATTCTTTTCATCATGACTCGAGTGGTCTTCTGAAAGACAGAAAGATGCATAATTACTTATCTGAGATAAGAAGGAAGCTCTCCTGAAAGATGCAGGGGAACTATAAGCAATTGTACATAAACCACTCTTCCTATAGTCTTAACGGGCCACCATCTGAAGAATATATATATAACAACATTTTGGTTTTGGTTGTGTTTGGCAGCATTTGCAAGTGGGGGATGTCATGAATCAGCCCGTGGCCATATTGGGTTTGGACAAAGTGCATGGCTCATGCTGTGGAAGAAAAGGTTTGGGGCCCACTTGTTATGGATATATTGTTATGTTGTGGTCTAGGGGATAAAGTATTATAAGTTTATCCCTTAGCATATTCCCATCCCTTCCATGTTTAGGCTCATTGTAATGAGTATCCTGTGAGGGATCTAATGGGATATATTGGTTGTATGTGGGTGGAACATTGGGTGTTATATTTGTAAATATGAATGTACGTTATTATATTAGTATGTTATTATATTGTTGAATACAGCCAAACCTCTTTTGTTCCCAAAGGCCTGTTAATCCCATTAGCTAAGTGTCCAGCAGAGTACTAAACAATGGGGAGCTCACAGCTGGAGAGCAGACAGGCAGGCACGCGGAAACAATGGGATGGCCTGAGGCTTCTCAGCCTTCCTAGCATGGGCACAGGAGAACCAAGGTATGCTTTGCCCTGGAGATTCAGAGCCCAAATGAATTAGTTGGCCCCGCCTAGTGGGTGGACCTGGGGAGGAGTCTCATGGTTCCAATGTAGGGACCCTGCCTGATTGGCCAGAGGCAGTGAGGGGCTGACTAAAGGTAGACCCTCCTGGTAATGTTGTGTGCCTGTTTAAAAGATGTTGTTTTCCAAATAAAGTTGTTCATAATTTTCATCAAGACTTTGCGTGCAGGTGTATTATTTACCCAGGAACATATGCTGGTTGAGGAGATTGTTCTGACTCCCTTCCAGGTTTCCCAGCGCACACTACCTTAGGCTGGGACTTATGTTCTTGTATCCATAAATAATGTCCATAGGTCCGGAGTCACCCAAATCTTAGGTCTAAAACCTACAGGAGATAAGAGGACTAAAATCCTCTATACTCCATCATCATTGTAGGTTGTGATAGGGGAGTAGGTGTCAAATTCGAAAATCTACAATTATTAAATCTCCAATCTTTTTTCTTGATCCCTTCCCAACCCCTCTCACCACCCTTCTGTAGATTAGTACCCGTCCTCAGGCTTCATGGATAAGAAAGTTCTCAAGTCAGTCAGAATGGAAAGTATCCATGGCTTACCCAGCTGCCGATGATGTTAGTTTGTTACGTATTTCACAAATAGGGGACTATTATTTAAAATAATGGATAATAATAGTTGTTATACTTTTTTTCAAGTCTAACACACTATATAATGTCCAATGGTAGGACAATCCCTTTTCCCATATGGTGGATTTTTATTGCCTCCATGACTGATGTCTGTTTTCATAAAGACATGACCTAACTACATGACACCAGAAGATGAGCGCCTAAGGTCACAAGGTGCCTACCACATTACGAAGGAAGAGCAGAGGGGTGAGTGTAAATAGCACCAGATGTAATGAAGTGTTTGGGTCGAAACTGAGAGGACATCCTGTGTCTGGAGGGGAAAGAACGATGCTGCCAAGAGCAATTTCAGGATTAATGGAACCTGCAATGTTAGAACTATGATCCAAGGCAAACTAGATGTGGTCAAGAATGAGATGACAAGGTTAAACATGTATATCCTGGGGAATAGTGACCTCATATGAACTGGAATGGGACATTTTTCATCAGACAACCACCAGATCTTCTTTTGTGGTCATGAATACAACAGAAGAAATGGAGTAGCTCTCATTACCAAAGCTCAGTTACAACCCAATAAATGACAGAATGATTTCGATTGGAATTCAAGGCAAGCCATTTATCATCAAACGGATACAAGTCTATGCACCATCCATGGATGCTGAAGAGGCTGAAGTTGTCCAGTTCTACGAAGACATTCAACACGTCATAGATATTATTATTATTATCTTTATTTATATTGCGCCAACATATATATCACGTTGTACATATAGATATAACACCAAGAAAAGATGTTACTATCATCATTGGAGATTGGAATGAGTAAGTAGGGAACCAAAGGACACCTGGGAAGTTTGGCCTTGGAGTACAAAATGATGCAGGGCAGAGATTAGTAGAATTTTGTCAAGATAATTATCTGGTCATAGTAAAGACCGTCTTCCAACAGCCTCCGAGACCACTCTACACATGGACATCACCTGATGGAAAACATGGAAATCACACTGACTATATACTCTGACAAAGATGGCGGAGCTCTACACAACCAGCAAAAACACGACCTGGAGCGGACTGCAAATGAGAGCATGGATCAGCTGGCAGCATCAGTCAGTATTACTGTTTGTAATGTCATTGTAGTCACTCACCTTTAAAATTGGTTGTGAGTTATATTGTAAGAACTGGACAAGATGCAATGGTTACAGTGTTATTAGGTATTTGGTTTACATCACTTGTAGCATATGTCCCCATAATTTTCTTATTTTTACATTTAAAGAGTATTTTTAAACATTTAAGAAAAGAATAAGGACAAATCTCTAAGTGGAATAGAATAAATAATAATATCAAATATGTGTTCCAAGTAATTCTGGATCCTATAAGTCTATGTCCAGTGTACTAAAGAACACCTAAGACTCTATTTTGGAATGTGTAGCAACTTGTTACTAGAAAAAAACACAATAAACTTTATTAAAGAAAAAAAAAAGGGTGAATGAAGAATATATACAATGAGTGTAATAAAAGATATACTTAAGTATATCAAACAGCAGGCTAATGTAAAGGGGGAGGGGGGGGGTGTACAGTCTTATGAGTAAACCCCAAAGTAATAATATGAGTACTCACAAATGGTAATATAATATAGAGGTCAGCACCTGTCTATTGGAGAGGACAGATGGCGGCCAACAGTTGCTCCAGTTAATAAAACAAGTGGGTCTCTATGTTTCCCATGGGAGATAAGAGCGACACAGCACTCCCCATCCCATAAGCTGAAGTAAGTTCAAAAATAGGGAACATAGAAAATATCTACTATAGTATTCATACTATCACGTCCCAACGTACATTTCCCCGTTGTTATTGTTACGGATGAATCCGTAACAATAACAACGGGGAAACGTACGTTGGGACCTTAACAGCAGGCTATAGGGGACAGTCTATCCCCATTGGTATGTACATATGTTGATGTCTGCACCATTACAAGGTAATGAGTTAAATCTCTCGTTTTCTGTTTTGAAGTAATTTTTGGTGCAGCAGACTATGTGTGAAACCCACCTAACCCTTAACTAAAAGGGAGGGCTTCTCTTGATTACAGCATTGTGCTGTGTTATCAGGATCATTACACTAATTTTTGATAGTGGATATTTTCTATGTTCCCTATTTTTGAACTTACTTCAGCTTATGGGATGGGGAGTGCTGTGTCGCTCTTATCTCCCATGGGAAACATAGAGACCCACTTGTTTTATTAACTGGAGCAACTGTTGGCCGCCATCTGTCCTCTCAAATAGACAGGTGCTGACCTCTATATTATATTACCATTTGTGACTACTCATATTATTATTTTGGGGTTTACTCATTAGACTGTACACCCCCCCCTCCCCCTTTACATTAGCCTGCTGTTTGATATACTTAAGTATATCTTTTATTACACTCATTGTATATGTAACGGAACCCATCACTGTTTTACCCTGTTTTATGATTATTATGGTTAAAATATGATCCTACTATATGTATGTTGGTTGATGCTCTGCAGAATATTGTCCCAGACATTTGCAGCTACTTGGCATGGGAGATAATCCTGTTACAGAGACTCCGCATAAGATAAAGGAAGTCTATTGTATACAGTGTTTTCATTCTCAGATAAGAACAAAGAAGTGTAATTGAATCAATGTCTGATTGTATCAAAGTTGCCAGGGAGCCCCCTATTGTTCCCTTTATGGGTATTGTGCGGCCAAATATGGACATGTGTATTGCCTGTGGGAAGAGATGGGTATAAATATTTCTGCAATAACAAAATAAAGTCAGTATTCATGTGACTCCCGATTGCGTGTCGTCCAATATGGGAGGTCGGGGATGGTGAAACTGTAGTGCCTCTTGGGTATTTTACCGTATACCAGCGGAGATATTGGATTCGTGTTCCAGCTCCGTTACATTTGATGGCAGCGACGGGATTCAAACCTCACAGCAGACCGTTGTTCGGCAGTTACAGCCATTTGGGAAATTTGCTATTTCGTATGGAACCGAAAGGAAAGGGTATGTGAATAGACCCGAACGGATAGTGAATGGAGACAGACTATACCAACTTGAAACGGGCCACGCTAAAAGAGCTATTGGAAGCAAGGGGAATTATTGCCAGCAATAAAACCAAAGCTACCCTTATTGTTGAACTCATGGAGGGAGACCGGGCAGCTGCTGCAGCACCTCTTACGGACAGCACACAGAATGAGTTTGGAAGAGAACTCCAATGCAGACTGGCCTATTTCCCAGGTACACCTCCCACAGAAACCTTGGAAAGGATTATGTCAGATGTCCACGAATACATAATGGGAAAGCAGCGGGCAGACTGGAGGTCCAGAGAGGGGTCCCTAATCACACCACACATAGTACCGGGGAAGCCTAAACTCCCGTACCATGCTTTTAAAAACTATGTGGAGACCGAAGACATTGATGGCTACTTGCATGACTTTGAGAGGTTATGCCAATTACATGAGATCAACGCCGCCGACCAGGTAACCCTGTTGGTGAGTAAGCTAGCGGGCCGGGCAGCAGAAGCCTACCGCACCATGCCAGTCGAGGATAGCAGAGACTACCAGAAAGTAAAGCAGGCGATCCTGGACAGGTACGCAATTACCCCGGAGGCATACCGGCAGCGGTTCCGAGAAAGCCGAAAGACGGAGAAAGATACTCACATGGAGTGGGCGCACCGCTTAACTAGGGCGGGCAAAGGTTGGGTACAAGCCGCACAAGCAACCACAGTGGAGGACATGCTACAATTACTGCTACTGGAGCAATTCTTCCAGGGGTTAACCCCGGATTTACAAAACTGGCTGAGAGATCGGAAACCGCGCATCTTAACTGAAGCCGCCAGGTGGGCAGATGAGTACCAAGATGCCAGGAGGGCACAGCAGGCACAGGCACGGTCCATCTTGTGAGCTGCTAACCGACCGCCCACCATTAACCCCACCCCAGCACTGCGTCCGGGTGGTGGGAACTACCACACCCCTCCACGGTACAACAATGCCCGATCTTTCATCAGGTGCCACACGTGTAACCAGCAGGGCCACATGCAGAGAGACTGTCCCAGAAACAGAAACTGCTCCACGTGGAATACTCCAACCAATTCCCCTGCAAACCGGGCAGCAGTACACTGCTACCAGAGTGAGCCTCGACAACCTTTCTTCGGGACCCAGTCTAATGAAGAATCTTTGGGCACCCTCCACGAGGTTAACCCAGTACAAGCAGCTGCAGACAACCGACAGGGACACCGCCAGGGGTACACGTAGAGGGAAAACGCCTTCAGGGTCTGCGCAATTCTGGGGCCACCATAACCCTGGTTCGCAATCACCTAGTCCCCAAGCACCAGCTCACTGGAGAATATGTGGCAGTCCGGGTGGCAGGGGGGGCGATTTACAAAATTCCCACTGCTAAAGTACATTTGGATTGGGGAGCGGGGTCGGGGAATGTGGAAGTGGGCCTCATGCAGGACTTACCAGCTGATGTCATCCTGGGTAACGACTTGGGGGAGCTGACCTCCGCTTTTGTTTCTCCGCACCCTGCGCAGGAAGCGCTACCCGTGGTAACACGGCAGCAGGCCCGCACCACCGCATCTTCTGAACACTCTGAGGCTCCAGTAAGTAATAGTACTGACCCACCTTTCATCCCCTGGGCTCCCCCCTTAGAGTTTGGTACTGAAGTAGTCACTGATCCGTCCCTGCAGGTATACCGGGATAGGGTTACACAGAATCAGGCAGGGTTGGAGGGGGAAAGATACGCTTGGGAGAAAGGATTATTGTATAGATATGCTGAGAAGGTAGTAGCAGGATCTGTACCCGTGACCCTCACACAATTAGTCGTGCCCCGAAAGTACAGGCAAGAATTACTACGTATTGCCCATGACATCCCTTTATCAGGACATCTAGGCGTTAGTAGGACGAAGCATCGTTTGACCCAAAACTTCTTTTGGCCAGGGGTCTCCAAAGACATTCGGCAGTATTGCCAAACTTGTGACACATGCCAGAGAGTAGGGAAGAGAGGGGACCGGTACAAGGCAAAAATGCACTCCCTACCCATAATAGATGAGCCCTTCAGCAGAGTGGCAGTAGATATAATCGGACCCCTAGCAAAACCCAGCCCGTCAGGGAAGAAGTATATACTAACCGTAGTAGACTATGCCACCCGGTACCCAGAGGCCGTAGCCCTAACTAATATCCATGCGGAGACTATAGTAGATGCCCTAATCCGGATATTCTCTAGAATGGGGTTCCCCAAAGAGATTATCTCAGATCGGGGTACCCAATTCACGGCCGAAGTCACTCATCAGTTATGGAGAACATGTGGGGTGAAACCTATTGTAAACTCAGCGTATCACCCCCAGTCCAATGGGCTCTGTGAACGGTTCAACGGAACATTAAAGCAAATGCTCCGTACCTTCATGGATACCCAGAAGAACTGGGAAAGGTTTCTTCCCCATCTGCTCTTCGCGTACCGAGAGGTACCCCAGGAGTCCACGGGGTTCTCGCCATTCGAATTACTATTCGGAAGGAGAGTGCGGGGTCCCTTAGACCTCATTAGGGAACACTGGGAGGGAACGGTCACCAGTAACGGTACCCCTATCGTCCCATATGTGCTAGAGTTCAGGGAACGCTTGGAGACCCTAATCCAGATGGTACGGTCTAATCTCCAGGCGGCCCAGCAACGACAGCGCAGATGGTACGATAAGGGAGCCAGAGACCGCAGTTTTTAAATAGGACAAAAGGTGTTAATCTTGAAGCCAGTTCAAAATGACAAACTGCAGGCCTCCTGGCAAGGCCCTTATAAGGTGGTGGAACAGGTATGTGACACCACCTATATAATTGCCCCATGTACAGGAGCAGGCGGTAGATGCATGCTCCACGTTAACATGCTGAAACCCTATCACGAGCGGACCGAAGAAGTAACTGCCATATGTGCCTCGGCCGCCGAGGACCCGAATAATCTACCCCTACCAGACCTATTAGCCCAAGGGGGGGCCAACACAGAATTAGGGGAAGTACAGCTAGGAGACAGGCTGAGCACTAGAGAGCGAGCTCAAATACTAGAGCTGATCCGGGAAAAAGGGGATACATTCTCCAACCAGCCCGGGTATACCCTGCTGGCTACCCACAGGGTAGAAACCCCAGGGCAACACCCTCTTTGACAAACCCCCTACCGCATACCCGAATCCGTAAAAGATCATATGCGGAAGGAGATTGACGAAATGTTACAACTAGGA
This sequence comes from Discoglossus pictus, assembly GCA_027410445.1. Taxonomy (NCBI): domain Eukaryota; kingdom Metazoa; phylum Chordata; class Amphibia; order Anura; family Alytidae; genus Discoglossus; species Discoglossus pictus. Next base: position 3,583,456 of record CM050163.1, read on the forward strand.
GTGATAGAACACTCAGATAGCCCATGGGCCTCTCCGGTAGTGCTGGTACCGAAGCGGGATGGAACCACCCGCTTCTGCGTCGACTACCGGAAACTTAATGATAAAACAATTTCAGATGCCTATCCCATGCCCCGAATCGATGAGCTATTAGATAAAATGGCCAGGGGCCAGTACCTCACCACAATAGACTTGTGCAAAGGGTACTGGCAGATCCCACTAGCCGAGGATGCCATCCCAAAGTCCGCATTCGTCACCCCGTTTGGGCTATACCAATTCAAGGTGATGCCATTCGGGATGAAGAATGCGCCGGCTACGTTTCAGCGGATGGTGGACCGGTTACTGGACGGATCCCAGGAGTATGCTTGCGCCTATTTAGATGACATAGCAATATTTAGCAACTCCTGGGACGAGCACTTGACCCATATAGGAGCCATCCTCGACCGCATCAGGGAGGCAGGTCTCACGTTAAAACCCAGCAAGTGCCACGTAGGGATGGCCGAAGTGCAGTACTTAGGCCACAGGGTGGGTAGTGGGCGGCAAAAGCCAGAACCCGCTAAGATAGAGGCCGTAGCTAAGTGGCCAACCCCTCGCACGAAAACTCAGGTTTTAGCTTTTCTAGGAACCGCCGGGTATTACCGTAAATTTGTACCTAATTATAGTGCCCTAGCCAAGCCCCTTACTGACCTCACCAAAAAGAACTTACCCAAAGTAGTGACCTGGAGCCCAGAGTGTGAGAAGGCATTCCAAGAACTGAAATCTGCCCTAATTCATGCCCCTGTACTGGCCGCTCCCGATCCAACTAAACGCTTTCTCGTTCATACAGATGCTTCTATGTTTGGATTGGGAGCAGTGCTGAGCCAAGTTGGGGCCGATGGCGGCGAGCATCCAGTAGCTTACTTAAGTCGAAAACTACAACCCAGGGAAGTAAGCTATGCCGCCATCGAAAAGGAATGCCTGGCGGTGGTGTGGGCCCTCAAGAAACTACAGCCCTACTTATATGGCCAACAATTTGCCTTGCTCACAGATCACAACCCGTTGGTGTGGCTAAACCGGGTGTCAGGGGACAACGCTAGACTACTGAGATGGAGTTTGGCACTACAACCATTTGATTTCACCATCCAGTATCGCCCAGGGAAACAAAATGGTAACGCCGACGGGTTGTCCAGACAGACAGAACTCGAGAAATGATCTGTGAGCACTCCTCCGGACATCCCCAAGCAGATCCGTTGGGATCAGACTGTGTATGCCGGCTTATGGTCACGGGGGAGGTGTGTAACGGAACCCATCACTGTCTTACCCTGTTTTATGATTACTATGGTTAAAATATGATCCTACTATATGTATGTTGGTTGATGCTCTGCAGAATATTGTCCCAGACATTTGCAGCTATTTGGCATGGGAGATAATCCTGTTACAGCGACTCCGCATAAGAAATAGGAAGTCTATTGTATACAGTGTTTTCATTCTCAGATAAGAACAAAGAAGTGTAATTGAATCAATGTCTGATTGTATCAAAGTTGCCAGGGAGGTGTGACCCACCTATTGTTCTCTTTATGTGTATTGTGCGGCCAAATATGGGCATGTGTATTACCTGTGGCCAAAGAGATGTATATATATTTCTGTAAAGGTAAATAAAGTCAGTATTCATTTGACTCCCAAATTGTGTGTCGTCCAATATGGGAGGTCAGGAATGGTGAGACTGTAGTGCTTCTTGGATATTTTACTGTATACCAGAGGAGATATTGGACTGCGTGTTCCAGCTCCGTTACACTCTACAACCAAGATGTTTGCTTGACCTTTTCAAGACCAACGTAAAGCGGGTTGTGACATTTCTATATACCTTTCAAAGATACTAATTTTAAGAAATCCAAAGGAAAATAGGCTATAAATGAAAAAAACTGAATGTTTGGGAAGTTTATACATCGACAAATCAAATGTGGGTGCTATAACTCCCAATGTTTTATTTAGGACTAATGGAAGGCTTACCATAAAAGGAGGTGATCTTTCTAGATACAAGTTGCAAGAAGCAGTCTAATAAAGAAAATTGAAGCTTTCAATAAATAAAAACTACTTATACAAAGTTACAAAATGTAATTTTAGCCATTAACAGAGACCTTTTCCGCAGAGTTGTCCAGTCCATTGTAGAAACCTTCAGAGTTTTCTCATTGGGTTTTATTTGTTTTCTGTGGACACAAGAAAATCACAAGACAAAGGAAATGTACACAGACAAGACCTGATGGACTGAATGTTCTTTTTATTTCACCCCGTCCTTCAGTGAATATAATAACTGATGATAACATGAAGTCCCCCTTGTATTGTATAGAATATCTGCAATGACATAAGCGCCACCTGGTCCCTTGTTACCCAGATCTCAGTTTTGTTCCCAGCATTGTCTCCTGTATCTCATAGCAATGATTGGATGTGTGGACATGGACTTCCATAGCTTCTGCATGTATTGCTATTTATAAAGGTATATTATATTGCTTAAAACTTACATTGAAGTTTGTATGTGTCTAACAACCTCACAGATCCCCCACCCAACATCCTCTGATTCATGATTTTGTCTGCTGGTTAAATCACTTTCTAGTTACTCCAAGGGGTGAAGGAGGACACCTGAGGAAGGAGGCCCATGTAAGTGGTCTATGTGCCGGAGTACAAGGTCCAGATCTGAATTCCAGACATCACTGATGTTACATTAGCTCCTCATGAATTTGTTGAATTACATTATTGACCTTCTCAACAAAGCTCACGTTGTATCTCCAAATTATATTGTCTTTAATGAGCGAGTCCTTGGCAAGATCTGGTCTCCGTGTTTTCCTGTAGTGTAATGTAAAAGCATAACTAAAAGGTACATCTGTAGAGTTTCCATCAGCCTTCAAAGTGGAATGGATTGAGGTTTGAAACACCTGTCTAGGGTCTACTATCATTTTCCTATCATTGAAGGCATTTGGAATGAGAGGTTCTCTGTAGGTGTGAAGAAGAATATTAACCCCAGGAATGCCACTCCACATGTCGCCATTAGGACTAATAACATGTGTTGGGAAAACATGATTTTCAAAACGGAAGACACCAGTGGATGGATATTGCTGCTGGAGACTAGACATTAAGGACATCCAGTCCTGGTGCTTCACTGGAAGGATAATTTCATCTATGTCATTGAGAAGAACGTACTTACTTTTATACATATTTCTATAGATACAATCATTTAGAGTTGCGGTCTGCCCATAATAGCCAACCTGACTGTTGTGATCTAAGGAATAATGCCACTTATCAGATGTGCGAAGGTATCTGTGGATTGGCCAAGTTATGACTTCTAGGAATCCTTGGTTAGTATAATATTGTAGGACTTTCTCCACACTCTCATGGCACCTGTTCTTATAGATGGTGACTCGATTTGCTCCAAGTAGTTTATACATCTCAAAGCTCTGGATCAGCTGTAACACATTTTTATAATCCCCAAACATAGTAGAAATACAGACGGTGAAGTTTGAGGACATTGGCTGAGGATGGTGGTTTTTTACTTCAAACTTGGGAATTAGACTCACATTTACTGTCTTGGACCAATGGACTGACACGAAAACATAATCACAGTCAGCAGGTTCTGGACACAGGAGATCTGCTGTCCCATAAGGAAACCCAAATCTGTCTCTATGGAGATCTATTTCTGCTCTAATGACTACATGGTCCATGTGATCACAGTGAAACCAGCAATAAAGCTCCTGAATGGAGTGATGGATTATGGCAAGAACTCGTACTAACTTGGTTCCTCTGGAGTCGTAATATGAGGAGATGATAAAGCTCCTGTTATCTCCTAGTTCTGTTATTGACGTTTTCATCGTTTTCTGTCCTTTAATTATTTCTATTTTTGACTTCATATGATGTCTGATGGAGATCAGCAGAACGGAGACAAACAAAGTCCAGCTGAAGAATAAATATTGCATTCTTTTCATCATGACTCGAGTGGTCTTCTGAAAGACAGAAAGATGCATAATTACTTATCTGAGATAAGAAGGAAGCTCTCCTGAAAGATGCAGGGGAACTATAAGCAATTGTACATAAACCACTCTTCCTATAGTCTTAACGGGCCACCATCTGAAGAATATTTATATAACAACATTTTGGTTTTGGTTGTGTGTGGCAGCATTTGCAAGTGGGGGATGTCATGAATCAGCCCGTGGCCATATTGGGTTTGGACAAAGTGCATGGCTCCTGCTGTGGAAGAAAAGGTTTGGGGCCCACTTGTTATGGATATATTGTTATGTTGTGGTCTAGGGGATAAAGTATTATAAGTTTATCCCTTAGCATATTCCCATCCCTTCCATGTTTAGGCTCATTGTAATGAGTATCCTGTGAGGGATCTAATGGGATATATTGGTTGTATGTGGGTGGAACATTGGGTGTTATATTTGTAAATATGAATGTACGTTATTATATTAGTATGTTATTATATTGTTGAATACAGCCAAACCTCTTTTGTTCCCAAAGGCCTGTTAATCCCATTAGCTAAGTGTCCAGCAGAGTACTAAACAATGGGGAGCTCACAGCTGGAGAGCAGACAGGCAGGCACGCGGAAACAATGGGATGGCCTGAGGCTTCTCAGCCTTCCTAGCATGGGCACAGGAGAACCAAGGTATGCTTTGCCCTGGAGATTCAGAGCCCAAATGAATTAGTTGGCCCCGCCTAGTGGGTGGACCTGGGGAGGAGTCTCATGGTTCCAATGTAGGGACCCTGCCTGATTGGCCAGAGGCAGTGAGGGGCTGACTAAAGGTAGACCCTCCTGGTAATGTGCCTGTTTAAAAGATGTTGTTTTCCAAATAAAGTTGTTCATAATTTTCATCAAGAATTTGCGTGCAGGTGTATTATTTACCCAGGAACATATGCTGGTTGAGGAGATCGTTCTGACTCCCTTCCAGGTTTCCCAGCGCACACTACCTTAGGCTGGGACTTATGTTCTTGTATCCATAAATAATGTCCATAGGTCCGGAGTCACCCAAATCTTAGGTCTAAAACCTACAGGAGATAAGAGGACTAGAATCCTCTATACTCCATCATCATTGTAGGTTGTGATAGGGGAGTAGGTGTCAAATTCGAAAATCTACAATTATTAAATCTCCAATCTTTTTTCTTGATCCCTTCCCAACCCCTCTTACCACCCTTCTGTAGATTAGTACCCGTCCTCAGGCTTCATGGATAAGAAAGTTCTCAAGTCAGTCAGAATGGAAAGTATCCATGGCTTACCCAGCTGCCGATGATGTTAGTTTGTTACGTATTTCACAAATAGGGGACTATTATTTAAAATAATGGATAATAAAAGTTGTTATACATTTTTTCAAGTCTAACACACTATATAATGTCCAATGGTAGGACAATCCCTTTTCCCAAATGGTGGATTTTTATTGCCTCCATGACTGATGTCTGTTTTCATAAAGACATGACCTAACTACATGACACCAGAAGATGAGCGCCTAAGGTCACAAGGTGCCTACCACATTACTAAGGAAGAGCAGAGGGGTGAGTGTAAATAGCACCAGATCTAATGAAGTGTTTGGGTCGAAACTGAGAGGACATCCTGTGTCTGGAGGGGAAAGTACGATGCTGCCAAGAGCAATTTCAGGATTAATGGAACCTGCAATGTTAGAACTATGATCCAAGGCAAACTAGATGTGGTCAAGAATGAGATGACAAGGTTAAACATGTATATCCTGGGGAATAGTGACCTCATATGAACTGGAATGGGACATTTTTCATCAGACAACCACCAGATCTTCTTTTGTGGTCATGAATACAACAGAAGAAATGGAGTAGCTCTCATTACCAAAGCTCAGTTACAACCCAATAAATGACAGAATGATTTCAATTGGAATTCAAGGCAAGCCATTTATCATCAAACGGATACAAGTCTATGCACCATCCATGGATGCTGAAGAGGCTGAAGTTGTCCAGTTCTACGAAGACATTCAACACGTCATAGATATTATTATTATTATCTTTATTTATATTGCGCCAACATATATATCACGTTGTACATATAGATATAACACCAAGAAAAGATGTTACTATCATTATTGGAGATTGGAATGAGTAAGTAGGGAACCAAAGGACACCTGGGAAGTTTGGCCTTGGAGTACAAAATGATGCAGGGCAGAGATTAGTAGAATTTTGTCAAGATAATTATCTGGTCATAGTAAAGACCGTCTTCCAACAGCCTCCGAGACCACTCTACACATGGACATCACCTGATGGACAACATGGAAATCACACTGACTATATACTCTGACAAAGATGGCGGAGCTCTACACAACCAGCAAAAACACGACCTGGAGCGGACTGCAAATGAGAGCATGGATCAGCTGGCAGCATCAGTCAGTATTACTGTTTGTAATGTCATTGTAGTCACTCACCTTTAAAATTGGTGTAAAGGATCCTTGCAGTTTCCTCCAAACTCCAGCTGAAACAAAGTGATTATAGCTCCAATCCCCCAAACATGAGTCAAAACTTCATGAAGGGGTAAACATGAACTCTTTACTCTGGGCTACATGCCCGGTATCAGGACTTCCTCCTGGTGGACAAAGGAAAAACAGTAGCCAATCACAGTGGCTATAGCATAAGCACTCCCCTTACACATAAATCACTCCCTCTTTTCTATCCTGGAGGTAATTAAATTAAGTAAGCACAGAGCGCCTTAATTATCTCCAGGAAGAAAGAAACATGGCTTCTTTGTTTTAATAAAACAGAATAAAAATGTATAACTTTGTTTTTACACAATATAAACTTGAAGTTCCACATATCCCCAGATAGCTGAGATCTGAGTGCATATTCTAGGCGAATAGCGCTCAGATCCCAAGAACGCAGTTCTCAGAATCATCGACTGAAGTTTGTCTTATTAGGTATTTCCACGAAAGCCCATTGTAAATCCTCAAATAACCGAACAGGTTGGTTCGTGAAGGCTGTAAAATAGGGGATTTCGTTACACAGCTCCCCCTTAGTCCCATGGAACGGCATACCTGCTTAGATCCTAACGGATCGGCTACGGGATGTCCGGTAATCCAGAAACAAACCAAAATTACGCCTTTTCCAGTTCAGTTTGCCGGGAGAGGCCATCGGCATTGGCATTCTGTTTCCCAGGGCGGTACTGCATTGTGAAATTATAAGGTTGCAGCGCCAAGCTCCATCTGAGTAATCTGGGGTTATCGCCAGCCACTGTTGAGCCAAATTAAAGGGTTGTGGTCAGTCAGCACGGTGAAAGAGCGTCCATACAAGTAAGGCTGTAGCTTCTTAAGTGCCCAGACTAATGCCAGACACTCTTTCTCCACAGTGGCATAGCTGACTTCGCGGGGTAATAGTTTTCTGCTCAGGTACGCCACTGGGTGATCCATGCCATCGTCTCCCACCTGGCTCAATACTGCTCCCAGTCCAAACATTGAGGCATCTGTGTGGACGAGAAACCTTTTAGTATGCTAACACAGGAGATGCACTTAACGCAGCCTTGAGTTTCTGGAAAGCCTCCTCACACTCAGTGGACCAGATTACTTGTCGGGGCAGGGACTTTTTAGTGAGGTCTGTCAAGGGCTTGGCCAGGGTACTGTAATCCGCTAGAAAATTCCTGTAATAACCTGCGGTACCCAGGAATGCCATAACCTGAGTTTTTGTCCGTGGTTGGGGCCACTGGGTGATGGCCTCAATTTTAGTGGGCTCTGGTCTCTGTTTCCCTGACCCTACTCTGTGGCCTAAATACTGGACTTCCGCCATGCCCACGTGGCATTTCTCAGGCTTCAACGTGAGCCCTGCGTGCTGAATTCGGTTGAGCACTACTGAAATGTGTTCCTCAATAATGGGTAGGGGGCGTAGCTTTGCCTTGGGGTGATCCCCTCTCTTCCCTACCTTTTGGCATACTTTGCAGGTCCTACAGTAATCTTGCAAATCTCCCGTGACCCCTGGCCAGAAAAAGGACTGGGTGAGTCTGTCCCTCGTCTTTTTAATGCCTAAGTGACCTGCTAGGGGAATATCGTGGCTAATCCGCAACAGTTCTACCCGATACTTACGGGGTACTATCAACTGTCTTCTTTCTTCCATGGCCTGCTCCTGTCCCTGTCCCCCCAGTCACTCGGTACAGTAAACCCTTTTCCCAGCTAAACCTTGCCTGATCTCTGTCTCCCTGGGGTTGTTCTACCTTCCTCCTATACCCTTTTAGGAGATCCTGAGTTCGAATCTCAGGAGGGCCTTCAGCTTGCCCGAAGTCTTGAGGGGTACCCCAGTAAGAAGTCTGGTCAGGGGGGATCGTCAGAGGGTTAACGCTTACCTGGTCATGAGTCGAGGGAGAGGCTTCCATAGCTCTGGATTGCTGTCGGGTGGTAACCGGTAGGGCTCCTTCGGTACTGCAGGCTGCCAATTGTGACGTCAGGCATCCTAGATCATTTCCCAGCAGTACTTCCGCGGGCAAATCTGGCATGATGCCCACTTCCACCGCCTTGGCCCCGGTACCCCAATCGATGTGGACTTGGGCCATTGGTAACTTGTGAATTGCCCCTCCGGCTACCCTTACAGCAATGGTACGTCCTGTGTGCTGGGTCGGGGCGACTCGGTGTGGCTGGACCAACGTAATAGTAGCGCCGCTGTCTCTCAGTCCTCGAGCCTCTTGCCCATTGAGTTTTACCGACTGGCGGTGATGTGCCCTGTTATCCCCAGCCGCTTGTACAGGGTTTACCTCATGTAAGGTGGCCCAATTTTCACTATTGCCACTGGGTGTCTCTTGAGGCAGATAATTGTAATCCTCTTGCACACAGTGTGCGGCGGCTTTTGTCTGTGGTATCGGTGCCCGTCCCCAGCGGTCTGTAGTGCGTTGTGGGCAGTTAGGTTTGATGTGCCCCACTTGTTTGCACCCATGACACATCGGAGCAGTCCTTTGGTACCCTCTGTTTGTGGTATTGCCCCCTGGTGGTGGTACCCTCTATGGCATAGTTGGTGGGCCAGAGGCAGGCCGCGGGCTCTGGACCCCTCGGTTTCCATCCATCCGCCTGCTCTCATGAAATTCGTCTGCCAGCCGTGCTGCCTCCTCTACCGTTTTTGGCTTTCTGTCTCTGACCCAATCTCGCACCTCCGCTGAGGTATAATCAAAAAATTGTTCTAGCAACAACAACTGCACAGCATCCTCTAAAGTAGTTGCCTGATTCCCCTGCATCCAATTGCTGGCAGCGCGCTGCATGCGAAATGCCCACTCCGTATAGGAATCTTTACCTTGTCTTCTGAGAGCCCTGAATTTCCTTCTATGGGCTTCAGGGGTTACAGCGTACCGGGCTAACAAAATCTCTTTTATCTTGTCATAGTTTTGTATATCCCCATCTGGCACAGCTCTCAATGCTTCGGCTGCTCTACCTGATAGTTTACTACTTACTACGGCAGCCCAGTTAGCTCTTTCCAAATCTTCTAACACACATTGTCTTTCAAAATCTTGCAAGTAATTGTCAATATCCATCTCACCTTCCACAAAGCTTTTAAATGCAGCGTAGTTAATTTTCCGCTGACGCCCTCTTGTAGATCCAGATAGCGACAATATATCCACTGGAGGTGATCTGTCTCTGGCTTCTCGTGCTTCCCTGGCATTCTGGGTCTCAGTAGCTTGTGCCAAGATCTGTACCACGATCTCTGGTGCAGGGTTAGGTCCTACCAGGCTGAGTCTCCATCTCACGTCCCTCTGGAAGTCTGTTTCCTCTGTATTCGCCATTTGTGGTTCGCCGGTTTTGTGGCTTTCGTTTTGTTGCTTGCCACTATGCCTCAAGCTTCCAGCAGTTCCTTTAGTGTGGTTTCACCAGTTTCAGTTCGGTATATCCGTTCGGGAGGAAATCCCACCACTGCCACCAGTGTAAAGGATCCTTGCATTTTCCAATCCCCCAAACATGAGTCAAAACTTCATGAAGGGGTAAACATGAACTCTTTACTGTGGGCTACACACCCGGTATCAGGACTTCCTCCTGGTGGACAAAGGAAAAACAGTAGCCAATCACAGTGGCTATAGCATAAGCACTCCCCTTACACATAAATCACTCCTTCTTTTCTATCCTGGAGGTAATTAAATTAAGGTAGCACAGAGAGCCTTAATTATCTCCAGGAAGAAAGAAACACGGCTTCTTTGTTTTAATAAAACAGAATAAAAATGTATAACTTTGTTTTTACACAATATAAACTTGAAGTTCCACATATCCCCAGATAGCTGAGATCTGAGTGCATATTCTAGGCAGAATCAGAATCATCGACTGAAGTTTGTCTTATTGGGTATTTCCACGAAAGCCCATTGTAAATCCTCAAATAACCGAACAGGTTGGTTCGTGAAGGCTGTAAAATAGGGGATTTCGTTACAATTGGTTGTGAGTTATATTGTAAAAACTGGACAAGATGCAATGGTTACAGTGTTATTAGGTATTTGGTTTACATCACTTGTAGCATATGTCCCCATAATTTTCTTATTTTTACATTTAAAGAGTATTTTTAAACATTTAAGAAAAGAATAAGGACAAATCTCTAAGTGGAATAGAGTAAATAATAATATCAAATATGTGTTCCAAGTAATTCTGGATCCTATAAGTCTATGTACTAAAGAACACCTAAGACTATATTTTGGAATGTGTAGCAACTTGTTACTAGAAAAAAACACAATAAACTTTATTAAAGAAAAAAAAAAGGGTGAATGAAGAATATATACAATGAGTGTAATAAAAGATATACTGAAGTATATCAAACAGCAGGCTAATGTAAAGGGGGAGGGGGGGGGGGTGTACAGTCTAATGAGTAAACCCCAAAGTAATAATATGAGTACTCACAAATGGTAATATAATATAGAGGTCAGCACCTGTCTATTTGAGAGGACAGATGGCGGCCAACAGTTGCTCCAGTTAATAAAACAAGTGGGTCTCTATGTTTCCCATGGGAGATAAGAGCGACACAGCACTCCCCATCCCATAAGCTGAAGTAAGTTCAAAAATAGGGAACATAGAAAATATCCACTATAGTATTCATACTATCACGTCCCAACGTACGTTTCCCCGTTGTTATTGTTACGGATGAATCCGTAACAATAACAACGGGGAAACGTACGTTGGGACCTTAACAGCAGGCTATAGGGGACAGTCTATCCCCATTGGTATGTACATATGTTGATGTCTGCACCATTACAAGGTAATGAGTTAAATCTCTCGTTTTCTGTTTTGAAGTAATTTTTGGTGCAGCAGACTATGTGTGAAACCCACCTAACCCTTAACTAAAAGGGAGGGCTTCTCTTGATTACAGCATTGTGCTGTGTTATCAGGATCATTACACTAATTTTTGATAGTGGAAATTTTCTATGTTCCCTATTTTTGAACTTACTTCAGCTTATGGGATGGGGAGTGCTGTGTCGCTCTTATCTCCCATGGGAAACATAGAGACCCACTTGTTTTATTAACTGGAGCAACTGTTGGCCGCCATCTGTCCTCTCAAATAGACAGGTGCTGACCTCTATATTATATTACCATTTGTGAGTACTCATATTATTATTTTGGGGTTTACTCATTAGACTGTACACCCCCCCCCCCTCCCCATTTACATTAGCCTGCTGTTTGATATACTTAAGTATATCTTTTATTACACTCATTGTATATGTAACGGAACCCATCACTGTTTTACCCTGTTTTATGATTATTATGGTTAAAATATGATCCTACTATATGTATGTTGGTTGATGCTCTGCAGAATAGACATTTGCAGCTACTTGGCATGGGAGATAATCCTGTTACAGCGACTCCGCATAAGATAAAGGAAGTCTATTGTATACAGTGTTTTCATTCTCAGATAAGAACAAAGAAGTGTAATTGAATCAATGTCTGATTGTATCAAAGTTGCCAGGGAGCCCCCTATTGTTCTCTTTATGGGTATTGTGCGGCCAAATATGGACATGTGTATTGCCTGTGGGAAGAGATGGGTATAAATATTTCTGCAATAACAAAATAAAGTCAGTATTCATGTGACTACCGATTGCGTGTCGTCCAATATGGGAGGTCGGGGATGGTGAAACTGTAGTGCCTCTTGGGTATTTTACCGTATACCAGCGGAGATATTGGATTTGTGTTACAGCTCCGTTACATTTGATGGCAGCGACGGGATTCAAACCTCACAGCAGACCGTTGTTCGGCAGTTACAGCCATTTGGGAAATTTGCTATTTCGTATGGAACCGAAAGGAAAGGGTATGTGAATAGACCCGAACGGATAGTGAATGGAGACAGACTATACCAACTTGAAACGGGCCACGCTAAAAGAGCTATTGGAAGCAAGGGGGATTATTGCCAGCAATAAAACCAAAGCTACCCTTATTGTTGAACTCATGGAGGGAGACCGGGCAGCTGCTGCAGCACCTCTTACGGACAGCACACAGAATGAGTTTGGAAGAGAACTCCAATGCAGACTGGCCTATTTCCCAGGTACACCTCCCACAGAAACCTTGGAAAGGATTATGTCAGATGTCCACGAATACATAATGGGAAAGCAGCGGGCAGACTGGAGGTCCAGAGAGGGGTCCCTAATCACACCACACATAGTACCGGGGAAGCCTAAACTCCCGTACCATGCTTTTAAAAACTATGTGGAGACCGAAGACATTGATGGCTACTTGCATGACTTTGAGAGGTTATGCCAATTACATGAGATCAACGCCGCCGACCAGGTAACCCTGTTGGTGAGTAAGCTAGCGGGCCGGGCAGCAGAAGCCTACCGCACCATGCCAGACGAGGATAGCAGAGACTACCAGAAAGTAAAGCAGGCGATCCTGGACAGGTACGCAATTACCCCGGAGGCATACCGGCAGCGGTTCCGAGAAAGCCGAAAGACGGAGAAAGATACTCACATGGAGTGGGCGCACCGCTTAACTAGGGCGGGCAAAGGTTGGGTACAAGCCGCACAAGCAACCACAGTGGAGGACATGCTACAATTACTGCTACTGGAGCAATTCTTCCAGGGGTTAACCCCGGATTTACAAAACTGGCTGAGAGATCGGAAACCGCGCATCTTAACTGAAGCCGCCAGGTGGGCAGATGAGTACCAAGATGCCAGGAGGGCACAGCAGGCACAGGCACGGTCCATCTTGTGAGCTGCTAACCGACCGCCCACCATTAACCCCACCCCAGCACTGCGTCCGGGTGGTGGGAACTACCACACCCCTCCACGGTACAACAATGCCCGATCTTTCATCAGGTGCCACACGTGTAACCAGCAGGGCCACATGCAGAGAGACTGTCCCAGAAACAGAAACCGCTCCACGTGGAATACTCCAACCAATTCCCCTGCAAACCGGGCAGCAGTACACTGCTACCAGAGTGAGCCTCGACAACCTTTCTTCGGGACCCAGTCTAATGAAGAATCTTTGGGCACCCTCCACGAGGTTAACCCAGTACAAGCAGCTGCAGACAACCGACAGGGACACCGCCAAGGGGTACACGTAGAGGGAAAACGCCTTCAGGGTCTGCGCAATTCTGGGGCCACCATAACCCTGGTTCGCAATCACCTAGTCCCCAAGCACCAGCTCACTGGAGAATATGTGGCAGTCCGGGTGGCAGGGGGGGCGATTTACAAAATTCCCACTGCTAAAGTACATTTGGATTGGGGAGCGGGGTCAGGGAATGTGGAAGTGGGCCTCATGCAGGACTTACCAGCTGATGTCATCCTGGGTAACGACTTGGGAGAGCTGACCTCCGCTTTTGTTTCTCCGCACCCTGCGCAGGAAGCGCTACCCGTGGTAACACGGCAGCAGGCCCGCACCACCGCATCTTCTGAACACTCTGAGGCTCCAGTAAGTAATAGTACTGACCCACCTTTCATCCCCTGGGCTCCCCCCTTAGAGTTTGGTACTGAAGTAGTCACTGATCCGTCCCTGCAGGTATACCGGGATAGGGTTACACAGAATCAGGCAGGGTTGGAGGGGGAAAGATACGCTTGGGAGAAAGGATTATTGTATAGATATGCTGAGAAGGTAGTAGCAGGATCTGTACCCGTGACCCTCACACAATTAGTCGTGCCCCGAAAGAACAGGCAAGAATTACTACGTATTGCCCATGACATCCATTTATCAGGACATCTAGGCGTTAGTAGGACGAAGCATCGTTTGACCCAAAACTTCTTTTGGCCAGGGGTCTCCAAAGACATTCGGCAGTATTGCCAAACTTGTGACACATGCCAGAGAGTAGGGAAGAGAGGGGACCGGTACAAGGCAAAAATGCACTCCCTACCCATAATAGATGAGCCCTTCAGCAGAGTGGCAGTAGATATAATCGGACCCCTAGCAAAACCCAGCCCGTCAGGGAAGAAGTATATACTAACCGTAGTAGACTATGCCACCCGGTACCCAGAGGCCGTAGCCCTAACTAATATCCATGCGGAGACTATAGTAGATGCCCTAATCCGGATATTCTCTAGAATGGGGTTCCCCAAAGAGATTATCTCAGATCGGGGTACCCAATTCACGGCCGAAGTCACTCATCAGTTATGGAGAACATGTGGGGTGAAACCTATTGTAAACTCAGCGTATCACCCCCAGTCCAATGGGCTTTGTGAACGGTTCAACGGAACATTAAAGCAAATGCTTCGTACCTTCATGGATACCCAGAAGAACTGGGAAAGGTTTCTTCCCCATCTGCTCTTCGCGTACCGAGAGGTACCCCAGGAGTCCACGGGGTTCTCGCCATTCGAATTACTATTCGGAAGGAGAGTGCGGGGTCCCTTAGACCTCATTAGGGAACACTGGGAGGGAACGGTCACCAGTAACGGTACCCCTATCGTCCCATATGTGCTAGAGTTCAGGGAACGCTTGGAGACCCTAATCCAGATGGTACGGTCTAATCTCCAGGCGGCCCAGCAACGACAGCGCAGATGGTACGATAAGGGAGCCAGAGACCGCAGTTTTTAAATAGGACAAAAGGTGTTAATCTTGAAGCCAGTTCAAAATGACAAACTGCAGGCCTCCTGGCAAGGCCCTTATAAGGTGGTGGAACAGGTATGTGACACCACCTATATAATTGCCCCATGTACAGGAGCAGGCGTTAGATGCATGCTCCACGTTAACATGCTGAAACCCTATCACGAGCGGACCGAAGAAGTAACTGCCATATGTGCCTCGGCCGCCAAGGACCCGAATAATCTACCCCTACCAGACCTATTAGCCCAAGGGGGGGCCAACACAGAATTAGGGGAAGTACAGCTAGGAGACAGGCTGAGCACTAGAGAGCGAGCTCAAATACTAGAGCTGATCCGGGAAAAAGGGGATACATTCTCCAACCAGCCCGGGTATACCCTGCTGGCTACCCACAGGGTAGAAACCCCAGGGCAACACCCTCTTTGACAAACCCCCTACCGCATACCCGAATCCGTAAAAGATCATATGCGGAAGGAGATTGACGAAATGTTACAACTAGGAGTGATAGAACACTCAGATAGCCCATGGGCCTCTCCGGTAGTGCTGGTACCGAAGCGGGATGGAACCACCCGCTTCTGCGTCGACTACCGGAAACTTAATGATAAAACAATTTCAGATGCCTATCCCATGCCCCGAATCGATGAGCTATTAGATAAAATGGCCAGGGGCCAGTACCTCACCACAATAGACTTGTGCAAAGGGTACTGGCAGATCCCACTAGCCGAGGATGCCATCCCAAAGTCCGCATTCGTCACCCCGTTTGGGCTATACCAATTCAAGGTGATGCCATTCGGGATGAAGAATGCGCCGGCTACGTTTCAGCGGATGGTGGACCGGTTACTGGACGGATCCCAGGAGTATGCTTGCGCCTATTTAGATGACATAGCAATATTTAGCAACTCCTGGGACGAGCACTTGACCCATATAGGAGCCATCCTCGACCGCATCAGGGAGGCAGGTCTCACGTTAAAACCCAGCAAGTGCCACGTAGGGATGGCCGAAGTGCAGTACTTAGGCCACAGGGTGGGTAGTGGGCGGCAAAAGCCAGAACCCGCTAAGATAGAGGCCGTAGCTAAGTGGCCAACCCCTCGCACGAAAACTCAGGTTTTAGCTTTTCTAGGAACCGCCGGGTATTACCGTAAATTTGTACCTAATTATAGTGCCCTAGCCAAGCCCCTTACTGACCTCACCAAAAAGAACTTACCCAAAGTAGTGACCTGGAGCCCAGAGTGTGAGAAGGCATTCCAAGAACTGAAATCTGCCCTAATTCATGCCCCTGTACTGGCCGCTCCCGATCCAACTAAACGCTTTCTCGTTCATACAGATGCTTCTATATTTGGATTGGGAGCAGTGCTGAGCCAAGTTGGGGCCGATGGCGGCGAGCATCCAGTAGCTTACTTAAGTCGAAAACTACAACCCAGGGAAGTAAGCTATGCCGCCATCGAAAAGGAATGCTTGGCGGTGGTGTGGGCCCTCAAGAAACTACAGCCCTACTTATATGGCCAACAATTTGCCTTGCTCACAGATCACAACCCGTTGGTGTGGCTAAACCGGGTGTCAGGGGACAACGCTAGACTACTGAGATGGAGTTTGGCACTACAACCATTTGATTTCACCATCCAGTATCGCCCAGGGAAACAAAATGGTAACGCCGACGGGTTGTCCAGACAGACAGAACTCGAGAAATGATCTGTGAGCACTCCTACGGACATCCCCAAGCAGATCCGTTGGGATCAGACTGTGTATGCCGGCTTATGGTCACGGGGGAGGTGTGTAACGGAACCCATCACTGTTTTACCCTGTTTTATGATTACTATGGTTAAAATATGATCCTACTATATGTATGTTGGTTGATGCTCTGCAGAATATTGTCCCAGACATTTGCAGCTATTTGGCATGGGAGATAATCCTGTTACAGCGACTCCGCATAAGAAATAGGAAGTCTATTGTATACAGTGTTTTCATTCTCAGATAAGAACAAAGAAGTGTAATTGAATCAATGTCTGATTGTATCAAAGTTGCCAGGGAGGTGTGACCCACCTATTGTTCTCTTTATGTGTATTGTGCGGCCAAATATGGGCATGTGTATTACCTGTGGCCAAAGAGATGTATATATATTTCTGTAAAGGTAAATAAAGTCAGTATTCATTTGACTCCCAAATTGTGTGTCGTCCAATATGGGAGGTCAGGAATGGTGAGACTGTAGTGCTTCTTGGATATTTTACCGTATACCAGAGGAGATATTGGACTGCGTGTTCCAGCTCCGTTACACTCTACAACCAAGATGTTTGCTTGACCTTTTCAAGACCAACGTAAAGCGGGTTGTGACATTTCTATATACCTTTCAAAGATACTAATTTTAAGAAATCCAAAGGAAAATAGGCTATAAATGAAAAAAACTGAATGTTTGGGAAGTTTATACATCGACAAATCAAATGTGGGTGCTATAACTCCCAATGTTTTATTTAGGACTAATGGAAGGCTTACCATAAAAGGAGGTGATCTTTCTAGATACAAGTTGCAAGAAGCAGTCTAATAAAGAAAATTGAAGCTTTCAATAAATAAAAACTACTTATACAAAGTTACAAAATGTAATTTTAGCCATTAACAGAGACCTTTTCCGAAGAGTTGTCCAGCCCATTGTAGGAACCTTCAGAGTTTTCTCATTGGGTTTTATTTGTTTTCTGTGGACACAAGAAAATCACAAGACAAAGGAAATGTACACAGACAAGACCTGATGGACTGAATGTTCTTTTTATTTCACCCCGTCCTTCAGTGAATATAATAACTGATGATAACATGAAGTCCCCCTTGTATTGTATAGAATATCTGCAATGACATAAGATCCACCTGATCCCTTGTTACCCAGATCTCAGTTTTGTTCCCAGCATTGTCTCCTGTATCTCATAGCAATGATTGGATGTGTGGACATGGACTTCCATAGCTTCTGCATGTATTGCTATTTATAAAGGTATATTATATTGCTTAAAACTTACATTGAAGTTTGTATGTGTCTAACAACCTCACAGATCCCCCACCCAACATCCTCTGATTCATGATTTTGTCTGCTGGTTAAATCACTTTCTAGTTACTCCAAGGGGTGAAGGAGGACACCTGAGGAAGGAGGCCCATGTAAGTGGTCTATGTGCCGGAGTACAAGGTCCAGATCTGAATTCCAGACATCACTGATGTTACATTAGCTCCTCATGAATTTGTTGAATTACATTATTGACCTTCTCAACAAAGCTCACGTTGTATCTCCAAATTATATTGTCTTTAATGAGCGAGTCCTTGGCAAGATCTGGTCTCCGTGTTTTCCTGTAGTGTAATGTAAAAGCATAACTAAAAGGTACATCTGTAGAGTTTCCATCAGCCTTCAAAGTGGAATGGATTGAGGTCTGAAACACCTGTCTAGGGTCTACTATCATTTTCCTATCATTGAAGGCATTTGGAATGAGAGGTTCTCTGTAGGTGTGAAGAAGAATATTAACCCCAGGAATGCCACTCCACATGTCGCCATTAGGACTAATAACATGTGTTGGGAAAACATGATTTTCAAAACGGAAGACACCAGTGGATGGATATTGCTGCTGGAGACTAGACATTAAGGACATCCAGTCCTGGTGCTTCACTGGAAGGATAATTTCATCTATGTCATTGAGAAGAACGTACTTACTTTTATACATATTTCTATAGATACAATCATTTAGAGTTGCGGTCTGCCCATAATAGCCAACCTGACTGTTGTGATCTAAGGAATAATGCCACTTATCAGATGTGCGAAGGTATCTGTGGATTGGCCAAGTTATGACTTCTAGGAATCCTTGGTTAGTATAATATTGTAGGACTTTCTCCACACTCTCATGGCACCTGTTCTTATAGATGGTGACTCGATTTGCTCCAAGTAGTTTATACATCTCAAAGCTCTGGATCAGCTGTAACACATTTTTATAATCCCCAAACAGAGTAGAAATACAGACGGTGAAGTTTGAGGACATTGGCTGAGGATGGTGGTTTTTTACTTCAAACTTGGGAATTAGACTCACATTTACTGTCTTGGACCAATGGACTGACACGAAAACATAATCACAGTCAGCAGGTTCTGGACACAGGAGATCTGCTGTCCCATAAGGAAACCCAAATCTGTCTCTATGGAGATCTATTTCTGCTCTAATGACTACATGGTCCATGTGATCACAGTGAAACCAGCAATAAAGCTCCTGAATGGAGTGATGGATTATGGCAAGAACTCGTACTAACTTGGTTCCTCTGGAGTCGTAATATGAGGAGATGATAAAGCTCCTGTTATCTCCTAGTTCTGTTATTGACGTTTTCATCGTTTTCTGTCCTTTAATTATTTCTATTTTTGACTTCATATGATGTCTGATGGAGATCAGCAGAACAGAGACAAACAAAGTCCAGCTGAAGAATAAATATTGCATTCTTTTCATCATGACTCCAGTGGTCTTCTGAAAGACAGAAAGATGCATAATTACTTATCTGAGATAAGAAGGAAGCTCTCCTGAAAGATGCAGGGGAACTATAAGCAATTGTACATAAACCACTCTTCCTATAGTCTTAACGGGCCACCATCTGAAGAATATTTATATAACAACATTTTGGTTTTGGTTGTGTGTGGCAGCATTTGCAAGTGGGGGATGTCATGAATCAGCCCGTGGCCATATTGGGTTTGGACAAAGTGCATGGCTCCTGCTGTGGAAGAAAAGGTTTGGGGCCCACTTGTTATGGATATATTGTTATGTTGTGGTCTAGGGGATAAAGTATTATAAGTTTATCCCTTAGCATATTCCCATCCCTTCCATGTTTAGGCTCATTGTAATGAGTATCCTGTGAGGGATCTAATGGGATATATTGGTTGTATGTGGGTGGAACATTGGGTGTTATATTTGTAAATATGAATGTACGTTATTATATTAGTATGTTATTATATTGTTGAATACAGCCAAACCTCTTTTGTTCCCAAAGGCCTGTTAATCCCATTAGCTAAGTGTCCAGCAGAGTACTAAACAATGGGGAGCTCACAGCTGGAGAGCAGACAGGCAGGCACGCGGAAACAATGGGATGGCCTGAGGCTTCTCAGCCTTCCTAGCATGGGCACAGGAGAACCAAGGTATGCTTTGCCCTGGAGATTCAGAGCCCAAATGAATTAGTTGGCCCCGCCTAGTGGGTGGACCTGGGGAGGAGTCTCATGGTTCCAATGTAGGGACCCTGCCTGATTGGCCAGAGGCAGTGAGGGGCTGACTAAAGGTAGATCCTCCTGGTAATGTGCCTGTTTAAAAGATGTTGTTTTCCAAATAAAGTTGTTCATAATTTTCATCAAGACTTTGCGTGCAGGTGTATTATTTACCCAGGAACATTTGCTGGTTGAGGAGATCGTTCTGACTCCCTTCCAGGTTTCCCAGCGCACACTACCTTAGGCTGGGACTTATGTTCTTGTATCCATAAATAATGTCCATAGGTCCGGAGTCACCCAAATCTTAGGTCTAAAACCTACAGGAGATAAGAGGACTAGAATCCTCTATACTCCATCATCATTGTAGGTTGTGATAGGGGAGTAGGTGTCAAATTCGAAAATCTACAATTATTAAATCTCCAATCTTTTTTCTTGATCCCTTCCCAACCCCTCTCACCACCCTTCTGTAGATTAGTACCCGTCCTCAGGCTTCATGGATAAGAAAGTTCTCAAGTCAGTCAGAATGGAAAGTATCCATGGCTTACCCAGCTGCCGATGATGTTAGTTTGTTACGTACTTCACAAATAGGGGACTATTATTTAAAATAATGGATAATAATAGTTGTTATACTTTTTTTCAAGTCTAACACACTATATAATGTCCAATGGTAGGACAATCCCTAACTACATGACACCAGAAGATGAGCGCCTAAGGTCACAAGGTGCCTACCACATTACTAAGGAAGAGCAGAGGGGTGAGTGTAAATAGCACCAGATCTAATGAAGTGTTTGGGTCGAAACTGAGAGGACATCCTGTGTCTGGAGGGGAAAGTACGATGCTGCCAAGAGCAATTTCAGGATTAATGGAACCTGCAATGTTAGAACTATGATCCAAGGCAAACTAGATGTGGTCAAGAATGAGATGACCAGGTTAAACATGTATATCCTGGGGAATAGTGACCTCATATGAACTGGAATGGGACATTTTTCATCAGACAACCACCAGATCTTCTTTTGTGGTCATGAATACAACAGAAGAAATGGAGTAGCTCTCATTACCAAAGCTCAGTTACAACCCAATAAATGACAGAATGATTTCAATTGGAATTCAAGGCAAGCCATTTATCATCAAACGGATACAAGTCTATGCACCATCCATGGATGCTGAAGAGGCTGAAGTTGTCCAGTTCTACGAAGACATTCAACACGTCATAGATATTATTATTATTATCTTTATTTATATTGCGCCAACATATATATCACATTGTACATATAGATATAACACCAAGAAAAGATGTTACTATCATTATTGGAGATTGGAATGAGTAAGTAGGGAACCAAAGGACACCTGGGAAGTTTGGCCTTGGAGTACAAAATGATGCAGGGCAGAGATTAGTAGAATTTTGTCAAGATAATTATCTGGTCATAGTAAAGACCGTCTTCCAACAGCCTCCGAGACCACTCTACACATGGACATCACCTGATGGACAACATGGAAATCACACTGACTATATACTCTGACAAAGATGGCGGAGCTCTACACAACCAGCAAAAACACGACCTGGAGCGTTCTGCAAATGAGAGCATGGATCAGCTGGCAGCATCAGTCAGTATTACTGTTTGTAATGTCATTGTAGTCACTCACCTTTAAAATTGGTGTAAAGGATCCTTGCATTTTCCTCCGAACTCCAGCTGAAACAAAGTGATTATAGCTCCAATCCCCCAAACATGAGTCAAAACTTCATGAAGGGGTAAACATGAACTCTTTACTCTGGGCTACACGCCCGGTATCAGGACTTCCTCCTGGTGGACAAAGGAAAAACAGTAGCCAATCACAGTGGCTATAGCATAAGCACTCCCCTTACACATAAATCACTCCCTCTTTTCTATCCTGGAGGTAATTAAATTAAGTAAGCACAGAGAGCCTTAATTATCTCCAGGAAGAAAGAAACATGGCTTCTTTGTTTTAATAAAACAGAATAAAAATGTATAACTTTGTTTTTACACAATATAAACTTGAAGTTCCACATATCCCCAGATAGCTGAGATCTGAGTGCATATTCTAGGCGAATAGCGCTCAGATCCCAAGAACGCAGTTCTCAGAATCATCGACTGAAGTTTGTCTTATTAGGTATTTCCACGAAAGCCCATTGTAAATCCTCAAATAACCGAACAGGTTGGTTCGTGAAGGCTGTAAAATAGGGGATTTCGTTACACAGCTCCCCCTTAGTCCCATGGAACGGCATACCTGCTTAGATCCTAACGGATCGGCTAAGGGATGTCCGGTAATCCAGAAACAAACCAAAATTACGCCTTTTCCAGTTCAGTTTGCCGGGAGAGGCCATCGGCATTGGCATTCTGTTTCCCAGGGTGGTACTGCATTGTGAAATTATAAGGTTGCAGCGCCAAGCTCCATCTGAGTAATCTGGGGTTATCGCCAGCCACTCTGTTGAGCCAAATTAAAGGGTTGTGGTCAGTCAGCACGGTGAAAGAGCGTCCATACAAGTAAGGCTGTAGCTTCTTAAGTGCCCAGACTAATGCCAGACACTCTTTCTCCACAGTGGCATAGCTGACTTCGCGGGGTAATAGTTTTCTGCTCAGGTACGCCACTGGGTGATCCATGCCATCGTCTCCCACCTGGCTCAATACTGCTCCCAGTCCAAACATTGAGGCATCTGTGTGGACGAGAAACCTTTTAGTATGCTAACACAGGAGATGCACTTAACGCAGCCTTGAGTTTCTGGAAAGCCTCCTCACACTCAGTGGACCAGATTACTTGTCGGGGCATGGACTTTTTAGTGAGGTCTGTCAAGGGCTTGGCCAGGGTACTGTAATCCGCTAGAAAATTCCTGTAATAACCTGCGGTACCCAGGAATGCCATAACCTGAGTTTTTGTCCGTGGTTGGGGCCACTGGGTGATGGCCTCAATTTTAGTGGGCTCTGGTCTCTGTTTCCCTGACCCTACTCTGTGGCCTAAATACTGGACTTCCGCCATGCCCACGTGGCATTTCTCAGGCTTCAACGTGAGCCCTGCGTGCTGAATTCGGTTGAGCACTACTGAAATGTGTTCCTCAATAATGGGTAGGGGGCGTAGCTTTGCCTTGGGGTGATCCCCTCTCTTCCCTACCTTTTGGCATACTTTGCAGGTCCTACAGTAATCTTGCAAATCTCCCGTGACCCCTGGCCAGAAAAAGGACTGGGTGAGTCTGTCCCTCGTCTTTTTAATGCCTAAGTGACCTGCTAGGGGAATATCGTGGCTAATCCGCAACAGTTCTACCCGATACTTACGGGGTACTATCAACTGTCTTCTTTCTTCCATGGCCCACTCCTGTCCCTGTCCCCCCAGTCACTCGGTACAGTAAACCCTTTTCCCAGCTAAACCTTGCCTGATCTCTGTCTCCCTGGGGTTGTTCTACCTTCCTCCTATACCCTTTTAGGAGATCCTGAGTTCGAATCTCAGGAGGGCCTTCAGCTTGCCCGAAGTCTTGAGGGGTACCCCAGTAAGAAGTCTGGTCAGGGGGGATCGTCAGAGGGTTAACGCTTACCTGGTCATGAGTCGAGGGAGAGGCTTCCATAGCTCTGGATTGCTGTCGGGTGGTAACCGGTAGGGCTCCTTCGGTACTGCAGGCTGCCAATTGTGACGTCAGGCATCCTAGATCATTTCCCAGCAGTACTTCCGCGGGCAAATCTGGCATGATGCCCACTTCCACCGCCTTGGCCCCGGTACCCCAATCGATGTGGACTTGGGCCGTTGGTAACTTGTGAATTGCCCCTCCGGCTACCCTTACAGCAATGGTACGTCCTGTGTGCTGGGTCGGGGCGACTCGGTGTGGCTGGACCAACGTAATAGTAGCGTCGCTGTCTCTCAGTCCTCGAGCCTCTTGCCCATTAAGTTTTACCGACTGGCGGTGATGTGCCCTGTTATCCCCAGACGCTTGTACAGGGTTTACCTCATGTAAGGTGGCCCAATTTTCACTATTGCCACTGGGTGTCTCTTGAGGCAGATAATTGTAATCCTCTTGCACACAGTGTGCGGCGGCTTTTGTCTGTGGTATCGGTGCCCGTCCCCAGCGGTCTGTAGTGCGTTGTGGGCAGTTAGGTTTGATGTGCCCCACTTGTTTGCACTCATGACACATCGGAGCAGTCCTTTGGTACCCTCTGTTTGTGGTATTGCCCCCTGGTGGTGGTACCCTCTGTGGCATAGTTGGTGGGCCAGAGGCAGGCCGCGGGCTCTGGGCCCCTCGGTTTCCATCCATCCGCCTGCTCTCATGAAATTCGTCTGCCAGCCGTGCTGCCTCCTCTACCGTTTTTGGCTTTCTGTCTCTGACCCAATCTCGCACCTCCGCTGGGGTATAATCAAAAAATTGTTCTAGCAACAACAACTGCACAGCATCCTCTAAAGTAGTTGCCTGATTCCCCTGCATCCAATTGCTGGCAGCGCGCTGCATGCGAAATGCCCACTCCGTGTAGGAATCTTTACCTTGTCTTCTGAGAGCCCTGAATTTCCTTCTATGAGCTTCACGGGTTACAGCGTACCGGGCTAACAAAATCTCTTTTATCTTGTCATAGTTTTGTATATCCCCATCTGGCACAGCTCTCAATGCTTCGGCTGCTCTACCTGATAGTTTACTACTTACTACGGCAGCCCAGTTAGCTCTTTCCAAATCCTCTAACACACATTGTCTTTCAAAATCTTGCAAGTAATTGTCAATATCCATCTCACCTTCCACGAAGCTTTTAAATGCAGCGTAGTTAATTTTCCGCTGACGCCCCCTTGTAGATCCAGATAGCGACAATATATCCACTGGAGGTGATCTGTCTCTGGCTTCTCGTGCTTCCCTGGCATTCTGGGTCTCAGTAGCTTGTGCCAAGATCTGTACCACGATCTCTGGTGCAGGGTTAGGTCCTACCAGGCTGAGTCTCCATCTCACGTCCCTCTGGAAGTCTGTTTCCTCTGTATTCGCCATTTGTGGTTCGCCGGTTTGATCGCTCTCCAGTAGTTCGGCTATTAGCGTGGCTTTCGTTTTGTTGCTTGCCACTATGCCTCAAGCTTCCAGCAGTTCCTTTAGTGTGGTTCGTTTCAAGCGTTCGTATCTACGCGCCATTCACCAGTTTCAGTTCGGTATATCCGTTCGGGAGGAAATCCCACCACTGCCACCTGTGTAAAGGATCCTTGCATTTTCCTCCGAACTCCAGCTGAAACAAAGTGATTATAGCTCCAATCCCCCAAACATGAGTCAAAACTTCATGAAGGGGTAAACATGAACTCTTTACTGTGGGCTACACGCCCGGTATCAGGACTTCCTCCTGGTGGACAAAGGAAAAACAGTAGCCAATCACAGTGGCTATAGCATAAGCACTCCCCTTACACATAAATCACTCCCTCTTTTCTATCCTGGAGGTAATTAAATTAAGGTAGCACAGAGAGCCTTAATTATCTCCAGGAAGAAAGAAACACGGCTTCTTTGTTTTAATAAAACAGAATAAAAATGTATAACTTTGTTTTTACACAATATAAACTTGAAGTTCCACATATCCCCAGATAGCTGAGATCTGAGTGCATATTCTAGGTGAATAGCGCTCAGATCCCACGAACGCAGTTCTCAGAATCATCGACTGAAGTTTGTCTTATTAGGTATTTCCACGAAAGCCCATTGTAAATCCTCAAATAACCGAACATGTTGGTTCGTGAAGGCTGTAAAATAGGGGATTTCGTTTCAATTGGTTGTGAGTTATATTGTAAGAACTGGACAAGATGCAATGGTTACAGTGTTATTAGGTATTTGGTTTACATCACTTGTAGCATATGTCCCCATAATTTTCTTATTTTTACATTTAAAGAGTATTTTTAAACATTTAAGAAAAGAATAAGGACAAATCTCTAAGTGGAATAGAGTAAATAATAATATCAAATATGTGTTCCAGGTAATTCTGGATCCTATAAGTCTATGTACTAAAGAACACCTAAGACTCTATTTTGGAATGTGTAGCAACTTGTTACTAGAAAAAAACACAATAAACTTTATTAAAGAAAAAAAAAAGGGTGAATGAAGAATATATACAATGAGTGTAATAAAAGATATACTGAAGTATATCAAACAGCAGGCTAATGTAAAGGGGGAGGGGGGGGGGGTGTACAGTAAGTAATGAGTAAACCCCAAAGTAATAATATGAGTACTCACAAATGGTAATATAATATAGAGGTCAGTCCCTGTCTATTTGAGAGGACAGATGGCGGCCAACAGTTGTTCCAGTTAATAAAACAAGTGGGTCTCTATGTTTCCCATGGGAGATAAGAGCGACACAGCACTCCCCATCCCATAAGCTGAAGTAAGTTCAAAAATAGGGAACATAGAAAATATCCACTATAGTATTCATACTATTACGTCCCAACGTACGTTTCCCCGTTGTTATTGTTACGGATGAATCCGTAACAATAACAACGGGGAAACGTACGTTGGGACCTTAACAGCAGGCTATAGGGGACAGTCTATCCCCATTGGTATGTACATATGTTGATGTCTGCACCATTACAAGGTAATGAGTTAAATCTCTCGTTTTCTGTTTTGAAGTAATTTTTGGTGCAGCAGACTATGTGTGAAACCCACCTAACCCTTAACTAAAAGGGAGGGATTCTCTTGATTACAGCATTGTGCTGTGTTATCAGGATCATTACACTAATTTTTGATAGTGGATATTTTCTATGTTCCCTATTTTTGAACTTACTTCAGCTTATGGGATGGGGAGTGCTGTGTCGCTCTTATCTCCCATGGGAAACATAGAGACCCACTTGTTTTATTAACTGGAGCAACTGTTGGCCGCCATCTGTCCTCTCAAATAGACATGTGCTGACCTCTATATTATATTACCATTTGTGACTACTCATATTATTATTTTGGGGTTTACTCATTAGACTGTACACCCCCCCCCCCTCCCCCTTTACATTAGCCTGCTGTTTGATATACTTAAGTATATCTTTTATTACACTCATTGTATATGTAACGGAACCCATCACTGTTTTACCCTGTTTTATGATTATTATGGTTAAAATATGATCCTACTATATGTATGTTTGTTGATGCTCTGCAGAATATTGTCCCAGACATTTGCAGCTACTTGGCATGGGAGATAATCCTGTTACAGAGACTCCGCATAAGATAAAGGAAGTCTATTGTATACAGTGTTTTCAGTCTCAGATAAGAACAAAGAAGTGTAATTGAATCAATGTCTGATTGTATCAAAGTTGCCAGGGAGCCTCCTATTGTTCCCTTTATGGGTATTGTGCGGCCAAATATGGACATGTGTATTGCCTGTGGGAAGAGATGGGTATAAATATTTCTGCAATAACAAAATAAAGTCAGTATTCATGTGACTCCCGATTGCGTGTCGTCCAATATAGGAGGTCGGGGATGGTGAAACTGTAGTGCCTCTTGGGTATTTTACCGTATACCAGCGGAGATATTGGATTCGTGTTCCAGCTCCGTTACATTTGATGGCAGCGACGGGATTCAAACCTCACAGCAGACCGTTGTTCGGCAGTTACAGCCATTTGGGAAATTTGCTATTTCGTATGGAACCGAAAGGAAAGGGTATGTGAATAGACCCGAACGGATAGTGAATGGAGACAGACTATACCAACTTGAAACGGGCCACGCTAAAAGAGCTATTGGAAGAAAGGAGAATTATTGCCAGCAATAAAACAAAAGCTACCCTTATTGTTGAACTCATGGAGGGAGACCGGGCAGCTGCTGCAGCACCTCTTACGGACAGCACACAGAATGAGTTTGGAAGAGAACTCCAATGCAGACTGGCCTATTTCCCAGGTACACCTCCCACAGAAACCTTGGAAAGGATTATGTCAGATGTCCACGAATACATAATGGGAAAGCAGCGGGCAGACTGGAGGTCCAGAGAGGGGTCCCTAATCACACCACACATAGTACCGGGGAAGCCTAAACTCCCGTACCATGCTTTTAAAAACTATGTGGAGACCGAAGACATTGATGGCTACTTGCATGACTTTGAAAGGTTATGCCAATTACATGAGATCAACGCCGCCGACCAGGTAACCCTGTTGGTGAGTAAGCTAGCGGGCCGGGCAGCAGAAGCCTACCGCACCATGCCAGACGAGGATAGCAGAGACTACCAGAAAGTAAAGCAGGCGATCCTGGACAGGTACGCAATTACCCCGGAGGCATACCGGCAGCGGTTCCGAGAAAGCCGAAAGACGGAGAAAGATACTCACATGGAGTGGGCGCACCGCTTAACTAGGGCGGGCAAAGGTTGGGTACAAGCCGCACAAGCAACCACAGTGGAGGACATGCTACAATTACTGCTACTGGAGCAATTCTTCCAGGGGTTAACCCCGGATTTACAAAACTGGCTGAGAGATCGGAAACCGCGCATCTTAACTGAAGCCGCCAGGTGGGCAGATGAGTACCAAGATGCCAGGAGGGCACAGCAGGCACAGGCACGGTCCATCTTGTGAGCTGCTAACCGACCGCCCACCATTAACCCCACCCCAGCACTGCGTCCGGGTGGTGGGAACTACCACACCCCTCCACGGGTACAACAATGCCCGATCTTTCATCAGGTGCCACACGTGTAACCAGCAGGGCCACATGCAGAGAGACTGTCCCAGAAACAGAAACCGCTCCACGTGGAATACTCCAACCAATTCCCCTGCAAACCGGGCAGCAGTACACTGCTACCAGAGTGAGCCTCGACAACCTTTCTTCGGGACCCAGTCTAATGAAGAATCTTTGGGCACCCTCCACGAGGTTAACGCAGTACAAGCAGCTGCAGACAACCGACAGGGACACCGCCAAGGGGTACACGTAGAGGGAAAACGCCTTCAGGGTCTGCGCAATTCTGGGGCCACCATAACCCTGGTTCGCAATCACCTAGTCCCCAAGCACGAGCTCACTGGAGAATATGTGGCAGTCAGGGTGGCAGGGGGGGCGATTTACAAAATTCCCACTGCTAAAGTAAATTTGGATTGGGGAGCGGGGTCGGGGAATGTGGAAGTGGGCCTCATGCAGGACTTACCAGCTGATGTCATCCTGGGTAACGACTTGGGGGAGCTGACCTCCGCTTTTGTTTCTCCGCACCCTGCGCAGGAAGCGCTACCCGTGGTAACACGGCAGCAGGCCCGCACCACCGCATCTTCTGAACACTCTGAGGCTCCAGTAAGTAATAGTACTGACCCACCTTTCATCCCCTGGGCTCCCCCCTTAGAGTTTGGTACTGAAGTAGTCACTGATCCGTCCCTGCAGGTATACCGGGATAGGGTTACACAGAATCAGGCAGGGTTGGAGGGGGAAAGATACGCTTGGGAGAAAGGATTATTGTATAGATATGCTGAGAAGGTAGTAGCAGGATCTGTACCCGTGACCCTCACACAATTAGTCGTGCCCCGAAAGTACATGCAAGAATTACTACGTATTGCCCATGACATCCCTTTATCAGGACATCTAGGCGTCAGTAGGACGAAGCATCGTTTGACCCAAAACTTCTTTTGGCCAGGGGTCTCCAAAGACATTCGGCAGTATTGCCAAACTTGTGACACATGCCAGAGAGTAGGGAAGAGAGGGGACCGGTACAAGGCAAAAATGCACTCCCTACCCATAATAGATGAGCCCTTCAGCAGAGTGGCAGTAGATATAATCGGACCCCTAGCAAAACCCAGCCCGTCAGGGAAGAAGTATATACTAACCGTAGTAGACTATGCCACCCGGTACCCAGAGGCCGTAGCCCTAACTAATATCCATGCGGAGACTATAGTAGATGCCCTAATCCGGATATTCTCTAGAATGGGGTTCCCCAAAGAGATTATCTCAGATCGGGGTACCCAATTCACGGCCGAAGTCACTCATCAGTTATGGAGAACATGTGGGGTGAAACCTATTGTAAACTCAGCGTATCACCCCCAGTCCAATGGGCTCTGTGAACGGTTCAACGGAACATTAAAGCAAATGCTCCGTACCTTCATGGATACCCAGAAGAACTGGGAAAGGTTTCTTCCCCATCTGCTCTTCGCGTACCGAGAGGTACCCCAGGAGTCCATGGGGTTCTCGCCATTCGAATTACTATTCGGAAGGAGAGTGCGGGGTCCCTTAGACCTCATTAGGGAACACTGGGAGGGAACGGTCACCAGTAACGGTACCCCTATCGTCTCATATGTGCTAGAGTTCAGGGAACGCTTGGAGACCCTAATCCAGATGGTACGGTCTAATCTCCAGGCGGCCCAGCAACGACAGCGCAGATGGTACGATAAGGGAGCCAGAGACCGCAGTTTTCAAATAGGACAAAAGGTGTTAATCTTGAAGCCAGTTCAAAATGACAAACTGCAGGCCTCCTGGCAAGGCCCTTATAAGGTGGTGGAACAGGTATGTGACACCACCTATATAATTGCCCCATGTACAGGAGCAGGCGGTAGACGCATGCTCCACGTTAACATGCTGAAACCCTATCATGAGCGGACCGAAGAATCTACCCCTACCAGACCTATTAGCCCAAGGGGGGGGCCAACACAGAATTAGGGGAAGTACAGCTAGGAGACAGGCTGAGCACTAGAGAGCGAGCTCAAATACTAGAGCTGATCCAGGAAAAAGGGGATACATTCTCCAACCAGCCCGGGTATACCCTGCTGGCTACCCACAGGGTAGAAACCCCAGGGCAACACCCTCTTTGACAAACCCCCTACCGCATACCCGAATCCGTAAAAGATCATATGCGGAAGGAGATTGACGAAATGTTACAACTAGGAGTGATAGAACACTCAGATAGCCCATGGGCCTCTCCGGTAGTGCTGGTACCGAAGCGGGATGGAACCACCCGCTTCTGCGTCGACTACCGGAAACTTAATGATAAAACAATTTCAGATGCCTATCCCATGCCCCGAATCGATGAGCTATTAGATAAAATGGCCAGGGGCCAGTACCTCACCACAATAGACTTGTGCAAAGGGTACTGGCAGATCCCACTAGCCGAGGATGCCATCCCAAAGTCTGCATTCGTCACCCCGTTTTGGCTATACCAATTCAAGGTGATGCCATTCGGGATGAAGAATGCGCCGGCTACGTTTCAGCGGATGGTGGACCGGTTACTGGACGGATCCCAGGAGTATGCTTGCGCCTATTTAGATGACATAGCAATATTTAGCAACTCCTGGGACGAGCACTTGACCCATATAGGAGCCATCCTCGACCGCATCAGGGAGGCAGGTCTCACGTTAAAACCCAGCAAGTGCCACGTAGGGATGGCCGAAGTGCAGCACTTAGTCCACAGGGTGGGTAGTGGGCGGCAAAAGCCAGAAGCCGCTAAGATAGAGGCCGTAGCTAAGTGGCCAACCCCTCGCACGAAAACTCAGGTTTTAGCTTTTCTAGGGATTGCCGGGTATTACCGTAAATTTGTACCTGATTATAGTGCCCTAGCCAAGCCCCTTACTGACCTCACCAAAAAGAACTTACCCAAAGTAGTGACCTGGAGCCCAGAGTGTGAGAAGGCATTTCAAGAACTGAAAACTGCCCTAATTCATGCCCCTGTACTGGCCGCTCCCGATCCAACTAAACGCTTTCTCGTTCATACAGATGCTTCTATGTTTGGATTGGGAGCAGTGCTGAGCCAAGTTGGGGCCGATGGCGGCGAGCATCCAGTCGCTTACTTAAGTCGGAAACTACGACCCAGGGAAGTAAGCTATGCCGCCATCGAAAAGGAATGCCTGGCGGTGGTGTGGGCCCTCAAGAAACTACAGCCCTACTTATATGGCCAACAATTTTCCTTGCTCAAAGATCACAACCCGTTGGTGTGGCTAAACCGGGTGTCAGGGGACAACGCTAGACTACTGAGATGGAGTTTGGCACTACAACCATTTGATTTCACCATCCAGTATCGCCCAGGGAAACAAAATGGTAACGCCAACGGGTTGTCCAGACAGACAGAACTCGAGAAATGATCTGTGAACACTCCTCCGGACATCCCCAAGCAGATCCGTTGGGATCAGACCGTGTATGCTGGCTTATGGTCACGGGGGAGGTGTGTAACGGAACCCATCACTGTTTTACCCTGTTTTATGATTATTATGGTTAAAATATGATCCTACTATATGTATGTTGATTGATGCAGACATTTGCAGCTACTTGGCATGGGAGATAATTCTGTTACAGCGACTCCGCATAAGATAAAGGATGTCTATTGTATACAGTGTTTTCATTCTCAGATAAGAACAAAGAAGTGTAATTGAATCAATGTCTGATTGTATCAAAGTTGCCAGGGAGCCCCCTATTGTTCTCTTTATGGGTATTGTGCGGCCAAATATGGACATGTGTATTGCCTGTGGGAAGAGATGGGTATAAATATTTCTGCAATAACAAAATAAAGTCAGTATTCATGTGACTCCCGATTGCGTGTCGTCCAATATGGGAGGTCGGGGATGGTGAAACTGTAGTGCCTCTTGGGTATTTTACCGTATACCAGCGGAGATATTGGATTCGTGTTCCAGCTCCGTTACAGTATATATTCTTCATTCACCCTTTTTTTTTCTTTAATAAAGTTTATTGTGTTTTTTTCTAGTAACAAGTTGCTACACATTCCAAAATAGAGTCTTAGGTGTTCTTTAGTACACTGGACATAGACTTATAGGAACCAGAATTACTTGGAACACATATTTGATAGTATTTTTAAACATTACACATGATTTTTGTCGTCATTCAGAATTTTTACATATAAATGACACCTTGTGATCCTTTTTACTAGTTTTGACCTAACTCACAGTTTTTACTTCCTTCCATTTTATTTTCTCTTAAGTTTAGTTTTCTTAATTTGATATATTTTGTTTTTATGAAAACATTTTCCAACATGGCAGGTGATGTGTCCATGTCCTGGTAAGGCGCATACGTTTAGTCTCAATATGCCAGGTTTTCCATCTTAAGTCTTTGTATTCTTGAATGGTTAAGAACTGTTTATGTTACAGAGAAATACTTGGATAGTAGAGTAAAAAAAAGCGATTAAAGCACCAAAAATACAAATTAAATTAGAGCAAAGTTCAGAATTAAAAGAGGGAAAATCATCAGACAATACAGATATGAAATAAATAATATCCGGTCCGGATATACATCGGAGGTAAAGAATAGAATTACGTGATGAGACATGATGGGACTCCTGAAAGAATAGGAGGCTAGGAAGTTCATGACGATATCCAGAAAACATCAACAAAGAATATCCCCAAAAGAAAGAAACCTAGAAAAGGTAAACTGGCTGTGTGATGGGCTGCGGCAGTAACCAAGGAAAGAAGGAAAGCAAAAGGTAGAGAAGATAAGAAAAGACTTGTCCAAATAAATACAGAATATCAGAGCATATCAAGAAGGGACAAGGAGACTTTCTATAACAAGCAATGTAAAGACATAGAAGTAGATGAAAAAATGGGAAAGGCAAGAGATCTCTTCAAGAAAATTGGGGATCTCAAAAGAACATGTCAAAGTGGGCGTGGTTAAAGACAAAATGGTAGGGACCACTGGATTTTAAAACTGTCAAAATGTTAGGGGAAAAGGGAGGAATTAAGTACTCATGGGGGAGGAGATGGGGGGAGGGTTAGTATAGTCAATAGGGAGGTAGTAATAAGTAATTCAAGTACAGTGGCAGGCACTTCAGCACTACAGGCTCATAACATAAGGTGTATTCTTACTAATGCCAGAAGCTTGCCAGGATAAATGGGAGAGTTAGAATTATTAGCAGTTAATGAGAAATGGGATTTAATAGGCATTACCGAAACATGGTGGGATGAATCTCATGACTGGACTGTTAATCTGGATGGTTATAACCTATTTAGGAAAGATAGGGGCAATGGTAAACAAGGAGGAGGGATTTGTCTGTATGTTAAGCCTAAATTTAAGCCTATAGTCAGAGAAGATATTTATGGTGGACCTAGTGATAAAGCTGAATGTTTGTGGGTAGAGTTAAATAGCGGAGCAGCAAATACCAAAAGAATGTTAGAAATACAATTATTGTTACAGTTTGGAAATGCAGCTAAGCACGGGCAAGTTCTAATAATGGGAGATTTTAATTACCGTGAAATAAACTGGATAAATGAGACCAGCAGTTCAGCTAAGGGCAGCAGGTTCTTGAGTACACTCAGGGATCATTATCTGGCCCAGGTTATACAGGAGCCTACTAGAAATGAAGCCATCTTGGATTTAGTAATCACAAATAATATTAATTTTACTATCAAATGTTGGAAAAGGGCAATCTTTGCGAAACAGTGATCACAACAGAGTCTCATTTGAGATTGAATTAAAAAAACATAAAAGTAAGGGGGCAACGAAAACTCTTAATTTTAAAAGGGCAGATTGTAACGGTCTAAGGGCAGCGATACAAAGTATAGACTGGGACAGAGAACTGATAGGTAAAAACACTGAACATAAATGGACAACATTTAAATCCTTACTAAATATACATACACATCGGCATATACCGTGTGGGAATAAAAGTAAAGAAGTAAATCACAACCCATGTGGCTTAACAATGATTTAAAGATCAAGATACGGAGTAAAAAACAGGCATTTATATTATACACACAAGAGGGGACAGAGACGGCTTTACAGGAGTACAAGGAAATCACCAAGGAAAGGGCGATTAGACTGGCTAAAATAGAAAATGGCAAGTTATATGTAAGGAGAGTAAGACTAACCCTAAACATGAGTATAAATATATTACTGGGAGGAAGACGGGGGGGAAGCTATAGGAACATTACAATGTGACACAGTCTGATAATTAGTGACCAGGAAAAGGCAGATGAGCTAAATAGGTTATTTTCTTCGGTATACACAAGGGAGGTATCAGTGGTTGGGTCACGGCACCATAATGGGGCACCATAATGGGGCTACACTACCGTCTTCAAATAACTGGTTAACGCAGGAAGTAATCCAAAAGAGGTTTGAAAAAATAAATGCACATAAAGCCCCAGGTCCTGATGGAATACATCCATGGGTACTGATGGAATACATCCAAGGGTACTAAGGGAACTGGGTTCTGTAATAGCCAAACCATTATATGTAATTATTCAAGATTCACTAACCACAGCGTCTCTACCGGATGACTGGAGAAAAGCTGATGTGATACCTATATTTAAGGAGCAAGAGCAAATCCTGGGAACTATAGACCAGTGAGCCTCACTTCTGTAGTGGGGAAGCTTTTAGACGGGTTAATAAGGGATATTATAAAAGAATATGTCTATTTGAACAGGATTATAAGTAGGGGCCAACATGGATTTATGAGAAATAGGTTGTTTCAAACAAACCTAATTAGTTTCTATGAGGAGGTTAGTAGGAACCTGGATCAGGGCAACTCAGTGGATGTAGTATTTTTAGATTTTGCAAAGGCTTTTGATACAGTGCCACATGGGAGACTATTGTGAAAACTAAGGGATACAGGAATTGCAGTAAATATCTGTTCATGGATTGAGAGCTGGCTAAAAGACAGGAAGCAAAGGGTTGTTGTAAATGGAATATACTTCGATTGGACTAATGTGGTAAGTGGGGTTCCTCAGGGCTCAGTATTAGGTCCTCTTCTTTTTAACATATTTATTAATGACTTAGAGGTAGGATTGGAGTGTGGTGTCTCCATTTTCGCTGATGACACAAAGTTGTGCAAGGTAATTAAATCAGATAATGATGTACTTTCCCTACAAAGGGATTTACATAAAATTGAGGAATGGGCATCTAAATGGCAGATGAGAGTTAATACAAATAAATGTAAAGTTATGCATCTGGGAGGAAACATAGCCATGCAATTTATAATCTTAATGGAGTAGCAGATATTGAAAGGGATTTGGGAGACTTGTCAGACAGCCACCCAGGTAGCAGTGGTCAATGCCAAGCAGCAGCTGCAAAGGCAAATACAAATTTAGCATGTATTAAGAAGGGTATAGAAGCAAGGGAAGCAAATATAATTCTGCCACTATACAAATCCCTAGTACGACCTCATTTGGAATATGGAGGACAATTACTAGTCAGAGAAAAATACCTCTTAAAAGGAACCTGAACATAGAAATAGTAAAATACAAAAAAGAAAGAGTCCGTCTGGATTTCCCTGAATGGAAGTGCGAAGTTCAGTTTTCCTCTTATGGATTAAACCATGTTACAGCCATATTGGTTATGGAGGAAATGGAAATTTTCTATGATATTGTGTGTTTGTGCTTTTACTGTAATCCATCTGTTGTCCACAAGATGGCACTGCAGAAGGTTGGGGTAATTACAGGTCTTTGTTCAATTTGCCGCTTTGAGGCCATGTGGGATAGGCCCAGTATTCCACCACCTATGGTGGGCAAGCCACAGTTCCCAATTGTCTACTGATATGATTGGGAGATGCTAATCTGGGCGGGGCATTTGAATGTGTTCAGCCCACTGTAACGGGTGGAGGGAAATATTTTGTCTGTGGGCAGTTGCTGTTTTAGAAAATGAAGTGAGATTCCAGATTAAAAGCCATGCTTCTGAAATACATAGACTAAGGTGCATTTCATTAAGAAGGATTGATATGACTGCCGGTCACCGAGAGGCCCATTACTTCAATGAAGATTGCCAATGAAGAGAAAAGGCAGGTAGAGTTTGAGCCTATCTGGAATCTTCACAAGCTGGTCGACAGTGGTGGAATCTCGGAGCAAGGGGAATGGACCTTCTAGAGCAATAGATGGAGTTCCTGGATTGTGGCAGGTCCATGAGCTGTCAGGCTGGCTGGAGGAACGGGTATGGAAAGAGATTCCCTTGGAGAAACAGTATCATGCCAGGATAGGGCCTGTTGGCGCCCTTAGAGAGGATCCCTGTTTTTGATTGAAGCTAATAGATGGGCTCTGGAAGATCATGTATGGTGATCCTGAATGCGGCATGGGGACTGTAAGGAGGCAGAATAACTTGTTTTTGAAATGCTGTCAAGGTCTGGGACTAGAACAATGGTCCCCGGCAGATAACTTGATAGAACCCCTGAATCAGCAAGAACTGCAGCTTTTATTGGCCATCCAGATGAGAGGTACCCATACAGGCGGAAAGGGATGAAGATGACTGGTCACCAGACACCTAGGAACCCGGGAAGAGTAATTATACTCAAGGAGTCTGGGGAGAGGATATTATGGACTGTTGGGAGAATTCTGGACTCAGGAAATCTAAAAGTAACAAGGATACCTTCATGTAGTGGAATGACTGGGAAGAAGAACTTTGCCCTATCATCAGGGGGCTAAGTCTTGCCAGTTAGTGGCAATGGGTCAAAAAGAAAAGGGCTGTCAGATTGTGGATGCAAGGGAGAGTCTGGTGGGAGCAGGCATACCCACCAGCCCTTGGAAGAGAAAATGGACTGTGAACCATTAAAGGAGCTCCAGCTGATAAAAAATGTCAGGGAGCTAGCCACAGATCAGAGGTCAGGAGAAGTAATGATCCCTGAGATCCTGCCAAACAGCGACACAGCAAATCAGTTAAAGAGGAACCACATTCCTTATTGTGTGCCCAAGCAAGAAGAGTGGGGGTGCAGTGCCTGACAGTGATCCAGGGGCCAGCCATAAATCAAGGGACAGTATGAGAGAGCGGTGAGATCCTGCTAGTGGACCCAGTGACCAAAGATCCCAATGGAGGTGAGCCCTATGCCCAGACGGTGGGAGCCGAGCAAGGAGTATGTGAGGCCTTGATCCAGATGTCATCTCAGGAAGTGGAGCCTCCAGTCCAGACCACCATCATGGATGCTGGGTTCAGGATCAGACCAGTATGTTCCTCCTTGGAGACATTGTGAAGAGGAGGGCACTGGATCTTTCTTTTGGGAGGGGGGCTAGCCATGTCACCTTGGGAACTGTCACCTGGACTGGTGAACACCCTGGTATATTTCAGACTGGGTGAACTAATAGGCCCAAGGACTGTTTTAGACGCCGCAAGTCAGCTGTTTGTACTGGTCGTGCTGGAGGAGTGGCATTGGCAAAGAACTACATGGGTGGGCCAATATTCGTGTATTGGAAAAGAGGGTACCCCATGGTGTGGTCCATCATCTACCCCTACTGCATTGTCTCCCCTGCAGCTGCCCAAGGAAATTGTTTGCACCAATGAATGGAGAGGGAGGGGGAATGTGCCAAGGCATGGGGAGGCGGTTGCCCATTGCGTCATGGAGGCTATAGCCAAAATTGAGTGGGCTGGGTGTCATTACTGGTCCTATTGAAGCATTTTTACCCTGTAGACACTGGAATATGGGCTCTTGCAGAATACACTAGATGGAGAAATCAGCTCATCAGGCGCAATCCGAAAGAGATTACCCCCTCTTCGCTGGCTCGCAGGTGGGAGTGCTTGTGAAGTTCAGTTTTCCTCTTATGGATTAAACCATGTTACAGCCATATTGGTTACGGAGGAAAAGGACATTTTCTATGATATTGTGTGTATTGTACTTTTACTGTAATCCATTCATTGTCCACAAGATGGCACCACAGGATGTTGGGGTAATTACAGGTCTTTGATCAATTTGCCACTCTGAGACCATGTGGGATAGGCCCAGTGTTTCACCCCCTACGGTGGGCAAGCCAAGCCCCCAGTTGTCCACTGATATTATTTGGAGATGGTAATCTGGGCGGGGAATTTGAATGTGTCCGCCCACTGTGATGTAACGGGGGAGGGTAATACTTTTGTCTGGTGGTCAGTTGCTTTTGAGAAATGAAGTGAGAGTCCATATTAAAAGCCATGCTTCTGAAATACATAGACTATGGTGTATTTCATTAAGAAGGATTGATATGACTGCCGGTCACCAAGAGGCCCATTCCTTTAACGAAGATCGCCAGCATATTAAGGGGAATTCCTGTAGAGAAAAGGCAGGAAGAGTTGTAGCCTATCTGGAATCTTCACAGGAAGGTCCTATAAGGAACTAAGGATAGTGTCTGAAGTCAGACTTATATTAAAGACTAGCGAATTGCCCGTCAAAAAATTACGGCAATAAAATTGTAAGGCAGGTAATGCTGTTTGGTGGAGATGCGCGGTGAATGGGTGTTGTGTTTATTGTGTTTTTTTTTGCGTCTATTTGTTTGTTTATGGTAGTGAAATAATGAATACATTAATAAATGAATATACTTTACCTATTTGTAAATAATATATGCATCAAGCATTGTGCTGAAGAGCTGACAATCTGTTTGATGTTCCTACAATGTAGGTTTGCAGTGTTGTTGAGCTGAGGTGTAAGTGTCAGCAATGTGTGAAGTGTGCAGTGTTAATAGGCTGCATGCGCGAGGGGAAGCTGTTAGGGTAGCTGTGTACTTCCGCATTGTGTAAGTTAGTGTAAAATGGCGGCTAAGGTGTATGTGGTACGCGTCTGTGTATGATTTAGCGTCCTTGGTAATAGTGTATCTTGTACTTAGTATGGCTTTTTGAAAAATCCGTATGTGCTTGGTGGTGTTTTGCGTGTTTAGCGTCCTGTAACCTCGTTTTCGTTTTGTTCGGCGGCCATTTTTTCTCTCACTTAGTTGATTTTCGTGTGTGTAAACTCTTTAATTTGGACTTAAATGGAGGTGTAACTTCACTTGCAGAGGTCCTGGGTGCCCCCTCTTGCTGTGGGTAAGCTTTTTATGTTATTTGTATTTATTGTGTTTTTAATGTTTTCATGTGCGCGCGGTTCGGGCGTTAAGGTCGTATTTTTGCTCCTATGGCGCTCATCAGCAGCGCAAGGAGCGCCTTCGGCACTCCTTTCCAGCAACTGCGGCCCTGGCTTTGCGAGCCCGCAACGTTAGCAACAACCCGCCTGCTCACAACTATATATGTGGTAGTTGCTGCATTATTTGAAGTGTGCTGTGGAGGTGAAAGTTGGCTAATGGTGTTTACTGAACATCTAAAAGTGCGAAGCTTCCTGCATGAGGATACAACATATAAGAAGAGTCCAAGTAGCGGTGAGTCTGGCTGCGCTGCTATATAAGGGCAGCGCCCTAACATTCTGTTTAAAGCAATCTGAACAGTAAGAGACTGGGGCATCTTATTAAAGATTACTGCCAAGTATTTTGGGGAAGCCTCACAGGACAGAGCAAGGTGGAAAGACTCAGGGAATATATCTGATTTTTTTTCTGGAAGTAAATCTCAGATGTACAAAGAAATCTTGGTTGTATATATATTTAGTGAAATTCTCAAGGAATATATGAGTGCTCGATAATTGGAGACTGAAACAAAATCTTAGTAGTGTTAGGAAAATACAGGCGATATAAGGTTAAAGAGCTGATTATTTATGGTTAACTTATACTAACATAAGAAGAGAAGTTGGACAACTAGAATAGGGTTAAGGAGTATACACCTGTCTGAATTATTAGTAGAGGTATACCAAATGTTACTCCATACTGTAAGAATCATAAGAAGAGATGAAGGAAAGGGGTGAGAAAGGGAGACGGGGCAGAAAAGAAAGGAAAAGAAGCAGAAGAAAGAGGGGGTAGTGAGAGTATTAAAAATGAAGAAAAAAGATCAAAATCTACTCAAAAGTAAAAAAAGCATAAAAAAATAGCAAAGAAAATAATATGAAAAACTCCCTTGATAGTACACAAGTCGTAGAACAATCTCCACCCAAATGAAATGATACAGATAATGGCCAGATCAAGAGGTTCTCACAACTATTCTAACAAGACAGTTACCAACAGATTTACAAAACTCCTTGGGATTGGAGTTAACCCAAGAAACAGGTAAAAACACCCAGGCTGTTAATGACTTGACATCGAGTCTAGAAGAAGTAGAAAATAATCAAGAAACTTTGATTAACTTATGTTAAACTACATCAAAAATCTAGAGGAAGAAATCACGGATTTAAGATTAAAACAATGTCAATATGAGGACTTTCTCAGAAGAAATAATCTTAGACTGAGAGGAATACCTGAATTTATTACAATAACGGATCTCCCTAAGTATATTATTACCTTCTAGAACTCGTTAATAAGCTTAAGCTCTCAAGGAGAAGACAAAATAGATGGTATATATAGGATTCCTCTACCCAAAAATGTCCCAAAGGACGCATAAAGAGACATGATAGTAAAAATACATTACCCTAGTTATAAAGAAGCCTTAATGAAACAAGGGAATGACCATATGAGAAGATAGGGTTTTTTGCAGATCTCTCAAGTGAAACGCTATTAAAAAGGAGAGACTTTAATGAAATAACCAAAGTTCTAAGAAATAAAAATATCAAATACAATTGGGGATTTCCCCCAAAATTTGTAATTTTGAAAGAGAATATAAGATATGTTAATAAGACGGTTACTGAAGGAGAAAAACTTTTAGAAACGTGGAATATCCCATGCACCTCTACTGCTAGTAAAGACCTGTTGATGCCTCCTTGGTTTGGAAGAGGGTTTGAGTGGAGGTCTTAGGGGAGAGAGGAGAGTGGAGAGGAAGAGAGAGGAAATATATATACTTTTAGACTTTTTTTTTTTTTTTTCGAAGAGCACTAGATTTATTTTCAAGGAATAGCACAATTATTATTGAGAGGATTATCCCATCGTCCGTATAAACACACACATTTACACTATGGTACTTGTTATGCATACAGTTAAGTAGAGTATCACACTTTTTTGACTTGAGAAGTATAAATGCACATTTTTTAAGTAGTTATTAATGGCTCCAACTAAATTACATAAATGTAATCACAAGAGGAGTAGTAGATACCCTCAACTTAAAGTAGTTCCACAGTCCTAGATATAAGTAAGTAGTTTAATTCCGGAGGAAGACGGGATAAGGAGGGGGAACATTGGGGTCCATTTTTCTCTCTCCCGCTTTCACCTCTTCCTCTCGTCCCTCGTCCTCTCCTCACTTTCCCCGTCTTCTTTTACAAGGGTACTTTTACTGGTCTGAATGATACTTCTATAAGAGACGGCATAATTGTAGTGCATTAAAACATATGTTACAAAAGATTATCAGACTTCTCTGAGCAGCGGAGGTCAGAGGATATGTGGGGAGGCTTCACACGCGCCGTCTTATAGGAGATCAACAAAATTATACAAGTGTAAAGAAGGGTAAAAGTGTGAGAATAATGGATATACACGCCATAGCATCACTTCATCGTCAGGAAAAGTCTGGTCAGGTCTTTTCTTTTCTCTTTTTCTTTTACTAGAGAGAGATTTACCTAGACAGCTTTTATCATCTTAAGTCTGTCCTAAGAGAAATTTAAGATTGGAAATCTCTATTAGTGTGGATGTGAAAGTGTTAAGTTATATTTTGTTATTGGTTGTATTATGTATACTTGTCATTTTCATCAAATTCTATGAGTATGATATACAGGGAGGGGTAATAATCTGAGAGGGGTAATAATCGGTCATGCTATAACAAATCTTTTTCTCAGGGTAGATGAGTAAAAAAATCTTATCACAAATTGTGAGGGGTTTAAACATCACATATATAGTTGCGAGCGTACGGGCCGTTGCTCACGCTTGCGGGCTCTCGCCTGCTCACAACTATATATGTGATATATGTGATGTCCTCATGCCAGCAACTGAGGGCCTCGGTTGCTGGCATGAGCGGCCCACATATATCAGTTGTCCGGGGGGACAATGCGCTGCGGGTTGACGCTCCTAACTCCTCCCCCATCGCTCTCGACTCCTCCCCCGTCGCTTTCGACTCCTCCCCCAGCTGCTCTCGACTCCTCCCCCGGCTGCTCTCAACTCCTCCCCCGGCTGCTCTCAACTCCTCCCTGGGGAGGGACCGGTGGACATGCTGGGGACTGAGGTGAGAGAGACAGCCTGGAGGGAAAGAGAGACAAGAGGGACAGATAGACAGGAGGGACACAGATAGAGAGACACAGGAGGGACACAGATAGAGAGAGACAGGAGGGAGAGAGACATGAGGGACACATAGAGAGAGAGAGAGACATGAGGGACACAGACAGAGAGAGAGAGACATGAGGGACACAGACAGAGAGAGAGAGAGACATGAGGGACACAGACAGAGAGAGAGAGACATGAGGGACACAGACAGAGAGAGAGAGACATGAGGGACACAGACAGAGAGAGAGAGACATGAGGGACACAGACAGAGAGAGAGAGACATAAGGGACACAGACAGAGAGAGAGAGACATGAGGGACACAGAGAGAGAGAGAGACATGATGGACACAGACAGAGAGAGAGAGACATGAGGGACACAGACAGAGAGAGAGAGACATAAGGGACACAGACAGAGAGAGAGAGACATGAGGGACACAGAGAGAGAGAGAGACATGATGGACACATAGAGAGAGAGAGACATGAGGGACACAGAGAGAGAGAGAGACAGGAGGGACACAGAGAGAGAGAGAGAGACATGAGGGACACAGACAGAGAGAGAGAGACATAAGGGACACAGACAGAGAGAGAGAGACATGAGGGACACAGACAGAGAGAGAGAGACATGAGGGACACAGAGAGAGAGAGAGACAGGAGGGACACAGAGACAGAGAGACAGAAGGGACACAGAGAGAGAGAGAGAGAGAGATAGGAGGGACACAGAGAGAGAGACAGGAGGGTCACAGAGAGAGAGAGACAGGAGGGACACAGAGACAGAGAGACAGGAGGGACACAGAGAGAGAGACAGGAGGGACACAGAGAGAGAGAGACAGGAGGGAC
The DNA here is from genome assembly GCA_027410445.1 of Discoglossus pictus. NCBI lineage: Eukaryota > Metazoa > Chordata > Amphibia > Anura > Alytidae > Discoglossus > Discoglossus pictus. The sequence continues at coordinate 3,627,150 of CM050163.1, forward strand.
ACAGAGACAGAGAGACAGAAGGGACAGAGAGAGAGAGAGAGAGACAGGAGGGACACAGAGAGAGAGAGACAGGAGGGACACAGAGAGAGAGAGAGAGACAGGAGGGAAACAGAGAGAGAGAGAGAGAGACAGGAGGGACACAGAGAGAGAGAGAGAGACAGGAGGGACACAGAGAGAGAGACAGGAGGGACAGAGACAGGAGGGTCAGAGACAGAGAGAGACGGGAGGGACACACAGAGAGAGAGACAGGAGAGACACAGAGAGAGAGACAGGGAGCACAGAGAGAGACAGGAGGGACACACAGAGAGAGAGACAGCAGGGACAGAGCAAGGGACAGAGAGAGAGATGAGGGACAGAGCAAGGGACAGAGAGAGAGATGAGGGACAGAGAGAGAGACAGGAGGGACAGAGAGAGAGACAGGAGGGATAGAGAGAGAGAGACAGGAGGGACAGAGAGAGACAGGCGGGACACAGAGAGAGCGAGAGAGAGAGAGGAGGGACAGAGAGAGAGATGAGGGACAGAGAGAGAGACAGGAGGGACAGAGAGAGAGAGACAGGAGGGATAGAGAGAGAGAGAGACAGGAGGGACAGAGAGAGACAGGCGGGACACAGAGAGAGCGAGAGAGAGAGAGGAGGGACAGAGAGAGAGGTACAGGTAGACAGGAGGGATTGAAACAGAGAGAGAGAGACAGGGAGGAGGGACAGAGAGACAGACAGGAATGAGGGACAGAGAGAGAGAGAGACAGGAAGGAGGGACAGAGAACAGGAGGGAGGGACAGAGAGATAGACAGGAAGGATGGCAGGGCGAAAGATACACAGGAAGGAGCAACAGAGAGAGAGACTGACAGGAGGAAGGGACAGAGAGACAGACAGGAAGGAGTGACAGACAGAGATGTGAAGTGGAAGAGACTGGAGGGAAAGCGGGGTGGAAGAGACAAGGGAATGGAGAGCAGGGTGGAAGAGACAAGGGAAGGAAGAGGGGGGAAGAGAAACAGGGGAGGGAGAGGGGGAAGAGAAACGGGAGGTAGAGGGGTGGAAGAGACACAGGAAAGGGAGATGGGGGGAAGAGGAGGGAAAAGAAACTGGAGAGAGAGGGAGGGAAAAGAAACTGGAGGGAGAGGGAGGGAAAAGAAACGGGAGGGAGAGGGAGGGAAAAGAAACAGGAGGGAAAAGAAACGGGGAGGGAGAGGGAGGGAAAAGAAACGGGAGGGAAGAGATACCGGGGAGAGAGAGAGGGGAAAGGGGACACAGTGGAGTGAGAGAGGGGAGGGAGAGAGGGAAAAGGGGACACATGGGAGGGAAAGGGGGGAAGAGACACAGGGGAGGGAGAGAAGGGATGAGACACAGGGGAGGGAGAGAGGGGATGAGACACAGGGGAGGGAGAGAGGGGATGAGACACAGAGGAGGGAGAGGGGGGAAGAGACACATGGGGGGAAGATGCTCGCAATAAGCACCTTTGCCGCTCATTCCGAGGCCCATGATGATCGTCAAAGGTGCTTAACGCAAGGACAGTAAAGTAGAGGGGGGAGAGGCTCTCATTGAGAGCCTACCGTCAAGTAGATGGGTGAGAGGTAAAGGGAGGAGAGGCTCGCAATGAGCGCCGAAGGCGCTCATCGCAAGGCCAGTTAAGTAGAGGGGGAGAGGCTTGCAATGTGTGGCAAACACCACTGCCAGACTTCAGATTTTATTGCCGTCATTTTTGACGGGCAAGTCGCTAGTCCAATATAAAAGGCATCCTGCCATGAAATGTCTCCAGAAAGAAGACGCAGACATAATATGGCTGCAGTTGACCCCCTGGATTAGAGGTCGGGAACCATTCCTACCAGAATATACAGCAGTAGAATAGATGCCAGTTTAGGTGCCAGAGGTGTATCAATTCTCTTTAATATGAAACAAAAATAATAGAGACTTTATTACACTTCACAACAGCAGAGCCAGCGCAACATAAAGTGTATGCGCTAACCCAAGAAGTTTGCCTGGGAAAATGGATGAGCTAGTAATATTAGCAGTACAAGAAAAATAGGGCTTAATAGGCATTACGGAAACGTGGTGGGATGAATCTCATGACTGGACTGTTAATCTGGATGGTTATAACCTATTTAGGAAAGATAGGGGAAATGGTAAAAGAGGAGGAGGGATTTGTCTGTATGTTAAGCCTGAATTTAAGCCTATAGTCAGAGAAGATATTTATGCTGGCACTAACGGCATCATTGAATCTTTGTGGGTTGAGCTAAATAGGGGAGGAGCTAATTCTAAACGCATATTAGTTGGAGTATGCTATAAACCCCCAAATATAGCTGAAAGTGAGGAAATACAATTATTGTTACAGATTGGAAATGCAGCTAAGCACGGGCAAGTTCTAATAACGGGAGATTTTAATTACCCTGAAATAAACTGGATAAATGAGACCAGCAGTTCAGCTAAGGGGAGCAGGTTCTTGAGTACACTCAGGGATCATTATCTGGCCCAGGTTGTACAAGAACCTACTAGAAATGGGGCCATCTTGGATTTAGTCATCACAAGTAATATTGATATAATATCAAATGTAAAAATAGGGGAACCCTTGGGGAACAGTGATCACAACACAGTCTCATTTGAGATTGAATACAAAAAACAGAGTTGTAAGGGGCCAACAAAAACTCTAAATTTTAAAAGGGCTAACTTTAATGGGCTACGGGCAGCAATACTACATATAGACTGTGACAAAGAACTTACAGGCAAAAATACTGAAAATAAATGGACAACATTCAAATCCTTACTAAATAAACATACTCATCAGCATGTACCATGTGGAAATAAAATGAATAGGAGTAAATCACATCCCATGTGGCTTAACAATGACTTAAAGATCATGATGAGGAAAAAGAAATATGCATTTAAATTATACAAGAAGGAGGGAACAGAGGCAGCTTTATGTGACTACAAGGAAATCAACAAGTCTTGCAAAAGGGCTATTACACTGGAAAGTAAGACTAACCCTAAAATATTTTTTAAATATATTAATGGGAAGAAGGCCAGGAAGGAATTGATAGGACCATTACAATGTGACACAGGCCATCTGATAATTCGTGACTAGGAAAAGGCAGATGAGCTAAATAGGTTCTTTTCTTCGGTATACACAAGGGAGGTACCAGTGGTTGGGACACGGCAACATAATGGGGCTACACTACTTTTACTAAATAATTGGTTAACGCAGGAAGTAATACAAAAGAGGTTGGAGAAAAAAAAAGTTAATAAAGCCCCGGGTCCTGATGGAATACATCCAAGGGTACTGAGGGATCTGGGCTCTGTAATAGCCAAACCATTATATCTAATCTTTCAAGACTCACTCACTACAGGGTCTCTACCAGATGACTGGAGAAAAGCAGAGGTGATACCTATATTTAAGAATGGATTTAGAGCAAATCCGGGGAATTATAGACCAGTGAGCCTCACTTCTGTAGTTGGGAAGCTTTTAGAAGGGTTAATAAGGGACAGAATACATGAATATGTCTATTTGAACCGTATCATAGGTAGCAGTCAACACGGATTTATGAAGGATAAGTTGTGTCAGACCAATCTAATTAGTTTTTATGAGGAGGTTAGTAGGAACTTGGATCAGGGCAACTCAGTGGATGTAGTCTTTTTAGATTTATCAAAGGCATTTGATACAGTGCCACATGGAAGACTAGTGAGCAACCTAAGGGATACAGGAATTGCAGTAAATATCTGCTCATGGATCGAGAGCTGGCTAAAAGACAGGAAGCAAAGGGTTGTTGTGAATGGAACATACTCCGATTGGTCTAATGTGATAAGTGGGGTTCCTCAAGGTTCAGTATTAGGTCCTCTCCTTTTTAACATATTTATTAATGACATTGAAGTAGGACTCGAATGTAGTGTCTCCATTTTTGCTGATGACACTAAGTTGTGCAAGGTAATAAAATCAGATAATGATGTACATTCCCTACAAAAGGATTTACATAAATTAGAGAAATGGGCGGCTAAATGGCAGATGAGATTTAATACAAATAAATGTAAGGTTATGCATTTGGGAAGGAACAATAGCCAAGCAATCTATAATCTTAATGGAGCAAATCTAGGGGTTTCAGATATTGAAAGGAACATAACATTTTTGGTTCGCGAACCGCGAACGCGAACCGCCGCAAATGTTCGCGAACCGGCGAACCCGGCGAACCGCCATAGACTTCAATGGGCAGGTGGATTTGAAAACCCACAGGGACTCTTTCTGGCCACAATAGTGATGGAAAAGTTGTTTTAAGGGGACTAACCCCTGGACTGTGGCATGCTGGAGGGGGATCCATGTCAAAACTCCCACGGAAAATTACATAGTTGATGCAGAGTCTGGTTTTAATTCATAAAGGGCATAAATAACCTAACATCCCCCTCCATCATCATCTTCACCCTGTATCTCTTTACCCCATCCCTCATCATCCTCTCCTGTGTCTCTTTCCCCCCTTCCTCATCACCCTCCCCTGTGTCTCATCCCCCCTCCCTCATCATCCTCCCACCTCCCTCATCATCCTCCCCTGTGTCACTTCCCCCCTCCATCATCATCCTCTCCTGTGTCTCTTTCCCCTCTCCCTCATCATCCTCCCCTGTGTCTCTTTTCCCCCTCCCTCATCATCTTCCCCTGTGTCTCTTCCCCCCCTCCCTCATCATCCTCCCCTGTGTCTCTTTCCCCCCTTCCTCATCACCCTCCCCTGTATCTCTTTAACCCCTCCCTCATCATCCTCCCCTGTGTCGGTTTCCCCTCCCTCATCTTCCTCGCCCCTCCCTTGATGAAAAGGGGGGAAGAGACACAGGGATAAGTGTGAGGGGTGTTAGGGTAAGGGGTGTTAGGGATAAGGGTGAGGGAGTTAGGTGTTAGGGGTGAGGGGTGTTAGGGATAAGTGTGATGGGTGTTAGGGTAAGGGATGTTAGGGTTAGGTGTTAGGGTAAGGGCTGTTAGGGATAAGTGTAAGGGGGTATTAGGGTTAGGTGTTAGGGTGAGGAGTGTTAGGGATAAGTGTGGGGAGTGTTAGGGTAAGGGGTGTTAGGGGTGTTAGGGTGAGGGGTGTTAGGGATAAATGTGAGGGGTGTTAGGGTTAGGTGTTAGGGTGAGGGGTGTTAGGGATAATTGTAAGGGGTGTTAGGGTTAGGTGTTAGGGTGAGGGATGTTAGGGTTAGGTGTTAGGGATAAGTGTGAGGGGTGTTAGGGTTAGGGTGAGGGGTGTTAGGGATAAGTGTGAGGGGTGTTTGGGTTAGGTGTTAGGGTGAGGGGTGTTAGGGATAAGTGTAAGGGGTGTTAGGGTTAGGTGTTAGGGTAAGGGATGTTAGGGTTAGGTGTTAGGGTAAGGGCTGTTATGGATAAGTGTAAGGGGGTATTCGGGTTAGGTGTTAGGGTGAGGCATGTTAGGAATAAGTGTGAGGGGTGTTAGGTCTTAGGGATAAGTGTGAGAATGTTAGGGTTAGGTGTTAGGTTGATGGGTGTTATGGATAAGTGTGAGGGGTGTTAGGGTTAGGCTAAGGGGTGTTAGGGATAAGTGTGATGGGTGTTAGGGTAAGGGATGTTAGGGTTAGGTGTTAGGGTAAGGGCTGTTACGGATAAGTGTAAGGGGGTATTAGGGTTAGGTGTTAGGGTGAGGGGTGTTAGGGATAAGTGTGAGGGGTGTTAGTGTAAGGGGTGTTAGGGATTATTGTAAGAGGTGTTAGGGTTAGGTGTTAGGGTGAGGGATGTTAGGGTTAGGTGTTAGGGATAAGTGTGAGGGGTGTTAGGGTTAGGTGTTAGGGTGAGGGATGTTAGGGTTAGGTGTTAGGGATAAGTGTGAGGGGTGTTAGGGTTAGGGTAAGGGGTGGTAGGGGTGTTACGGTGAGGGGTGTTAGGGATAAGTGTGAGGGGTGTTAGGGTTAGGTGTTAGGGTGAGGGGATGTTAGGGATAAGTGTAAGGGGTGTTAGGGTTAGGTGTTAGGGTGAGGGATGTTAGGGTTAGGTGTTAGGGATAAGTGTGAGGGGTGTTAGGGTTAGGGTGAGGGGTGTTAGGGATAAGTGTGAGGGGTGTTTGGGTTAGGTGTTAGGGTGAGGGGTGTTAGGGATAAGTGTAAGGGGTGTTAGGGTTAGGTGTTAGGGTGACGGATGTTAGGGTTAGGTGTTAGGGTGAGGGATGTTAGGGTTAGGTGTTAGGGATAAGTGTGAGGTGTGTTAGGGTTAGGTGTTAGGGTGAGGGATGTTAGGTTTAGGTGTTAGGGATAAGTGTGAGGGGTGTTAGGGTTAGGGTAAGGGGTGTTAGGGGTGTTAGGGTGAGGGGTGTTAGGGATAAGTGTGAGGGGTGTTAGGGTTAGGTGTTAGGGTGAGGGGTGTTAGGGATAAGTGTAAGGGGTGTTAGGGTTAGGTGTTAGGGTGAGGGATGTTAGGGTTAGGTGTTAGGGATAAGTGTGAGGGGTGTTAGGGTTAGGGTGAGGGGTGTTAGGGATAAGTGTGAGGGGTGTTAGGGTTGGGTGCTAAGGTGAGGGGAGGATGATGATAAGGGGGGGGAAAGAGACACAGGGGTGTGCTTGCAGCAGAGATCAAAAGAGTCCTTCAGGACTGTATTGCACACTGTGTACAGTAGCCTATCTATGGTTTTCCCTATTGATGCAGTATCACCTACACTCAGCCTCCTCTCAGTAAGACTGCAAGTTAGTTATGATTCCAAAATGGCTGCTGTCCATGAGGTAGAAGACTCTGGAAGGGAGTGTATGCTGCTGATTGGCTGGAATGTGTCTGCTGACTGTGAGTTGCAGGGTCAAAGTTTGCTCAATGATAAAGTATAGGGGGCGGGTCGAATATCGCGTATGTTCGCAGTTCGCCGCAAACGCGAACATGCTATGTTCGCCGGGAACAGTCCGCCCGCGAACTATTCGCGACATCTCTATTGAAAGGGATTTGGGAGTACTAGTGGACAACCACCTAGGTAACAGCGCTCAAAGCCAAGCAGCGGCTGCAAAGGCAAATAAAATATTAGCATGTGTTAGGAAGGGTATAGAAGCCAGGGAAGAAGATATAATTCTGCCACTATACAAATCTCTAGTACGTCCTCATTTGGAATATGGAGGACAATTTTGGGCACCACCTCAAAAAAAAAGACATTTAAGAGCTGGAAAAAGTACAGAGAAGGGCTACAAAACTAATAAGGGTAATGGAGGGGCTAAGGGCTGTTTGCCTTCCTCTGGATCAAATAACTATTAACAAATAATAATAAATAGTCCACATTAAAAAGATCAATAGAGATCTAAACAGGTTGAACTTGATGGACTAACTCTTTATTCATCCTCCAATACTATACTATTAATAATTATTTAATCAATAATTTAATTAATAACTATTCCGCATATTGCAGATCAGAGGAGATCTTAACAGGTTGAACTTGATGGACTGAAAGTCATTTTTCAACCTTAATTACTATGTAACTATGTATAGAGGATTATAAGGAATTAGATTTGGGCGGAAGATATTGTGATGGTTTGCCCCCAGAAGCCAGTGTGGACGCAGCGTTAGGAAGAGGACTAATCCCTGAGACATTATTATTTACACCAGGAGCTACGGAGTTAAGCTTGAGGTGTAATCAGGCCCAGCTGGAAGTTTCTTTAAAAGGCCTCCTGAAGCAACCAGCAAGGGGGTTTTCAGGCTGGGTGTGGACCCAGAGAGCTCCAGAGAGCTCCAGAGAGCGAGCGAGCGAGCACCAGTGAGCTCCAGAGAAAGAGAGCACCAGAGACTGGGAAGCAAGTGTGCCAGAGCAGCAAGTGAAGCTGCCATTGTGGGATCAGGCTGTGTAACTACATCTGATTTAAAGGAGAACATTCGCTGCAAGCAGAAGAGGATCCATTGCAGCTAAGTGACTGGACTTAAAGGTACCACCCCACTGTGATACAAAAGGTACTGTTTTTACCTGCAGGCCGATTAGCGGTCCCAGGGCTAGTCAGTGGCGTTCCTGCAATTAAGTAAGCCTGTTTGAGTAGATGTTTATTTCATGCTGACCACAAGCTATGTTTATTTATATTATGCCAACCACTTATTAAAGCCTGTAAAAAGCATACAAAGGCTCCAGAGTCCTCCATAAAGAGCATAAAAAGTTGCATAAACAGAGCGCTGATCCCGCCAGAAGGGGGCGCTCTGCCACAGTTGGTGTCAGAAGTGGGATGCTAAATTGTCTGTATTAAGAAGACAGCCCACCTTACAAGATGTCCATGGAGGAACTAGTGAAAGCCCTGGTAGATGCCACTACACGCCAGAAAGTGGGCGGAGCTTGTCAGCAGGAATGGCAAAAAGAAATTGCAGCGGACGGAGCCCATGCTGCAAAAGAGGGTAAACTAAGAGGTGCTGCTGCATGTTTTGGAGAGGTCACAGAGAAGTGGCGGCGACAAGCAGAGGAGGAAATAATCTGCCTGAGAGAGGCCACAGAGAAGTGGCAACAACAAGCAGAGGAGAGAATAATCGGCATGAGAGAGGCCACAGCTGCTCAGCAAGAGTTCAATAGAAAGTGGGCCATCCAGTTAACCCAGAATGAGGCTATACTGGAAAAATATAGAAAAGATGCGGCCAGAGTTAGAGCCGATGAACTTCTTTTGGAGCTGACAGAGGATGATGATGTGATCATATACCTCACCATTTTTGAGAGAACAGCCATTAGGGAGGCGTGGCACAAACGGTACTGGGTCAGCCTCATTGCCCCGTATTTGACGGGCGAAGCTTAGAAAGCTTATCTGAGCTTGAATGAAGAAAAGATAGGAAATTATGATGACCTCAAAGCTGAGATCCTTGCCAGAGTTGGAGTTACCCGGGATGTCAGAGCACAGAGAATCAGTACCCAGAAATATAAGAACAAAGAGAACCTGAGTTGTAATAAGGAGAAGTTACAGTACAGAGGGGAAGTCTCACAATTTGGACAGGCCCCTACCTCTCTGTGGGAAAAATCTGATAATAGAAGATGGAATACCGAAGAAGGTAATGCCCATCTCTACCACAGGCCAGTGTACGGGTTCCCTGATGAGAGGATGAGGAAAGACTCCCAGAATGAACAGAAGGCGTACTTTACAGCCAGCATAAAGGCGCTGGGGGTGCAACAAGCTAGCCGGAGAAGTGCTCCTATACTTCAAGCACACGAGAAAGGTGTGACTGGCATGACAAGGAGAGATTTCCATTCAAATATTATGGACACCCCATTGGAGCTTGGCGTTGAGAAGTCATTTGATGATATTGTCAAAGATAGACAAGCAAGGAACTGGCGGGCTGACAGAGGAGCCGGCGCAGAGACGGCAGGAGCCGGCGCAGAGACGGCAGGAGCCGGCGCAGAGACGGCAGGAGCCGGCGCAGAGACGGCAGGAGCCGGCGCAGAGACGGCAGGAGCCGCCGATGAGACTGCAGAGAAAGTGGAAAAGACTGCAGGAACAGCTGATACGGTGAAAGAGACCGATGAAACGGCATACACGATTGCTGGGAAAATAACAGAAACCGCTGAAAAAGAGATGGCAAAAGAGACAGAGGAGTCTGGAAAAGACCTTTTGTCCCTGAAGCAAGCTAATGATGATTTAAAAGCAACTAAAGTTGTGAGCCAAGAACAAGGAAAAAGGGACAGACACAGTCACCTGCCCGGGGTGAATACTCCTGAGGTGTCTAGACAAAGAAAGTGCCTGATAAAGATCTCTGATTCAGAGAAAGAAGAGATCAAACAAATGAATAAAGCCAGTGTTTTTACAAAAGAAGAAGTAACTGGAAGCCTTTCTAAAGAGAAGACAGACGGGAAAGTTACTACTAAAAGGAAGGGTATCCGGAAGATGCCTAATGATATTCCTGAATGGAGAAGGAAGACTTCGTTGGAAGACTACAGAGTGTCCTACAGGAGTAAATTACAGATGCCTAGATGGAACCAGAGGAGGAGTCCTCCCAGGTATAAGCTGAAAGAATCCGTTGTGTGGGAGCTGCAGCACAAGGATAAACAGGAGAGGCCAGATCTCCTCCCTAATTGTGCATCTCAGAGAGAAGGAGAAATCACCATTTCCAGCTCTCAGCCACAAGAGATAGAGGAATCCCGTAAACAGAGGAAAGCAACTGTAATACAGAGGGAGCTGCTATTTCATGCTCCACAAATACAGAGAATGGCCAATTCATCTGATATGAAGAGACAGTTGGTTCAGTGTGATGCATCTCCAGAAGAGACTAACACTGACCTCCAGAACCTGTGTACTCAAGACGCTACATTAAATGCAGAACGATGTTCGCAGGAAGCTCATGAACCGGTAGGAGAATCTATACCGACTTCCGAGCCAGAAGAGTCCGCAATGCATGAGCCAATCGCAGAACCACCAAAATCAACCCAAGTGCCTGAGAGGTCTGCTCATATGAATGAGCATCCCATAAATAAAGAGTCTTCTGATAGTGGGGAACAGGTTATGGACACTCATGAGTCACAGACCATATCAGCTGAAACTGTATCATCAGAACAGTTATCTGAGACTGTATGCACAGGAGAGAAAGAGTCTCATGAAGAAAAATTGGCAAATGTGCAATTAACAGAGCAGAAGACACCAGATATAGATTTAGGTAAACAAAGAGATAAACATGAATCAGGACAAGATGGTCAGGGGGTAGAGACATTCCAGAAAGAAAATGAATCTTCTTCTAACCCTGAGGTTGTGAATAGTGACTCAGCAACAAAAGAAGTGCATGACCCATCTGCCCAAAGCATTTCTGAAGAACAAGTGCCAAACCATGAAACCGCGGCTGAAGAATTAGAAAATGAGTCCTCTGAGCCACAAACCAATGACCAACAAGTAATCCATAATGACCACTCTATTAAAGAAGAAAATTTAGAAAATGTTCATGAAAAGCTGAACGCCTTGGAGGCAAAGCTATTAGAGAAGTCACTAAAAGAAGAAATAAAATGGGTGAAGGCTGAGGATGCAGAAAATAAAAATGTTGTACAGGAATTCAGGATACAAGAGGCTACTAAGAAGTATACTAGCCTATCTGTTGGTAGTCAGCTGGACGTTGCTAAACAGCTGGAGTTATTCCAGGAAAAACAAGAGTCGGAGAGCTTCTTTCTAGCAAAGACGGAGAGCATGCCTACTCTGCACAGAAAGAAAGATGAAGTACAGACCCAAGAGCAAGACGCAGCCGTGAGAGGGGGCCTACCTTTGGAGTCTATAGCGGATCCTGGGCCAGAACAGAAGCAAGGTGCTTGTATGAAGCTCATACGTTCTGGTGAGAATTGTCAGCCAGACAATAGGAGCACCTGGAATAGAGGGAGCAAGGAACAGAGGGGAGAAAGACAGCACAGGAAGTTGCTGTTGTATAATGAAGTTGAAAGGGATGCTACTGATCAGCCTACAGGGGGAGAATTGGAGACCCTACAGAATGGACTGAGAAAGGAAGCACGACAATCTCAAGAGGTCGCTAAATTTGGCCAAGAATTGTACTCGGCGAGGGCAGCTGACTCTCTGATATTTGAGCCCTACACTAAACCCCATCAGCGACTGAGTGATCTGCTTGATACCCCAGGGAAGAGACGTTATGGAGAAGTGAGTTCTCATACAGTAGTACGACGAGTACTTTTGAAGGGTCCCTGGAGGAGGGCACTCAGAGTGACGGGCGGGCCGGTGTCCTACCCACGATGTGTGGGCAATGTCCCGGGCGGTGCGAAGAAGAGAGCGCTTCAAGATGAAAAAGCTGATAAAGCAGACGCTTCAGCACTATTGGGAAGGTCTTACTGGCGCAAGAATGGCCGGACGGTAGGATGGTGGCATAAACGGCCTCACGGCGTTGTCGCTCAACCCTATGGTGTCGAGCTGAGGGGGAGGAGATGTGATGGTTTGCCCCCAGAAGCCAGTGTGGACGCAGCATTAGGAAGAGGACTAATCCCTGAGACATTATTATTTACACCAGGAGCTACGGAGTTAAGCGTGAGGTGTAATCGGGCACAGCTGGAAGTTTCTTTAAAAGGCCTCCTGAAGCAACCAGCAAGGGGGTTTCAGGCTGGGTGTGGACCCACAGTGCTCCAGAGAGAGACAGAGCACCAGAGACTGCTCCAGAGAGAGACAGAGCACCAGAGACTGCTCCAGAGAGAGACAGAGCACCAGAGACTGCTCCAGAGAGAGACAGAGCACCAGAGACTGCTCCAGAGAGAGACAGAGCACCAGAGACTGCTCCAGAGAGAGACAGAGCACCAGAGACTGAGAAGCAAGTGTGCCAGAGCAGCAAGTGAAGCTGCCATTGTGGGATCAGGCTGTGTGACTACACCTGATTTAAAGGAGAACATTCGCTGCAAGCAGAAGAGGATCCATTGCAGCTAAGTGACTGGACTTAAAGGTACCACCCCTCTGTGATACAAAAGGTACTGATTTGACCTGCAGGCCGATTAGCGGTCCCAGGGCTAGTCAGTGGCGTTCCTGCAAGTAAGTAAGCCTGTTTGAGTAGATGTTTATTTCATGCTGACCACAAGCTATGTTTATTTAGATTATGCCAACCACTTATTAAAGCCTGTAAAAAGCATACAAAGGCTCCAGAGTCCTCCATAAAGAGCATAAAAAAAGTTGCATAAACGGAGCGCTGATCCCGCCAGAAGGGGGCGCTCTGCCACAGGGGTTAACCCCTGGAAGAATTGCTCCAGTAGCAGTAATTGTAGCATGTCCTCCACTGTGGTTGCTTGTGCGGCTTGTACCCAACCTTTGCCCGCCCTAGTTAAGCGGTGCGCCCACTCCATGTGAGTATCTTTCTCCGTCTTTTGGCTTTCTCGGAACCGCTGCCGGTATGCCTCCGGGGTAATTGCGTACCTGTCCAGGATCGCCTGCTTTACTTTCTGGTAGTCTCTGCTATCCTCGTCTGGCATGGTGCGGTAGGCTTCTGCGGCCCGGCCCGCTAGCTTACTCACCAACAGGGTTACCTGGTCGGCGGCGTTGATCTCATGTAATTGGCATAACCTCTCAAAGTCATGCAAGTAGCCATCAATGTCTTCGGTCTCCACATAGTTTTTAAAAGCATGGTACGGGAGTTTAGGCTTCCCCGGTACTATGTGTGGTGTGATTAGGGACCCCTCTCTGGACCTCCAGTCTGCCCGCTGCTTTCCCATTATGTATTCGTGGACATCTGACATAATCCTTTCCAAGGTTTCTGTGGGAGGTGTACCTGGGAAATAGGCCAGTCTGCATTGGAGTTCTCTTCCAAACTCATTCTGTGTGCTGTCCGTAAGAGGTGCTGCAGCAGCTGCCCGGTCTCCCTCCATGAGTTCAACAATAAGGGTAGCTTTGGTTTTATTGCTGGCAATAATTCCCCTTTCTTCCAATAGCTCTTTTAGCGTGGCCCGTTTCAAGTTGGTATAGTCTGTCTCCATTCACTATCCGTTCGGGTTCTATTCACATACCCTCTATTCAGATGGGGAAGAAACCTTTCCCAGTTCTTCTGGGTATCCATGAAGGTACGGAGCATTTGCTTTAATGTTCCGTTGAACCGTTCACAGAGCCCATTGGACTGGGGGTGATACGCTTAGTTTACAATAGGTTTCACCCCACATGTTCTCCATAACTGATGAGTGACTTCGGCCGTGAATTGGGTACCCCGATCTGAGATAATCTCTTTGCGGAACCCCATTCTAGAGAATATCCGGATTAGGGCATCTACTATAGTCTCCGCATGGATATTAGTTAGGGCTACGGCCTCTGGGTACCGGGTGGCATAGTCTACTACGGTTAGTATATACTTCTTCCCTGACGGGCTGGGTTTTGCTAGGGGTCCGATTATATCTACTGCCACTCTGCTGAAGGGCTCATCTATTATGGGTAGGGAGTGCATTTTTGCCTTGTACCGGTCCCCTCTCTTCTCTACTCTCTGGCATGTGTCACAAGTTTGGCAATACTGCCGAATGTCTTTGGAGACCCCTGGCCAAAAGAAGTTTTGGGTCAAACGATGCTTCGTCCTACTGACGCCTAGATGTCCTGATAAAGGGATGTCATGGGCAATACGTAGTAATTCTTGCCTGTACTTTCGGGGCACGACTAATTGTGTGAGGGTCACGGGTACAGATCCTGCTACTACCTTCTCAGCATATCTATACAATAATCCTTTCTCCCAAGCATATCTTTCCCTCTCCAACCCTGCCTGATTCTGTGTAACCCTATCCCGGTATACCTGCAGGGACGGATCAGTGACTACTTCAGTACCAAACTCTAAGGGGGGAGCCCAGGGGATGAAAGGTGGGTCAGTACTATTACTTACTGGAGCCTCAGAGTGTACAGAAGATGCGGTGGTGCGGGCCTGCTGCCGTGTTACCACGGGTAGCTCTTCCTGCGCAGGGTGCGGAGAAACAAAAGCGGAGGTCAGCTCCCCCAAGTCGTTACCCAGGATGACATCAGCTGGTAAGTCCTGCATGAGGCCCACTTCCACATTCCCCGACCCCGCTCCCCAATCCAAATGTACTTTAGCAGTGGGAATTTTGTAAATCGCCCCCCCTGCCACCCGGACTGCCACATATTCTCCAGTGAGCTGGTGCTTGGGGACTAGGTGATTGCGAACCAGGGTTATGGTGGCCCCAGAATTGCGCAGACCCTGAAGGCGTTTTCCCTCTACGTGTACCCCTTGGCGGTGTCCCTGTAGGTTGTCTGCAGCTGCTTGTACTGGGTTAACCTCGTGGAGGGTGCCCAAAGATTCTTCATTAGACTGGATCCCGAAGAAAGGTTGTCGAGGCTCACTCTGGTAGCAGTGTACTGCTGCCCGGTTTGCAGGGGAATTGGTTGGAGTATTCCACGTGGAGCGGTTTCTGTTTCTGGGACAGTCTCTCTGCATGTGGCCCTGCTGGTTACACGTGTGGCACCTGATGAAAGATCGGGCATTGTTGTACCGTGGAGGGGTGTGGTAGTTCCCACCACCCGGACGCAGTGCTGGGGTGGGGTTAATGGTGGGCGGTCGGTTAGCAGCTCACAAGATGGACCGTGCCTGTGCCTGCTGTGCCCTCCTGGCATCTTGGTACTCATCTGCCCACCTGGCGGCTTCAGTTAAGATGCGCGGTTTCCGATCTCTCAGCCAGTTTTGTAAATCCGGGGTTAACCCCTGGAAGAATTGCTCCAGTAGCAGTAATTGTAGCATGTCCTCCACTGTGGTTGCTTGTGCGGCTTGTACCCAACCTTTGCCCGCCCTAGTTAAGCGGTGCGCCCACTCCATGTGAGTATCTTTCTCCGTCTTTCGGCTTTCTCGGAACCGCTGCCGGTATGCCTCCGGGGTAATTGCGTACCTGTCCAGGATCACCTGCTTTACTTTCTGGTAGTCTCTGCTATCCTCGTCTGGCATGGTGCGGTAGGCTTCTGCTGCCCGGCCCGCTAGCTTACTCACCAACAGGGTTACCTGGTCGGCGGCGTTGATCTCATGTAATTGGCATAACCTCTCAAAGTCATGCAAGTAGCCATCAATGTCTTCGGTCTCCACATAGTTTTTAAAAGCATGGTACGGGAGTTTAGGCTTCCCCGGTACTATGTGTGGTGTGATTAGGGACCCCTCTCTGGACCTCCAGTCTGCCCGCTGCTTTCCCATTATGTATTCGTGGACATCTGACATAATCCTTTCCAAGGTTTCTGTGGGAGGTGTACCTGGGAAATAGGCCAGTCTGCATTGGAGTTCTCTTCCAAACTCATTCTGTGTGCTGTCCGTAAGAGGTGCTGCAGCAGCTGCCCGGTCTCCCTCCATGAGTTCAACAATAAGGGTAGCTTTGGTTTTATTGCTGGCAATAATTCCCCTTTCTTCCAATAGCTCTTTTAGCGTGGCCCGTTTCAAGTTGGTATAGTCTGTCTCCATTCACTATCCGTTCGGGTCTATTCACATACCCTTTCCTTTCGGTTCCATACGAAATAGCAAATTTCCCAAATGGCTGTAACTGCCGAACAACGGTCTGCTGTGAGGTTTGAATCCCGTCGCTGCCATCAAATGTAACGGAGCTGGAACACAAATCCAATATCTCCGCTGGTATACGGTAAAATACCCAAGAGGCACTACAGTTTCACCATCCCCGACCTCCCATATTGGACGACACGCAATCGGGAGTCACATGAATAATGACTTTATTTTGTTATTGCAGAAATATTTATACCCATCTCTTCCCACAGGCAATACACATGTCCATATTTGGCCGCACAATACCCATAAAGGGAACAATAGGGGGCTCCCTGGCAACTTTGATACAATCAGACATTGATTCAATTACACTTCTTTGTTCTTATCTGAGACTGAAAACACTGTATACAATAGACTTCCTTTATCTTATGCGGAGTCTCTGTAACAGGATTATCTCCCATGCCAAGTAGCTGCAAATGTCTGGGACAATATTCTGCAGAGCATCAACCAACATACATATAGTAGGATCATATTTTAACCATAATAATCATAAAACAGGGTAAAACAGTGATGGGTTCCGTTACATATACAATGAGTGTAATAAAAGATATACTTAAGTATATCAAACAGCAGGCTAATGTAAAGGGGGAGGGGGGGGGTGTACAGTCTAATGAGTAAACCCCAAAATAATAATATGAGTACTCACAAATGGTAATATAATACAGAGGTCAGCACCTGTCTATTTGAGAGGACAGATGGCGGCCAACAGTTGCTCCAGTTAATAAAACAAGTGGGTCTCTATGTTTCCCATGGGAGATAAGAGCGACACAGCACTCCCCATCCCATAAGCTGAAGTAAGTTCAAAAATAGGGAACATAGAAAATATCCACTATAGTATTCATACTATCACGTCCCAACGTATTACCTCCAGGATAGAAAAGAGGGAGTGATTTATGTGTAAGGGGAGTGCTTATGCTATAGCCACTGTGATTGGCTACTGTTTTTCCTTTGTCCACCAGGAGGAAGTCCTGATACCGGGCGTGTAGCCCACAGTAAAGAGTTCATGTTTACCCCTTCATGAAGTTTTGAGGGATTGGAGCTATAATCACACTGGTGGCAGTGGTGGGATTTCCTCCCGAACGGATATACCGAACTGAAACTGGTGAATGGCGCATAGATACGAACGCTTGAAACGAACCACACTAAAGGAACTGCTGGAAGCTTGAGGCATAGTGGCAAGCAACAAAACGAAAGCCACGCTAATAGCCGAAATACTGGAGAGCGATCAAACCGGCGAACCACAAATGGCGAATACAGAGGAAACAGACTTCCAGAGGGACGTGAGATGGAGACTCAGCCTGGTAGGACCTAACCCTGCACCAGAGATCGTGGTACAGATCTTGGCACAAGCTACTGAGACCCAGAATGCCAGGGAAGCACGAGAAGCCAGAGACAGATCACCTCCAGTGGATATATTGTCGCTATCTGGATCTACAAGGGGGCGTCAGCGGAAAATTAACTACGCTGCATTTAAAAGCTTTGTGGAAGGTGAGATGGATATTGACAATTACTTGCAAGATTTTGAAAGACAATGTGTGTTAGAAGATTTGGAAAGAGCTAACTGGGCTGCCGTAGTAAGTAGTAAACTATCAGGTAGAGCAGCCGAAGCATTGAGAGCTGTGCCAGATGGGGATATACAAAACTATGACAAGATAAAAGAGATTTTGTTAGCCCGGTACGCTGTAACCCCTGAAGCTCATAGAAGGAAATTCAGGGCTCTCAGAAGACAAGGTAAAGATTCCTACACGGAGTGGGCATTTCGCATGCAGCGCGCTGCCAGCATTTGGATGCAGGGGAATCAGGCAACTACTTTAGAGGATGCTGTGCAGTTGTTGTTGCTAGAACAATTTTTTGATTATACCCCAGCGGAGGTGCGAGATTGGGTCAGAGACAGAAAGCCAAAAACGGTAGAGGAGGCAGCACGGCTGGCAGACGAATTTCATGAGAGCAGGCGGATGGATGGAAACCGAGGGGTCCAGAGCCCGCGGCCTGCCTCTGGCCCACCAACTATGCCACAGAGGGTACCACCACCAGGGGGCAATACCACAAACAGAGGGTACCAAAAGACTGCTCCGATGTGTCATGGGTGCAAACAAGTGGGGCACATCAAACCTAACTGCCCACAACGCACTACAGACCGCTGGGGACGGGCACCGATACCACAGACAAAAGCCGCCGCACACTGTGTGCAAGAGGATTACAATTATCTGCCTCAAGAGACACCCAGTGGCAATAGTGAAAATTGGGCCACCTTACATGAGGTAAACCCTGTACAAGCGGCTGGGGATAACAGGGCACATCACCGCCAGTCGGTAAAACTCAATGGGCAAGAGGCTCGAGGACTGAGAGACAGCGGCGCTACTATTACGTTGGTCCAGCCACACCGAGTCGCCCCGACCCAGCACACAGGACGTACCATTGCTGTAAGGGTAGCCGGAGGGGCAATTCACAAGTTACCAACGGCCCAAGTCCACATCGATTGGGGTACCGGGGCCAAGGCGGTGGAAGTGGGCATCATGCCAGATTTGCCCGCGGAAGTACTGCTGGGAAATGATCTAGGATGCCTGACGTCACAATTGGCAGCCTGCAGTACCGAAGGAGCCCTACCGGTTACCACCCGACAGCAATCCAGAGCTATGGAAGCCTCTCCCTCGACTCATGACCAGGTAAGCGTTAACCCTCTGACGATCCCCCCTGACCAGACTTCTTACTGGGGTACCCCTCAAGACTTCGGGCAAGCTGAAGGCCCTCCTGAGATTCGAACTCAGGATCTCCTAAAAGAGTATAGGAGGAAGGTAGAACAACCCCAGGGAGACAGAGATCAGGCAAGGTTTAGCTGGGAAAAGGGTTTACTGTACCGAGTGACTGGGGGGACAGGGACAGGAGAGGGCCATGGAAGAAAGAAGACAGTTGATAGTACCCCGTAAGTATCGGGTAGAACTGTTGCGGATTAGCCACGATATTCCCCTAGCAGGTCACTTAGGCATTAAAAAGACGAGGGACAGACTCACCCAGTCCTTTTTCTGGCCAGGGGTCACGGGAGATTTGTAAGATTACTGTAGGACCTGCGAAGTATGACAAAAGGTAGGGAAGAGAGGGGATCACCCCAAGGCAAAGCTACGCCCCCTACCCATTATTGAGGAACACATTTCAGTAGTGCTCAACCGAATTCAGCACGCAGGGCTCACGTTGAAGCCTGAGAAATGCCACGTGGGCATGGCGGAAGTCCAGTATTTAGGCCACAGAGTAGGGTCAGGGAAACAGAGACCAGAGCCCACTAAAATTGAGGCCATCACCCAGTGGCCCCAACCACGGACAAAAACTCAGGTTATGGCATTCCTGGGTACCGCAGGTTATTACAGGAATTTTCTAGCGGATTACAGTACCCTGGCCAAGCCCTTGACAGACCTCACTAAAAAGTCCCTGCCCCGACAAGTAATCTGGTCCACTGAGTGTGAGGAGGCTTTCCAGAAACTCAAGGCTGCGTTAAGTGCATCTCCTGTGTTAGCATACTAAAAGGTTTCTCGTCCACACAGATGCCTCAATGTTTGGACTGGGAGCAGTATTGAGCCAGGTGGGAGACGATGGCATGGATCACCCAGTGGCGTACCTGAGCAGAAAACTATTACCCCGCGAAGTCAGCTATGCCACTGTGGAGAAAGAGTGTCTGGCATTAGTCTGGGCACTTAAGAAGCTACAGCCTTACTTGTATGGACGCTCTTTCACCGTGCTGACTGACCACAACCCTTTAATTTGGCTCAACAGAGTGGCTGGCGATAACCCCAGATTACTCAGATGGAGCTTGGCGCTGCAACCTTATAATTTCACAATGCAGTACCGCCCTGGGAAACAGAATGCCAATGCCGATGGCCTCTCCCGGCAAACTGAACTGGAAAAGGCGTAATTTTGGTTTGTTTCTGGATTACCGGATATCCCTTAGCCGATCCGTTAGGATCTAAGCAGGTATGCCGTTCCATGGGACTAAGGGGGAGCTGTGTAACGAAATCCCCTATTTTACAGACTTCACGAACCAACCTGTTCAGTTATTTGAGGATTTACAATGGGCTTTCGTGGAAATACCTAATAAGACAAACTTCAGTCGATGATTCTGAGAACTGCGTTCTTGGGATCTGAGCGCTATTCGCCTAGAATATGCACTCAGATCTCAGCTATCTGGGGATATGTGGAACTTCAAGTTTATATTGTGTAAAAACAAAGTTATACATTTTTATTCTGTTTTATTAAAACAAAGAAGCCATGTTTCTTTCTTCCTGGAGATAATTAAGGCTCTCTGTGCTTACTTAATTTAATTACCTCCAGGATAGAAAAGAGGGAGTGATTTATGTGTAAGGGGAGTGCTTATGCTATAGCCACTGTGATTGGCTACTGTTTTTCCTTTGTCCACCAGGAGGAAGTCCTAATACCGGGAGTGTAGCCCAGAGTAAAGAGTTCATGTTTACCCCTTCATGAAGTTTTGACTCATGTTTGGGGGATTGGAGCTATAATCACTTTGTTTCAGCTGGAGTTCGGAGGAAAATGCAAGGATCCTTTACACCAATTTTAAAGGTGAGTGACTACAATGACATTACAAACAGTAATACTGACTGATGCTGCCAGCTGATCCATGCTCTCATTTGCAGTCCGCTCCAGGTCGTGTTTTTGCTGGTTGTGTAGAGCTCCGCCATCTTTGTCAGAGTATATAGTCAGTGTGATTTCCATGTTGTCCATCAGGTGATGTCCATGTGTAGAGTGGTCTCGGAGGCTGTTGGAAGACGGTCTTTACTATGACCAGATAATTATCTTGACAAAATTCTACTAATCTCTGCCCTGCATCATTTTGTACTCCAAGGCCAAACTTCCCAGGTGTCCTTTGGTTCCCTACTTACTCATTCCAATCTCCAATAATGATAGTAACATCTTTTCTTGGTGTTATATCTATATGTACAACGTGATATATATGTTGGCGCAATATAAATAAAGATAATAATAATAATATCTATGACGTGTTGAATGTCTTCGTAGAACTGGACAACTTCAGCCTCTTCAGCATCCATGGATGGTGCATAGACTTGTATCCGTTTGATGATAAATGGCTTGCCTTGAATTCCAATTGAAATCATTCTGTCATTTATTGGGTTGTAACTGAGCTTTGGTAATGAGAGCTACTCCATTTCTTCTGTTGTATTCATGACCACAAAAGAAGATCTGGTGGTTGTCTGATGAAAAATGTCCCATTCCAGTTCATATGAGGTCACTATTCCCCAGGATATACATGTTTAACCTGGTCATCTCATTCTTGACCACATCTAGTTTGCCTTGGATCATAGTTCTAACATTGCAGGTTCCATTAATCCTGAAATTGCTCTTGGCAGCATCGTACTTTCCCCTCCAGACACAGGATGTCCTCTCAGTTTCGACCCAAACACTTCATTAGATCTGGTGCTATTTACACTCCCCCCTCTGCTCTTCCTTAGTAATGTGGTAGGCACCTTGTGACCTTAGGCGCTCATCTTCTGGTGTCATGTAGTTAGGGATTGTCCTACCATTGGACATTATATAGTGTGTTAGACTTGAAAAAAAGTATAACAACTATTATTATCCATTATTTTAAATAATAGTCCCCTATTTGTGAAGTACGTAACAAACTAACATCATCGGCAGCTGGGTAAGCCTTGGATACTTTCCATTCTGACTGACTTGAGAACTTTCTTATCCATGAAGCCTGAGGACGGGTACTAATCTACAGAAGGGTGGTGAGAGGGGTTGGGAAGGGATCAAGAAAAAAGATTGGATATTTAATAATTGTAGATTTTCGAATTTGACACCTACTCCCCTATCACAACCTACAATGATGATGGAGTATAGAGGATTCTAGTCCTCTTATCTCCTGTAGGTTTTAGACCTAAGATTTGGGTGACTCCGGACCTATGGACATTATTTATGGATACAAGAACATAAGTCCCAGCCTAAGGTAGTGTGCGCTGGGAAACCTGGAAGGGAGTCAGAACGATCTCCTCAACCAGCATATGTTCCTGGGTAAATAATACACCTGCACGCAAAGTCTTGATGAAAATTATGAACAACTTTATTTGGAAAACAACATCTTTTAAACAGGCACATTACCAGGAGGATCTACCTTTAGTCAGCCCCTCACTGCCTCTGGCCAATCAGGCAGGGTCCCTACATTGGAACCATGAGACTCCTCCCCAGGTCCACCCACTAGGCGGGGCCAACTAATTCATTTGGGCTCTGAATCTCCAGGGCAAAGCATACCTTGGTTCTCCTGTGCCCATGCTAGGAAGGCTGAGAAGCCTCAGGCCATCCCATTGTTTCCGCGTGCCTGCCTGTCTGCTCTCCAGCTGTGAGCTCCCCATTGTTTAGTACTCTGCTGGACACTTAGCTAATGGGATTAACAGGCCTTTGGGAACAAAAGAGGTTTGGCTGTATTCAACAATATAATAACATACTAATATAATAACGTACATTTATATTTACAAATATAACACCCAATGTTCCACCCACATACAACCAATATATCCCATTAGATCCCTCACAGGATACTCATTACAATGAGCCTAAACATGGAAGGGATGGGAATATGCTAAGTGATAAACTTATAATACTTTATCCCCTAGACCACAACATAACAATATATCCATAACAAGTGGGCCCCAAACCTTTTCTTCCACAGCAGGAGCCATGCACTTTGTCCAAACCCAATATGGCCACGGGCTGATTCATGACATCCCCCACTTGCAAATGCTGCCACACACAACCAAAACCAAAATGTTGTTATATAAATATTCTTCAGATGTTGGCCCGTTAAGACTATAGGAAGAGTGGTTTATGTACAATTGCTTATAGTTCCCTTGCATCTTTCAGGAGAGCTTCCTTCTTATCTCAGATAAGTAATTATGCATCTTTCTGTCTTTCAGAAGACCACTTGAGTCATGATGAAAAGAATGCAATATTTATTCTTCAGCTGGACTTTGTTTGTCTCCGTTCTGCTGATCTCCATCAGACATCAAATGAAGTCAAAAGTAGAAATAATTAAAGGACAGAAAACGATGAAAACGTCAATAACAGAACTAGGAGATAACAGGAGCTTTATCATCTCCTCATATTACGACTCCAGAGGAACC
The DNA here is from genome assembly GCA_027410445.1 of Discoglossus pictus. Taxonomy (NCBI): domain Eukaryota; kingdom Metazoa; phylum Chordata; class Amphibia; order Anura; family Alytidae; genus Discoglossus; species Discoglossus pictus. Next base: position 3,650,177 of record CM050163.1, read on the forward strand.
AAGTTAGTACGAGTTCTTGCCATAATCCATCACTCCATTCAGGAGCTTTATTGCTGGTTTCACTGTGATCACATGGACCATGTAGTCATTAGAGCAGAAATAGATCTCCATAGAGACAGATTTGGGTTTCCTTATGGGACAGCAGATCTCCTGTGTCCAGAACCTGCTGACTGTGATTATGTTTTCGTGTCAGTCCATTGGTCCAAGACAGTAAATGTGAGTCTAATTCCCAAGTTTGAAGTAAAAAACCACCATCCTCAGCCAATGTCCTCAAACTTCACCGTCTGTATTTCTACTCTGTTTGGGGATTATAAAAATGTGTTACAGCTGATCCAGAGCTTTGAGATGTATAAACTACTTGGAGCAAATCGAGTCACCATCTATAAGAACAGGTGCCATGAGAGTGTGGAGAAAGTCCTACAATATTATACTAACCAAGGATTCCTAGAAGTCATAACTTGGCCAATCCACAGATACCTTCGCACATCTGATAAGTGGCATTATTCCTTAGATCACAACAGTCAGGTTGGCTATTATGGGCAGACCGCAACTCTAAATGATTGTATCTATAGAAATATGTATAAAAGTAAGTACGTTCTTCTCAATGACATAGATGAAATTATCCTTCCAGTGAAGCACCAGGACTGGATGTCCTTAATGTCTAGTCTCCAGCAGCAATATCCATCCACTGGTGTCTTCCGTTTTGAAAATCATGTTTTCCCAACACATGTTATTAGTCCTAATGGCGACATGTGGAGTGGCATTCCTGGGGTTAATATTCTTCTTCACACCTACAGAGAACCTCTCATTCCAAATGCCTTCAATGATAGGAAAATGATAGTAGACCCTAGACAGGTGTTTCAGACCTCAATCCATTCCACTTTGAAGGCTGATGGAAACTCTACAGATGTACCTTTTAGTTATGCTTTTACATTACACTACAGGAAAACACGGAGACCAGATCTTGCCAAGGACTCGCTCATTAAAGACAATATAATTTGGAGATACAACGTGAGCTTTGTTGAGAAGGTCAATAATGTAATTCAACAAATTCATGAGGAGCTAATGTAACATCAGTGATGTCTGGAATTCAGATCTGGACCTTGTACTCCGGCACATAGACCACTTACATGGGCCTCCTTCCTCAGGTGTCCTCCTTCACCCCTTGGAGTAACTAGAAAGTGATTTAACCAGCAGACAAAATTATGAATCAGAGGATGTTGGGTGGGGGATCTGTGAGGTTGTTAGACACATACAAACTTCAATGTAAGTTTTAAGCAATATAATATACCTTTATAAATAGCAATACATGCAGAAGCTATGGAAGTCCATGTCCACACATCCAATCATTGCTATGAGATACAGGACACAATGCTGGGAACAAAACTGAGATCTGGGTAACAAGGGACCAGGTGGATCTTATGTCATTGCAGATATTCTATACAATACAAGGGGGACTTCATGTTATCATCAGTTATTATATTCACTGAAGGACGGGGTGAAATAAAAAGAACATTCAGTCCATCAGGTCTTGTCTGTGTACATTTCCTTTGTCTTGTGATTTTCTTGTGTCCACAGAAAACAAATAAAACCCAATGAGAAAACTCTGAAGGTTCCTACAATGGACTGGACAACTCTTCGGAAAAGGTCTCTGTTAATGGCTAAAATTACATTTTGTAACTTTGTATAAGTAGTTTTTATTTATTGAAAGCTTCAATTTTCTTTATTAGACTGCTTCTTGCAACTTGTATCTAGAAAGATCACCTCCTTTTATGGTAAGCCTTCCATTAGTCCTAAATAAAACATTGGGAGTTATAGCACCCACATTTGATTTGTCGATGTATAAACTTCCCAAACATTCAGTTTTTTTCATTTATAGCCTATTTTCCTTTGGATTTCTTAAAATTAGTATCTTTGAAAGGTATATAGAAATGTCACAACCCGCTTTACATTGGTCTTGAAAAGGTCAAGCAAACATCTTGGTTGTAGAGTGTAACGGAGCTGGAACACGCAGTCCAATATCTCCGCTGGTATACGGTAAAATATCCAAGAAGCACTACAGTCTCACCATTCCTGACCTCCCATATTGGACGACACACAATTTGGGAGTCAAATGAATACTGACTTTATTTACCTTTACAGAAATATATATACATCTCTTTGGCCACAGGTAATACACATGCCCATATTTGGCCGCACAATACACATAAAGAGAACAATAGGTGGGTCACACCTCCCTGGCAACTTTGATACAATCAGACATTGATTCAATTACACTTCTTTGTTCTTATCTGAGAATGAAAACACTGTATACAATAGACTTCCTATTTCTTATGCGGAGTCGCTGTAACAGGATTATCTCCCATGCCAAATAGCTGCAAATGTCTGGGACAATATTCTGCAGAGCATCAACCAACATACATATAGTAGGATCATATTTTAACCATAGTAATCATAAAACAGGGTAAAACAGTGATGGGTTCCGTTACACACCTCCCCCGTGACCATAAGCCGGCATACACAGTCTGATCCCAACGGATCTGCTTGGGGATGTCCGGAGGAGTGCTCGCAGATCATTTCTCGAGTTCTGTCTGTCTGGACAACCCGTCGGCGTTACCATTTTGTTTCCCTGGGCGATACTGGATGGTGAAATCAAATGGTTGTAGTGCCAAACTCCATCTCAGTAGTCTAGCGTTGTCCCCTGACACCCGGTTTAGCCACACCAACGGGTTGTGATCTGTGAGCAGGCAAATTGTTGGCCATATAAGTAGGGCTGTAGTTTCTTGAGGGCCCACACCACCGCCAGGCATTCCTTTTCGATGGCGGCATAGCTTACTTCCCTGGGTTGTAGTTTTCGACTTAAGTAAGCTACTGGATGCTCGCCGCCATCGGCCCCAACTTGGCTCAGCACTGCTCCCAATCCAAACATAGAAGCATCTGTATGAACGAGAAAGCGTTTAGTTGGATCGGGAGCGGCCAGCACAGGGGCATGAATTAGGGCAGATTTCAGTTCTTGGAATGCCTTCTCACACTCTGGGCTCCAGGTCACTACTTTGGGTAAGTTCTTTTTGGTGAGGTCAGTAAGGGGCTTGGCTAGGGCACTATAATTAGGTACAAATTTACGGTAATACCCGGCGGTTCCTAGAAAAGCTAAAACCTGAGTTTTCGTGCGAGGGGTTGGCTACTTAGCTACGGCCTCTATCTTAGCGGGTTCTGGCTTTTGCCGCCCACTACCCACCCTGTGGCCTAAGTACTGCACTTCGGCCATCCCTACGTGGCACTTGCTGGGTTTTAACGTGAGACCTGCCTCCCTGATGCGGTCGAGGATGGCTCCTATATGGGTCAAGTGCTCGTCCCAGGAGTTGCTAAATATTGCTATGTCATCTAAATAGGCGCAAGCATACTCCTGGGATCCGTCCAGTAACCGGTCCACCATCCGCTGAAACGTAGCCGGCGCATTCTTCATCCCGAATGGCATCACCTTGAATTGGTATAGCCCAAACGGGGTGACGAATGCGGACTTTGGGGTGGCATCCGTGGCTAGTGGGATCTGCCAGTACCCTTTGCACAAGTCTATTGTGGTGAGGTACTGGCCCCTGGCCATTTTATCTAATAGCTCATCGATTCGGGGCATGGGATAGGCATCTGAAATTGTTTTATCATTAAGTTTCCGGTAGTCGACGCAGAAGCGGGTGGTTCCATCCCGCTTCGGTACCAGCACTACCGGAGAGGCCCATGGGCTATCTGAGTGTTCTATCACTCCTAGTTGTAACATTTCGTCAATCTCCTTCCGCATATGATCTTTTACGGATTCGGGTATGCGGTAGGGGGTTTGTCAAAGAGGGTGTTGCACTGGGGTTTCTACCCTGTGGGTAGCCAGCAGGGTATACCCGGGCTGGTTGGAGAATGTATCCCCTTTTTCCCGGATCAGCTCTAGTATTTGAGCTCGCTCTCTAGTGCTCAGCCTGTCTCCTAGCTGTACTTCCCCTAATTCTGTGTTGGCCCCCCCTTGGGCTAATAGGTCTGGTAGGGGTAGATTATTCAGGTCCTCGGCGGCCGAGGCACATATGGCAGTTACTTCTTCGGTCCGCTCGTGATAGGGTTTCAGCATGTTAACGTGGAGCATGCATCTACCGCCTGCTCCTGTACATGGGGCAATTATATAGGTGGTGTCACATACCTGTTCCACCACCTTATAAGGGCCTTGCCAGGAGGCCTGCAGTTTGTCATTTTGAACTGGCTTCAAGATTAACACCTTTTGTCCTATTTAAAAACTGCGGTCTCTGGCTCCCTTATCGTACCATCTGCGCTGTCGTTGCTGGGCCGCCTGGAGATTAGACCGTACCATCTGGATTAGGGTCTCCAAGCGTTCCCTGAACTCTAGCAAATATGGGACGATAGGGGTACCGTTACTGGTGACCGTTCCCTCCCAGTGTTCCCTAATGAGGTCTAAGGGACCCCGCACTCTCCTTCCGAATAGTAATTCGAATGGCGAGAACCCCGTGGACTCCTGGGGTACCTCTCGGTACGCGAAGAGCAGATGGGGAAGAAACCTTTCCCAGTTCTTCTGGGTATCCATGAAGGTACGGAGCATTTGCTTTAATGTTCCGTTGAACTGTTCACAGAGCCCATTGGACTGGGGGTGATACGTTGAGTTTACAATAGGTTTCACCCCACATGTTCTCCATAACTGATGAGTGACTTCGGCCGTGAATTGGGTACCCCGATCTGAGATAATCTCTTTGGGGAACCCCATTCTAGAGAATATCCGGATTAGGGCATCTACTATAGTCTCCGCATGGATATTAGTTAGGGCTACGGCCTCTGGGTACCGGGTGGCATAGTCTACTACGGTTAGTATATACTTCTTCCCTGACGGGCTGGGTTTTGCTAGGGGTCCGATTATATCTACTGCCACTCTGCTGAAGGGCTCATCTATTATGGGTAGGGAGTGCATTTTTGCCTTGTACCGGTCCCCTCTCTTCCCTACTCTCTGGCATGTGTCACAAGTTTGGCAATACTGCCAAATGTCTTTGGAGACCCCTGGCCAAAAGAAGTTTTGGGTCAAACGATGCTTCGTCCTACTAACGCCTAGATGTTCCCTATTTTTGAACTTACTTCAGCTTATGGGATGGGGAGTGCTGTGTCGCTCTTATCTCCCATGGGAAACATAGAGACCCACTTGTTTTATTAACTGGAGCAACTGTTGGCCGCCATCTGTCCTCTCAAATAGACAGGTGCTGACCTCTATATTATATTACCATTTGTGAGTACTCATATTATTACTTTGGGGTTTACTCATTAGACTGTACACCCCCCCCCCCCTCCCCCTTTACATTAGCCTGCTGTTTGATATACTTCAGTATATCTTTTATTACACTCATTGTATATATTCTTCATTCACCCTTTTTTTTTTCTTTAATAAAGTTTATTGTGTTTTTTTCTAGTAACAAGTTGCTACACATTCCAAAATAGAGTCTTAGGTGTTCTTTAGTACATAGACTTATAGGATCCAGAATTACTTGGAACACATATTTGATATTATTATTTACTCTATTCCACTTAGAGATTTGTCCTTATTCTTTTCTTAAATGTTTAAAAATACTCTTTAAATGTAAAAATAAGAAAATTATGGGGACATATGCTACAAGTGATGTAAACCAAATACCTAATAACACTGTAACCATTGCATCTTGTCCAGTTCTTACAATATAACTCACAACCAATTGTAACGAAATCCCCTATTTTACAGCCTTCACGAACCAACCTGTTCGGTTATTTGAGGATTTACAATGGGCTTTCGTGGAAATACCTAATAAGACAAACTTCAGTCGATGATTCTGAGAACTGCGTTCGTGGGATCTGAGCGCTATTCGCCTAGAATATGCACTCAGATCTCAGCTATCTGGGGATATGTGGAACTTCAAGTTTATATTGTGTAAAAACAAAGTTATACATTTTTATTCTGTTTTATTAAAACAAAGAAGCCGTGTTTCTTTCTTCCTGGAGATAATTAAGGCTCTCTGTGCTACCTTAATTTAATTACCTCCAGGATAGAAAAGAGGGAGTGATTTATGTGTAAGGGGAGTGCTTATGCTATAGCCACTGTGATTGGCTACTGTTTTTCCTTTGTCCACCAGGAGGAAGTCCTGATACCGGGCGTGTAGCCCACAGTAAAGAGTTCATGTTTACCCCTTCATGAAGTTTTGACTCATGTTTGGGGGATTGGAGCTATAATCACTTTGTTTCAGCTGGAGTTCGGAGGAAAATGCAAGGATCCTTTACACCAATTTTAAAGGTGAGTGACTACAATGACATTACAAACAGTAATACTGACTGATGCTGCCAGCTGATCCATGCTCTCATTTGCAGTCCGCTCCAGGTCGTGTTTTTGCTGGTTGTGTAGAGCTCCGCCATCTTTGTCAGAGTATATAGTCAGTGTGATTTCCATGTTTTCCATCAGGTGATGTCCATGTGTAGAGTGGTCTCGGAGGCTGTTGGAAGACGGTCTTTACTATGACCAGATAATTATCTTGACAAAATTCTACTAATCTCTGCCCTGCATCATTTTGTACTCCAAGGCCAAACTTCCCAGGTGTCCTTTGGTTCCCTACTTACTCATTCCAATCTCCAATGATGATAGTAACATCTTTTCTTGGTGTTATATCTATATGTACAACGTGATATATATGTTGGCGCAATATAAATAAAGATAATAATAATAATATCTATGACGTGTTGAATGTCTTCGTAGAACTGGACAACTTCAGCCTCTTCAGCATCCATGGATGGTGCATAGACTTGTATCCGTTTGATGATAAATGGCTTGCCTTGAATTCCAATTGAAATCATTCTGTCATTTATTGGGTTGTAACTGAGCTTTGGTAATGAGAGCTACTCCATTTCTTCTGTTGTATTCATGACCACAAAAGAAGATCTGGTGGTTGTCTGATGAAAAATGTCCCATTCCAGTTCATATGAGGTCACTATTCCCCAGGATATACATGTTTAACCTTGTCATCTCATTCTTGACCACATCTAGTTTGCCTTGGATCATAGTTCTAACATTGCAGGTTCCATTAATCCTGAAATTGCTCTTGGCAGCATCGTTCTTTCCCCTCCAGACACAGGATGTCCTCTCAGTTTCGACCCAAACACTTCATTAGATCTGGTGCTATTTACACTCACCCCTCTGCTCTTCCTTAGTAATGTGGTAGGCACCTTGTGACCTTAGGCGCTCATCTTCTGGTGTCATGTAGTTAGGTCATGTCTTTATGAAAACAGACATCAGTCATGGAGGCAATAAAAATCCACCATATGGGAAAAGGGATTGTCCTACCATTGGACATTATATAGTGTGTTAGACTTGAAAAAAAGTATAACAACTATTATTATCCATTATTTTAAATAATAGTCCCCTATTTGTGAAGTACGTAACAAACTAACATCATCGGCAGCTGGGTAAGCCATGGATACTTTCCATTCTGACTGACTTGAGAACTTTCTTATCCATGAAGCATGAGGACGGGTACTAATCTACAGAAGGGTGGTGAGAGGGGTTGGGAAGGGATCAAGAAAAAAGATTGGATATTTAATAATTGTAGATTTTCGAATTTGACACCTACTCCCCTATCACAACCTACAATGATGATGGAGTATAGAGGATTCTAGTCCTCTTATCTCCTGTAGGTTTTAGACCTAAGATTTGGGTGACTCCGGACCTATGGACATTATTTATGGATACAAGAACATAAGTCCCAGCCTAAGGTAGTGTGCGCTGGGAAACCTGGAAGGGAGTCAGAACGATCTCCTCAACCAGCATATGTTCCTGGGTAAATAATACACCTGCACGCAAAGTCTTGATGAAAATTATGAACAACTTTATTTGGAAAACAACATCTTTTAAACAGGCACACAACATTACCAGGAGGGTCTACCTTTAGTCAGCCCCTCACTGCCTCTGGCCAATCAGGCAGGGTCCCTACATTCGAACCATGAGACTCCTCCCCAGGTCCACCCACTAGGCGGGGCCAACTAATTCATTTGGGCTCTGAATCTCCAGGGCAAAGCATACCTTGGTTCTCCTGTGCCCATGATAGGAAGGCTGAGAAGCCTCAGGCCATCCCATTGTTTCCGCGTGCCTGCCTGTCTGCTCTCCAGCTGTGAGCTCCCCATTGTTTAGTACTCTGCTGGACACTTAGCTAATGGGATTAACAGGCCTTTGGGAACAAAAGAGGTTTGGCTGTATTCAACAATATAATAACATACTAATATAATAACATACATTCATATTTACAAATATAACACCCAATGTTCCACCCACATACAACCAATATATCCCATTAGATCCCTCACAGGATACTCATTACAATGAGCCTAAACATGGAAGGGATGGGAATATGCTAAGGGATAAACTTATAATACTTTATCCCCTAGACCACAACATAACAATATATCCATAACAAGTGGGCCCCAAACCTTTTCTTCCACAGCATGAGCCATGCACTTTGTCCAAACCCAATATGGCCACGGGCTGATTCATGACATCCCCCACTTGCAAATGCTGCCACACACAACCAAAACCAAAATGTTGTTATATATATATTCTTCAGATGGTGGCCCGTTAAGACTATAGGAAGAGTGGTTTATGTACAATTGCTTATAGTTCCCCTGCATCTTTCAGGAGAGCTTCCTTCTTATCTCAGATAAGTAATTATGCATCTTTCTGTCTTTCAGAAGACCACTCGAGTCATGATGAAAAGAATGCAATATTTATTCTTCAGCTGGACTTTGTTTGTCTCCGTTCTGCTGATCTCCATCAGACATCATATGAAGTCAAAAATAGAAATAATTAAAGGACAGAAAACGATGAAAACGTCAATAACAGAACTAGGAGATAACAGGAGCTTTATCATCTCCTCATATTACGACTCCAGAGGAACCAAGTTAGTACGAGTTCTTGCCATAATCCATCACTCCATTCAGGAGCTTTATTGCTGGTTTCACTGTGATCACATGGACCATGTAGTCATTAGAGCAGAAATAGATCTCCATAGAGACAGATTTGGGTTTCCTTATGGGACAGCAGATCTCCTGTGTCCAGAACCTCCTGACTGTGATTATGTTTTCGTGTCAGTCCATTGGTCCAAGACAGTAAATGTGAGTCTAATTCCCAAGTTTGAAGTAAAAAACCACCATCCTCAGCCAATGTCCTCAAACTTCACCGTCTGTATTTCTACTCTGGGGATTATAAAAATGTGTTACAGCTGATCCAGAGCTTTGAGATGTATAAACTACTTGGAGCAAATCGAGTCACCATCTATAAGAACAGGTGCCATGAGAGTGTGGAGAAAGTCCTACAATATTATACTAACCAAGGATTCCTAGAAGTCATAACTTGGCCAATCCACAGATACCTTCGCACATCTGATAAGTGGCATTATTCCTTAGATCACAACAGTCAGGTTGGCTATTATGGGCAGACCGCAACTCTAAATGATTGTATCTATAGAAATATGTATAAAAGTAAGTACGTTCTTCTCAATGACATAGATGAAATTATCCTTCCAGTGAAGCACCAGGACTGGATGTCCTTAATGTCTAGTCTCCAGCAGCAATATCCATCCACTGGTGTCTTCCGTTTTGAAAATCATGTTTTCCCAACACATGTTATTAGTCCTAATGGCGACATGTGGAGTGGCATTCCTGGGGTTAATATTCTTCTTCACACCTACAGAGAACCTCTCATTCCAAATGCCTTCAATGATAGGAAAATGATAGTAGACCCTAGACAGGTGTTTCAGACCTCAATCCATTCCACTTTGAAGGCTGATGGAAACTCTACAGATGTACCTTTTAGTTATGCTTTTACATTACACTACAGGAAAACACGGAGACCAGATCTTGCCAAGGACTCGCTCATTAAAGACAATATAATTTGGAGATACAACGTGAGCTTTGTTGAGAAGGTCAATGTAACAGAGCTGAAACACGCAGTCCAATATCTCCGCTGGTATACGGTAAAATATCCAAGAAGCACTACAGTTTCACCATCCCCGACCTCCCATATTGGACGACACACAATTTGGGAGTCAAATGAATACTGACTTTATTTTGTTATTGCAGAAATACTTATACCCATCTCTTCCCACAGGCAATACACATGCCCATATTTGGCGACACAATACACATAAAGAGAACAATAGGTGGGTCACACCTCCCTGGCAACTTTGATACAATCAGACATTGATTCAATTACACTTCTTTGTTCTTATCTGAGAATGAAAACACTTTGGAAAATGCAAGGATCCTTTACAACTTTCTTATCTCTTGAATCTCTGTAATAGGATTATATATTAGCCTAGGTCTGCAAAAGTCTGGCTAATATTCTGCAGAGCATAAACCAGCATACATATTGTAGGATCATATTTTAACCATAATAATCATAAAACAGGGTAAAACAGTGATGGGTTCCGCTACACACCTCCCCCGTGACCATAAGCCGGCATACACGGTCTGATCCCGACGGATCGGCCTGGGGATGTCCGGACAAAAGTATTTGTTTGTCAATTCTCTAGTTTGACAACCCATCAGCATTACTGCAACTCACATTTACTCACATTTCCCATATCCCCAGATAGCTGGGATCTGAGCGCACAAAACTACCGAATAGCGCTCAGATCCTCTTCACACAGTTCAATTGCCAAGTAGCTAAAGTCTTTCCCATAGTCTTTCATCATATGAATGGGCTCCATGGCATAGCTATCTGGGGTATCACCGCTCCCACAGGGCAAGTACAGAATGACCCCCTGTATGTAAAGGGCCAGAATGAGTGACATACACTCTGGTATGGCCGAACACTGGTTCCAAAGGGCAATATGTACCAGGGCCATAGTCGCAGGGCAGGAGGCTGGCAAACAGTCCTCTCCAAGCCAAAGTGGCAAAGGGCACTTCGTCACACATCTCCCCTTTGGGGGGAAGTCTAACCAGGCACCTGGATATTTTGCTGGGGTGATGGTGCAACACGCTGAGGGGACTTGAGGGGCAGAGGCCAGCGGCACTCTGCCCTGATGCCAGCTCTTCTGCTGGTATAACCTGCAGGACCTACTGCTCTGTACAAGGGACAAAGGGAGGGCAGAGGCCGACTGCACTCTGCCTCGCTGTCAGCTCTTCTGCTGGGGTACTTGGGACATATTCCGGCTCAGTAGCCAGGGAAACGTGGGGGTCAGTGGGGGTTAACATTTCCTCTGTTAACCCTGGGGCCACATTAGAAGTTAGCTGGGGAGGGGAATTTGTACTTACCCCCTCCTCCGGTTGTCCCAGTGACGGTAGTTGGGGATCTGGACAAGCTGTGGGCGCAGAGACCACGGTCCCATCTGCGCCGTCTGGGAGATTGGTGTCTCCCCTGGTTAGGGTAAACTGTCGCTGGGGGGGAAGGACGACACCTTCTGCCCCCTGTGTTTCACACTGCCGCTGGGGGGGAAGGACGAAACCTTTGGCCCCCTGGGGTACCCACTGCCGCTGTGGAGGAAGGTCGACACCTTCTGTTCCCTGGGGTACGCACTGCCGCTGGGGGGGAAGGACGACACCTTCTGCCCCCTGGGGTTCACACTGCCGCTGAGGGGGAAGGACGACACCTTCTGCCCCCTGGGGTTCACACTGCCGCTGGGGGGAAAGGACGACACCTTCTGCCCCCTGGGGTTCACACTGCTGCTGGGGTGGAAGGACGGCCCCTTCTGCTCCTTGGGGTACACACTGCCGCTGTGGGAGAAGGCCGACACCTTCAGCTCCCTGGGGTACACACTGTCGCTGGGGAGGAAGGACGACACCTTCAGCTCCCTGGGGTACACACTGCCGCTGGGGGGGAAGGCCAACACCTTCAGCTCCCTGGGGTACACACTGCCGCTGGGGGGGAAGGCCGACACCTTCTGCTCTCTGGGGTACACACTGCCGCTGGGGGGGAAGGACGACACCTTCTGCCCCCTGGGGTACACACTGCCGCTGAGGGGGAAGGACGACACCTTCTGCCCCCTGGGGTACACACTGCCGCTGGGGGGGAAGGACGACACCTTCAGCTCCCTGGGGTACACACTGTCGCTGGGGGGGAAGGACGACACCTTCGGCCCCCTGGGGTACACACTGCTGCTGGGGGGGAAGGACGACACCTTCGGCCCCCTGGGGTACACACTGCTGCTGGGGAGAAAGGACGACACCATCTGCCCCCTGTGTTTCACACTGCCGCTGGGGGGGAAGGATGACACCTTTGGCCCCCTGGGGTACCCACTGCCGCTGTGGAGGAAGGTCGACACCTTCTGCTCCCTGGGGTACACACTGCCGCTGGGGGGGAAGGACGACACCTTCTGCCCCCTGGGGTTCACACTGCCGCTGGGGGGAAAGGACGACACCTTCTGCCCCCTGGGGTTCACACTGCCGCTGGGGAGGAAGGACGGCCCCTTCTGCTCCCTGGGGTACACACTGCCGCTGGGGAGGAAGGACGACACCTTCAGCTCCCTGGGGTACACACTGCCGCTGGGGGGGAAGGACGACACCTTCGGCCCCCTGGGGTACACACTGCCGCTGGGGAGAAAGGACGGCACCTTCTGCTCCCTGGGGTACACACTGCCGCTGGGGAGGAAGGACGACACCTTCAGCTCCCTGGGGTACACACTGTCGCTGGGGGGGGGAGGACGACACCTTCTGCCCACTGGGGTACACACTGCCGCTGGGGAGGAAGGACGACACCTTCAGCTCCCTGGGGTACACACTGCCGCTGGGGGGGAGGACGACACCTTCGGCCCCCTGTGGTACACACTGCCACTGGGGGTGGGGATTAGTTGGAGTATTCCACGTGGAGCGGTTTCTGTTTCTGGGACAGTCTCTCTGCATGTGGCCCTGCTGGTTACACGTGTGGCACCTGATGTACCGTGGAGGGGTTTGGTAGTTCCCACCCCCCGGACGCAGTGCTGGGGGGGGTTAATGGTGGGAGGTGGGTTAGCAGCTCCCAAGATGGACCGCTCCCGTGCCCGCTGCTTTTCCATTATGGATTTGTGGACATCTGTCATTAACCATTCCAAGGTTTTCATGGGAAGCGTACCTGGGAAAAAGGCCACTCTGCTTTGGAGTTCTCTTCCAAACTCATTCTGTGGAGCAATACGAGGTACTGTAACCATGAGTTCCTTTCTGTCTGCATCCCTGTAGTCCGCGGCCGCCTCCTCCTCCTTATGATGGAACGCTGTCCGAAAACTAGCCGGTTCCATCCTGCTGTAGCCAGGGGCGCTGTACGGATACTAGCGTTGCCCTCAATTTGTAACTCCAAACGTTACCGGTGTCTCCGTGCTGCTTTTCCTCTTACTAGGACGCCATCCCACCACTGCCAGCCAATGTAACGGATCTACTGGCACCCCGACCGGGTACCTCCGTTGATGGATGCGTCCTAGCTTGCGTCGAGGCCTACAAGCACTGCACCGGACACCAAAACCACCACAGACTCCAAGGATAGTACGACAGGAACAAGCGTTCAGTAGTTACAGCTCAAGGGAGTATGCAAAAGCATAGCAATCCCCAGTATGATATAGCGATCCCTTCAATAACGAGACAAGGCTACGTTTTGAAGGGTCAAGTAGAACTATATTTTAATGACAGGGAATCTCCTTTTATGCAATGGTGCCCTCTGAAGGGCTACACCCACATAATTATCACAACAGCCAATTATCTACATGGTTCAACCCCCACGTCTCCTCCCCTCAGATAACAGGTAACACAATTAAAACAGACACAATTTTAACCACATTCTGGATGTACCCCAAATACAGGGGGTACACCTTTAAGTCCCGCACCATTCAATATCTCTCACCCAGGGGAACAACATATACAAAAATGGCATGAATCAGACCAGGGGTTCAAAAGTTAGTAAAAGTATGTTTTTACACATAACACACAGACATTGCACATATCCCCCACACAATACACATATAGGACAATAGGTGAGTCACACCTCCCTGGCAACTTGGATACAATCAGACATTAATTAGATCATTCTTCTTTGTTCTTATCAGAGAATGAAAACACTTTGGAAAATGCAAGGATCCTTTACAACTTTCTTATCTCTTGAATCTCTGTAACAGGATTATCTATTAGCCTAGGTCTGCAAAAGTCTGGCTAATATTCTGAGCCAATATATTCTGTAGAACATAAAACAACATATCTACAGTACAGCAATGTGATCATATTTTAACCAAGAATTAAATAATCATAAAACAGGGTAAAACAGTGATGGGTTCCGTTACAGCATCCATAACCGGTTGTCATCCAAAAAGAGTCCAAGATATTTCATGGATTATGAATGTCATGACTGATTTTGGGACTCCCCTGAACCCACATGCAACCTTCTATTCTTATACTCTGGCACCTTGGGATGCTAATATCAAAGACTATTAAAATGGACAGGAGATGGGTTGTAATGACTGTGACAATTTGTCTTTCAGTTATATGTCATTTTTCCTCTTTATGCATTATGTGTAATGAGTAAAGGTCTTTGTGTGATTCACTGCTATTGTAATATGTGGTCACAGTAGCTCAGAAAATGGAGCCCATAGCTTGTAGCTGGTAAGCTGGTCCTGGCTTTTGTCTAGAGTTGCTTGTGTCCAGCTCAGGTAACAGACCAGTACCCAGGAAAGGGCAGCCCCTTCTGTGACCTCATCACTGTCTCCACGAACACCGAACTATTCTGATTGGGCTATGCTAATTCAAGCAGTATCTATCTGATTGGTGTTTGTGCATCGAGTGGGGAATTCAAACTTGTTCACTCCCCAATTCATGTTAATGTTGTTAACATGTTAATTCATGTTGCTTTGTTTCTGTTTTTTTCTTAAATGTTCAGTTGTTGTTTGCAGTCGGTTTTGACTAAGCAACAGTGGATGTGGTCTTCTTATATCCTAATAAGGGATCTGACTGAACTGAATTGAATCGCTGTGTGCTGAGATTGAACACAAATGCATGGTCTAGAAGGAGACAATTGAGGTGCACCTTGACCCTTAAAATCTGGGTCGTAACAGCTGGTGGCAGCGGTGGGATCTCAGCAGCAGTATCCAGCAGCCATGATGGCATATGGAAACTTATCCAAGATAGAGATCAAGTACTATCAGCGGCTTAGGGGAGATGCAGAGACTGTCTGTGATTTGTCCAGCTCTATCAGACCAGCTCCCTGAGTGCCTTTAGAGCAAAAGTTATTTAGGAGAAAAGGAGCCAGATCAAATGGATGATGGAGTGGAGAGTACATCATGTTGCCATGGAGGAGGACCTGGCAACAGCTTTTATGGAACAGTAGATGGCATTCCTGGGACTCCACCAGGTAGATGAGCTATCAATATGGCTAGAGGGACTGGTTTGGAGGAGATTTGGGAGACCACATGCACTTTTTTCTCTCTGGGTCGTAACTTTTGTGTTCAATCTCAGCACCCAGCAATTAATCCAGTTTACAGGCACAATCAGATCCCAGTTCTTAGGACATAAGAAGAGCACAAGTACCGTTGAGTAGTACAAAGCAAACTGACCTTTATTCTTGCTACAGATACATTTTTAAACCAAAACAATAAAAATACGACAAGGCTTTTCCCCCCACCCTGTAACTTTGGTTACCAACCTCCAAAATGTCCTTCTCCTGAGATATCTAATCTGATATATTTTACAACTCCCAGAGGTGCCCACTCTGACAGAAACAACAGTCCAATAAGCCATATACACATTCACATTTAAATAGTGTTCAGGTTGTCACACTAACCCCAACCTGAACAGTAAACATTATAACGATTCGTATTAGGTCTGAATACTCACAGGCCATGCTCCTTAGGATTCCGGGGTACCGGATCAGAGCCTAAGGCCTAACATTACACCGCTTATTATGTTAAGAACAAAAAGGTCCATGAGTTTGAGGCAGTGACAATTTGATCTTGGGCCATAAAGGCTCTTGCTGGTGGGGTCACAGTATATAGGGATGTACGATCTGTCACAGTATATACAGACCTGTCACAGTATATAGGGATGTACGATCTGTCACAGTATATACAAACCTGTCACAGTATAGATGGATGTACGTACGATCTGTCACAGTATATACAGACCTGTCACAGTATATAGGGATGTACGATCTGTCACAGTATATACAGACCTGTCACAGTATATAGGGATGTACGATCTGTCACAGTATATACAGACCTGTCACAGTATATAGGGATGTACGATCTGTCACAGTATATACAGACCTGTCACACAAACTACTGGATTCTGGAGGTGAGTGCGTGTGCGTGTAGTGAGTGCGTGTACATGTATTTTTACATGTATGTGTGTTTGTAAATACTGTGCCTTGCAAAATTATTCACCGCCTTGGCATTTTTCGTGTTTTCTTGCCTCACAGCCTGGACATAAGACGGATTGTCTGAGGATTTGCATCATTTCATTTACAGAACCTGCCACAACTTTGAAGATTTTTTTTATTGTGAAGCAAACATGAAATGGGACAAAATAACAGAACAAGTCCCTGTGCATAACTATTCACCCCCCAATACTTTGTAGCTCCACCTTTTGCGGCAATCACAGCTCCAAGTCACTTTGGATAAGTCTCTATGAGCTCGCCACATCTTACCACTGGGATTCTTGCCCGTTCCTCCTTGCTGCTCCAGCTCCTTCAAGTTGGATGGTTTGCGCTTGTGACCAGCAATCTTTAAGTCTGACCACAGATTTCCTATTGGATTGAGGTCTGGGCTGTGACTCGGCCATTCCAACACATTTACATGTTTCCCCCCCTTTAGCCGTGTGTTTGGGGTCATTGTCCTGCTGGAAGGTGACCCTCCGTCCTAGCCTCAAATCACGCACAGAGGGGTGCAGGTACAAGAATATCCCTGTATTTAGCACCATCCATCTTTCCCTCAACTCTGACCAGTTTCCCATCCCCACAGTATGATGCTGCCACCACCATGTGTCACTGTGGGGACGGTGCTCTTTGGGTGATGTGATGTGTTGGGTTTGCGCCAGACATAGCGTTTTCTTTGATGGCCAAAAAAGTTCAATTTTAGTCTCATCAGACCAGAGCACCTTCCTCAATACATTTTGGGAGTCTCCCACGTGCCTTTTCACAAACTCATAACGTGCCATTTTGTTTTTTGCTGAAAGTAATGGCTTTCTTCTGGCCACTCTGCCATAAAGCCCAACTCTATGGAGCGTACGGGTTATTGTCGTCCTATGTACAGATACTCCAGTCTCTGCTGTGGATCTCTGCAGCTCCTCCAGGGTTACGTTAGGTCTCTGTGCTGCCTCTCTGATTAATGCCCTCCGTGCCCGGTCCGTGAGTTTTGGTGGGCGGCCGTCTCTTGGCAGGTTTGCTGTTGCACCATGTTCTTTCCATTTGGTTATGATAGATTTGATGGTGCTCCTGGGGATCATCAAAGACTTTGATATTTTTTTATAACCTAACCCTGACTTGTGCTTCTCAACAACATTGTCCCTTACTTGTTTGGAGAGTTTCTTGGTCTTCATGGCAGTGTTTGGTTAGTGGTGCCTCTTGCTTAGGTGTTGCAGCCCCATGTGACCTTTCAAAAAAGGTGTGTATATGTAATGACAGATCATGTGACACTTAGATTGCACACAGGTGGACATCATTTCACTAATTATGTGACTTCTGAAGGTAATTGGGTGCACCAGAGCTTTTTATGGGCTTCATAACAAAGGTATGAATACATACGCACATGAACATTTTCTGTTTTCGATTTCTAAAAAATAGTTTTATGTATATATTTTTCTCATTTCACTTCACCAACTTAGACTATTGTGTTCTGATCCACCACATAAAATTCAGATTAACAAACATTGAACTTAAGGCTTTGATGTAACAAAATAGGTAAAAAGTCAAGGGGGTGAATACTTTTGCAAGACACTGTATATAGAGATAGTATCTGTATACATGGGGGTGGCTGCTGAGAGGGACTGGCTGCTATGTAGAGATAGTATCTGTATACATGGGGGTGGCTGCTATGTAGAGATAGTATCTGTATACATGGGGGTGGCTGCTGAAAGGGACTGGCTGCTATGTAGAGATATTATATGTATATATGGGGGTGGCTGCTGAGAGGGACTGGCTGCTATGTAGAGATAGTATATGTATACATTGGGGTGGCTGCTGAGAGGGACTGGCTGCTATGTAGAGATAGTATATGTATATATGGGGGGTGGCTGCTGAGAGGGACTGGCTGCTATGTAGAGATAGTATATGTATATATGGGGGGTGGCTGCTGAGAGGGACT
Source organism: Discoglossus pictus (assembly GCA_027410445.1). Taxonomy (NCBI): domain Eukaryota; kingdom Metazoa; phylum Chordata; class Amphibia; order Anura; family Alytidae; genus Discoglossus; species Discoglossus pictus. The sequence goes on from CM050163.1 coordinate 3,668,470, forward strand.
GGCTGCTATGTAAAGATAGTAGTATATGTATATATGGGGAGATGGCTGCTGAGAGGGACTGGCTGATATGTAGAGATAGTATATGAATATATGGGGGTGGCTGCTGGGAGGGATTGGCTGCTATGTAGAGATAGTATATGTATATATGGGGGTGGCTGCTGAGAGGGACTGGCTCCTATGTAGAGATATTATATGTATATATGGGGGGATGGCTGCTGAGAGGGACTGGCTGCTATGTAGAGATAGTATATGTATATATGGGGGGTGGCTGCTGAGAGGGACTGGCTGCTATGTAAAGATAGTAGTATATGTATATATGGGGAGATGGCTGCTGAGAGGGACTGGCTGCTATGTAGAGATAGTATATGAATATATGGGGGTGGCTGCTGGGAGGGATTGGCTGCTATGTAGAGATAGTATATGTATATATGGGGGTGGCTGCTGAGAGGGACTGGCTGCTTTGTAGAAATAGTATATGTATATATGGGGGGTGGCTGCTGAGAGTGACTGGCTGCTATGAAGAGATAGTATATGTATATATGGGGGGTGGCTGCTGAGAGGGACTGGCTGCTATGTAAAGATAGTAGTATATGTATATATGGGGAGATGGCTGCTGAGAGGGACTGGCTGCTATGTAGAGAGAGTATATGAATATATGGGGGTGGCTGCTGGGAGGGATTGGCTGCTATGTAGAGATAGTATATGTATATATGGGGGTGGCTGCTGAGAGGGACTGGCTCCTATGTAGAGATATTATATGTATATATGGGGGGATGGCTGCTGAGAGGGACTGGCTGCTATGTAGAGATAGTATATGTATATATAGGGGGTGGCTGCTGAGAGGGACTGGCTGCTATGTAAAGATAGTAGTATATGTATATATGGGGAGATGGCTGCTGAGAGGGACTGGCTGCTATGTAGAGATAGTATATGAATATATGGGGGTGGCTGCTGGGAGGGATTGGCTGCTATGTAGAGATAGTATATGTATATATGGGGTGGCTGCTGAGAGGGACTGGCTGCTATGTAGAGATAGTATATGTATATATGGGGGGTGGCTGCTGAGAGGGACTGGCTGCTATGTAGAGATAGTATATGTATATATGGGGGGTGGCTGCTGAGAGGGACTGGCTGCTATGTAAAGATAGTAGTATATGTATATATGGGGAGATGGCTGCTGAGAGGGACTGGCTGCTATGTAGAGATAGTATATGAATATATGGGGGTGGCTGCTGGGAGGGATTGGCTGCTATGTAGAGATAGTATATGTATATATGGGGGTGGCTGCTGAGAGGGACTGGCTCCTATGTAGAGATATTATATGTATATATGGGGGATGGCTGCTGAGAGGGACTGGCTGCTATGTAGAGATAGTATATGTATATATGGGGGTGGCTGCTGAGAGGGACTGGCTGCTATGTAAAGATAGTAGTATATGTATATATGCGGAGATGGCTGCTGAGAGGGACTGGCTGCTATGTAGAGATAGTATATGAATATATGGGGGGTGGCTGCTGGGAGGGACTGGCTGCTATGTAGAGATAGTATATGTATATACGGGGGGATGGCTGCTGGAAGGGATTGGCTGCTATGTAGAGATAGTATATGTATATATGGGGGTGGCTGCTGAGAGGGACTGGCGCGTATGTAGAGATATTATATGTATATATGGGGGGATGGCTGCTGAGAGGGACTGGCTGCTATGTAGAGATAGTATATTGTAGCGGAACCCATCCCTGTTTTACCCTGTTTTATGATTATTTAATTCTTGGTTAAAATATGATCCTACAATATGTTTGCTGTTTGATGCTCTGCAGAATATTAGCCAGACTTTTGCAGACCTAGGCTAATAGATAATCCTATTACAGAGATTCAAGAGATAAGAAAGTTGTAAAGGATCCTTGCATTTTCCAAAGTGTTTTAATTCTCTGATAAGAACAAAGAGGTGTAATTGAATCAATGTCTGATTGTATCAAAGTTGCCAGGGAGGTGTGACCCACCTATTGTTCTCTTTATGGGTATTGTGCAGCCAAATATGGGGGATGTGGATTGCCTGTGGGAAGAGATGTATAAATATTTCTGCAATAACAAAATAAAGTCAGTATTCATTTGACTCTTAAATTGTGTGTCGTCCAATATGGGAGGTCGGGGATGGTGAAACTGTAGTGCCTCGTGGGTATTTTATCGTATACCAGCGGAGATTTTGGACTGCGTGTTCCTGCTCCGTTACATTTGTTGGCAAGTGGCGGGATTGTTCCCACGGTCAGAAGGACAGCTACAGGAGACACCATTCCGTGGAGTACAAATTGAGGGCAACGCTAGTATCCGTACAGCGCCCCTGGCTACAGCAGGATGGAACCGGCTAGTTTTCAGACAGCGTTCCATCATGAGGAGGAGGAGGCGGCCGCGGACTACAGGGATGCAGACAGAAAGGAACTCATGGTTACAGTACCTCGTATTGCCCCACAGAATGAGTTTGGAAGAGAACTCCAAAGCAGACTGGCCTTTTTCCCAGATACGCTTCCCATGAAAACCTTGGAATGGTTAATGACAGATGTCCACAAATCCATAATGGAAAAGCAGCGGGCACGGGAGCGGTCCATCTGGGGAGCTGCTAACCCACCTCCCACCATTAAACCCCCCCCAGCACTGCGTCCGGGTGGTGGGAACTACCAAACCCCTCCATGGTACATCAGGTGCCACACGTGTAACCAGCAGGGTCACATGCAGAGAGACTGTCTCAGAAACAGAAACCGCTCCACGTGGAATACTCCAACTAATTCCACCTCCCAGCAGCAGTGTGTACCCCAGGGGGCCGAAGGTGTCGTCCTTCCCCCCCAGCGGCAGTGTGTACCCCAGGGGGCTGAAGGTGTCGTCCTTCCCCCCCAGCGGCAGTGTGTACCCCAGGGAGCTGAAGGTGTCGTCCTTCCTCAACAGCAGCAGTGTGTTCCCCAGGGAGCCGAAGGTGTCGTCCTTCCTCCCCAGCGGCAGTGTGTTCCCCAGGGAGCCGAAGGTGTCGTCCTTCCTCCCCAGCGGCAGTGTGAACCCCAGGGGGCAGAAGGTGTCGTCCTTTCCCCCCAGCGGCAGTGTGAACCCCAGGGGGCAGAAGGTGTCGTCCTTCCCCCTCAGCAGCAGTGTGTACCCCAGGGGGCTGAAGGTGTCGTCCTTCCCCCCCAGCGGCAGTGTGTACCCCAGGGAGCTGAAGGTGTCGTCCTTCCTCCCCAGCGGCAGTGTGAACCCCAGGGGGCAGAAGGTGTCGTCCTTTCCCCCCAGCGGCAGTGTGAACCCCAGGGGGCAGAAGGTGTCGTCCTTCCCCCTCAGCGGCAGTGTGAACCCCAGGGGGCAGAAGGTGTCGTCCTTTCCCCCCAGCGGCAGTGTGAACCCCAGGGGGCAGAAGGTATCGTCCTTCCCCCTCAGCGGCAGTGTGTACCCCAGGGAGCTGAAGGTGTCGTCCTTCCTTCCCAGCGGCAGTGTGTACCCCAGGGAGCTGAAGGTGTCGGCCTTCCCCCCCAGCGGCAGTGTGAACCCCAGGGGGCAGAAGGTGTCGTCCTTCCTCCCCAGCGGCAGTGTGAACCCCAGGGGGCAGAAGGTGTCGTCCTTTCCCCCCAGCGGCAGTGTGAACCCCAGGGGGCAGAAGGTGTCGTCCTTCCCCCTCAGCGGCAGTGTGAACCCCAGGGGGCAGAAGGTGTCATCCTTTCCCCCCAGCGGCAGTGTGAACCCCAGGGGGCAGAAGGTGTCGTCCTTCCCCCTCAGCGGCAGTGTGTACCCCAGGGAGCTGAAGGTGTCGTCCTTCCTTCCCAGCGGCAGTGTGTACCCCAGGGAGCTGAAGGTGTCGTCCTTCCCCCCCAGCGGCAGTGTGAACCCCAGGGGGCAGAAGGTGTCGTCCTATCCCCCCAGCGGCAGTGTGAACCCCAGGGAGCAGAAGGTGTCGTCCTTCCCCCCCAGCGGCAGTGTGAACCCCAGGGGGCCGAAGGTGTCGTCCTTGCCCCCCAGCGGCAGTGTGAACCCCAGGGGGCAGAAGGTGTCGTCCTTCCCCCTCAGCGGCAGTGTGAACCCCAGGGGGCAGAAGGTGTCGTCCTTCCCCCCAAGCGGCAGTGTGTACCCCAGGGAGCAGAAGGTGTCGACCTTCCTCCACAGCGGCAGTGGGTACCCCAGGGGGCCAAAGGTGTTGTCCTTCCCCCCCAGCGGCAGTGTGAAACACAGGGGGCAGAAGGTGTCGTCCTTCCCCCCCAGCGACAGTTTAGCCCTAACCAGGGGAGACACCAATCTCCCAGACAGCGCAGATGGGACCGTGGTCTCTGCGCCCACAGCTTGTCCAGATCCCCAACTACCGTCACTGGGACAACCGGAGGAGGGGGTAAGTACAAATTCCCCTCCCCAGCTAACTTCTAATGTGGCCCCAGGGTTAACAGAGGAAATGTTAACCCCCACTGACCCCCACGTTTCCCTGGCTACTGAGCCGGAATATGTCCCAAGTACCCCAGCAGAAGAGCTGACAGCGGGGCAGAGTGCAGTCGGCCTCTGCCCTCCCTTTGTCCCTTGTACAGAGCAGGATGTCCTGCAGGTTATACCAGCAGAAGAGCTGGCATCAGGGCAGAGTGCCGCTGGCCTCTGCCCCTCAAGTCCCCTCAGCGTGTTGCCCCATCACCCCAGCAAAATATCCAGGTACCTGGTTAGACTTCCCCCCAAAAGAGAGATGTGTGACGAAGTGCCCTTCGCCACCTTGGCTTGGAGAGGACTGTTTGCCAGCCTCCTGCCCTGCGACTATGGCCCTGGTACATATTGCCCTTTGGAACCAGTGTTCGGCCATACCAGAGTGTAAGTCACTCATTCCGGCCCTTTACATACAGGGGGGTCATTCTGTACTTGCCCTGTGTGAACCATGATACCCCAGATAACTGTGCCATGAAGCCCATTCATATAATGAAAGACTATGGGAAAGACTTTAGCTACATGGCAATTGAACTGTGTGAAGAGGATCTGAGCGCTATTCGGTGGTTTTGTGCGCTCAGATCCCATCTATCTGGGGATATGGGAAATGTGAGTAAATGTGAATTGCAGTAATGCTGATGGGTTGTCAAACTAGAGAATTGACCAACAAATACTTTTGTCCGGACATCCCCAGGCCGATCCGTTGGGATCAGACCGTGTATGCCGGCTTATGGTCACGGGGGAGGTGTGTAGCGGAACCCATCCCTGTTTTACCCTGTTTTATGATTATTTAATTCTTGGTTAAAATATGATCCTACAATATGTTTGCTGTTTGATGCTCTGCAGAATATTAGCCAGACTTTTGCAGACCTAGGCTAATAGATAATCCTATTACAGAGATTCAAGAGATAAGAAAGTTGTAAAGGATCCTTGCATTTTCCAAAGTGTTTTAATTCTCTGATAAGAACAAAGAGGTGTAATTGAATCAATGTCTGATTGTATCAAAGTTGCCAGGGAGGTGTGACCCACCTATTGTTCTCTTTATGGGTATTGTGCAGCCAAATATGGGGGATGTGGATTGCCTGTGGGAAGAGATGTATAAATATTTCTGCAATAACAAAATAAAGTCAGTATTCATTTGACTCCCAAATTGTGTGTCGTCCAATATGGGAGGTCGGGGATGGTGAAACTGTAGTGCCTCGTGGGTATTTTATCGTATACCAGCGGAGATTTTGGATTGCGTGTTCCAGCTCTGTTACATATATGTATATATAGGGGGTGGCTGCTGAGAGGGACTGGCTGCTATGTAAAGATAGTAGTATATGTATATATGGGGAGATTGCTGCTGAGAGGGACTGGCTGCTATGTAGAGATAGTATATGAATATATGGGGGTGGCTGCTGAGAGGGACTGGCTCCTATGTAGAGATATTATATGTATATATGGGGGGATGGCTGCTGAGAGGGACTGGCTGCTATGTAGAGATAGTATATGTATATATGGGGGGTGGCTGCTGAGAGGGACTGGCTGCTATGTAAAGATAGTATATGTATATATGGGGAGATGGCTGCTGAGAGGGACTGGCTGCTATGTAGAGATAGTATATGAATATATGGGGGTGGCTGCTGAGAGGGACTGGCTCCTATGTAGAGATATTATATGTATATATGGGGGTGGCTGCTGAGAGGGACTGGCTGCTATGTAGAGATAGTATATGTATATATGGGGGGTGGCTGCTGAGAGGTACTGGCTGCTATGTAGAGATAGTATATGTATTTATGTATTACAGTACCGTATTTAGGGTGTGCTCTGCTATGGAGGATCCAAAGTCCAATGGAAGCGGCTTACACTACATACATGAGCCCCTCATGGGCTGGTGAGTGACGGGTGCATTACAGCAGCATGTGATAGTGGGGGCGGCCATATTGTGCTCAGCGATAAGTGGGACACAAATATACAGTAAATTATCTCCTTTGCTGGATTGCTTTTTTAAAATATACAACAGGGTTAATGTTTGTAGTGACTTGGATATTATATAAACTATTTTTATGAGCCCTCTGACGGTTTGTGGAAGATACAAGATTGCCGCTTCAAGTGGGCGCGGCGTTGCGCTGTCTGCTCGGGACACTTACATTTGTATTCATTTGCACATTGCTTGTTTATTTTACTTTAGTAGGATTCATTTGGTGAATAGTTCCCGCACCTCTTTGGGCCCAGTGTTTACATTACTGCTTAGTGTTGGCTTAAGATCGGAGGAGTATTTGTCCTGGAACCACAGCTGTTTTTATATGGCGATTAGAGTATACTGCAAGTATTAACATGAACTTGCTGAGTGCCGAGAGTTATTGTGTCAAAATAATACAATAACACAATAAAACCTAGGACAAGGAAGTAAACGAATATATCCTTGTAACACGCAGTTTATATAAGTAAACTAGCGACTTGTCCATCAAAAAATGACGGCAATAAAAATGTTAAAGCTGGGAATGTTGTTTGTGACACAATGTGAGTGTAGTGGGTGGCTCAACTATATAGACCCCTCTAACGCACTAATGACCCCATGTAATAGCACTAGAAGTGCCATGAGGGTCATCCAGGACCCTCATGACACAAAGTGTTTGCAGTACTTTATGTTAACCCGGTCCCTTATGGGTGTCTATACAGACCCTCATAACCCTCTATATAATTTCACTAGCAAAAAAATGACGGTCAATAAAAATTCAATGTTGTGAAATTTGTTTGCAACACAAAATGACGCTGCTACATTTGTCCCTTTTTTTGTAAATAAATACACATTTTTTTTTTTTAAACTTTCAACTTATATTTCACCAACATATTTTTTTTTTCAACCTTCAGTCTTTTAATTGTGATATATATAATAACAATATAATAATGTGTTACTTTTTAATGCATACATATTGTAAAGTCTAACATGAAACTTTGTAACATGCAACTTGTATATGAAACATTCGTTCAACATTTTGTTAACAATACTAACACTTTTCAATACATATTTATCACTGAGTAACTGCGGACTTTATTAACTTAGAGTAAGTTAATAGTTTTAACAATAACATGCTTTTTATCATTTGTAACTTTTTTGTTAAACTCTTGTTAAACTAAATTAGCATTGAATCCAGAGGAAGGCAAACAATAAAACCCTCTATTGAAACTTGTCCAATTGTATCAAAGAGGGAAAAAAATTAATTCCTTCCTGACCCCATTAACTGGCGATCGGATTTCTCCCTGAATCAATACTTTGTCTTTAAATAATACATTCCCAATTATTATTAAAATATTTAAACTTTATACTAACAATACATATTTGACTATACCACATATATATTTACCAAACTTTTTTCAAAATTCCAAAAACACATATTTAACATCTGAAATTGTAACATCAAACAATAATATTTAACTCTTGTAAATCCTGCAAAATTCAGTTAATTGTTTTGTGTAGCCAATCATGTTAATATGAAACTTTGAACCCATTCCAATCTGTTTACGGATATTTTACTGTTGTTTTTGTTGTTATATTTCTTTTTTTTCATTTTCTCCATTCTGCAAATATCACATAGATTTTCATAAGTGAAATAGTGGTCCCCTATTTAAAGAGTCCCAGAGTACTTTAATTTTCTACTGGAAGTCAAACCACTGTTCTCTATGTTTTTTTGTCCATTCTTTAGATGTTTTACGTGAAATATTGTTTTTGTGCAATCATATTGATTACCATAAAATGTTGGCATTAAAATGAAATCATTGTCCTCTACCTTTCCAACCCCTCATAGTAGACAATGTTTTTGGTGTAAACACATCCATCGTCCAATAAATGACCTTGAGTTTCATTTTCTTCAACATGCACTTTAATTTATTTTGGATTAGTGCACCTTGAAAAAGCCACATAGAGTTGTCCATGTGCAAAAACTGGTTCCTTTAAAAAAATCCCAACCGACTTAAAAGTTTGTCCTTGGGATTTATTGATGGTCATGGCAAATGCCATGATAACTGGAAATTGTCTCCTTTGAAGGACAAAAGACAAACCACTCTCACTTGGAGCTAAATCAATTCTTGGTATAAAAACTCGTTCACCTTTATGGGTCCCAGTTATAATTTCTGCATGTATAAAATGATCTTTTAACTCATGCACAATTAATCTGGTCCCATTACAAAGTCCTTTTTTGGGATTCATATTTTGCAATAGCATGACAATTACGCCATTTTTCAATTGTAAAATATGTGGGGGCATTCCAGATGGTGTTAACGAATTAATAAATTCGATACTAAAATTCGATTCACTGTCTTTATCATCTGACAGAATCGAATCTGCAATGTAATAATTATTTTGTGGTGCATTGATGTAGTGACCAGGGCTCCGTCCCACAAACTCTCTAGTGGTGACCAGGGCTCCGTCCCACATACTCTCTGCCTGTGACCAGGTCTCCGTCCCACATACTATCTGCCTGTGACGTAGGCTCCGTCCCACATACTATTTGCCTGTGACCAGTGCTCTGTCCCACATACTCTCTGCCCGTGACCAGGGCTCCGTCCCACATACTATCTGCCTGTGACGTAGGCTCCGTCCACAAACTCTCTGCCTGTGACCAGGGCTCCGTCCCACAAACTCTCTGCCCATGACCAGGGCTCTGTCCCACATACTATCTGCCTGTGACGTAGGCTCCGTCCCACATACTATTTGCCTGTGACCAGTGCTCTGTCCCACATACTCTCTGCCTGTGACCAGGGCTCCGTCCCACATACTCTCTGCCTGTGACCTAGGCTCCGTCCCACAAACTCTCTGCCCATGACCAAGGCTCCGTCCCACATACTATCTGCCTGTGACCAGGGCTCCGTCCCACATACTCTCTGCCAGTGACCAGGGCTCCATCCCACATACTCTTCCCGTGACCAAGGCTCTGTCCCACATACTCTATGCCTGTGACCAAGGCTCCGTCCCACAAACTCTCTGCCCATGACCAGGGCTCCGTCCCACATACTCTCTGCCTGTGACCAGGGCTCCGTCCCACATACTCTCTGCCTGTGACCAGGGCTCCGTCCCACATACTCTCTGCCCGTGACCAGGGCTCCGTCCCACATACTCTCTGCCCGTGACCAGGGCTCCGTCCCACATACTCTCTTCCTGTGACTAGGGCTCCGTCCCACAAACTCTCTGTCCGTGACCAGGGCTCCGTCCCACATACTGTCTGCCTGTGACCAGGGCTCCGTCCCACATACTCTCTGCCTGAGGCCAGGGCTCTGTCAAACATACTCTCTGCCTTGACCAGGGCTCCGTCCCACATACTGTCTGCCTGTGACCAGGGCTCCGTCCCACATACTCTCTGCCCGTGGCCAGGGCTCCCTCCCACATGCTTTCAGCCGGTGAAAGGGCTCCGTCCCACATACTTTCTTCCTGTGACCAGGGCTCTATCCCACATACTCTCTGCCTGAGGCCAGGGCTCTCTCAAACATACTCTCTGCCTGTGACCAGGGCTCCGTCCCACATACTTTCTTCCTGTGACCAGGGCTCTGTCCCACATACTCTCTGCCCGTGACAAGGGCTCTGTACCACATACTATCTGCCCGTGACCAGGTCTCCGTCCCACATACTATCTGCCTGTGACCAGGGCTCCGTCCCACATACTCTCTGTCCGTGACCAGGGCTCCGTCCCACATACTCTCATCCGATAAAAGGGCTATGTCCCAAATACTCTCAGCCGGTAAAAGGGCTACGTCCCACATACTCTCTTCCTGTGACCAGGGCTCCGTCCCACAAACTCTCTGTCCGTGACCAGGGCCTCGTCCCACATACTCTCTGCCGATAAAAGGGCTATGTCTCACATACTCTCAGCCGGTAAAAGGGCTACGTCCCACATACTCTCTTCCTGTGACCAGGGCTCCGTCCCACATACTCTCTTCCTGTGACCAGGGCTCCGTCCCACATACTCTCTGCCTGAGACCAGGGCTCCGTCCCACATACTCTCTGCCTGTGACCAGGGCTCCCTCCCACATACTCTCTGCCCGTGACCAGGGCTCTGTCCCACATACTCTCTAGCGGTGACCAGGGCTCCGTCCCACATACTCTCTGCCTGTGACCAGGGCTCCGTCCCACATACTCTCTGCCTGTGACCAGGGCACCGTCCCACATACTATCTGCCTGTGACCAGGGCTCCGTCCCACATACTCTAGGCCCGTGACCAGGTCTCCGTCCCACATACTATCTGCCTGTGACCAGGGCTCCGTCCCACATACTCTCTGCCTGTGACCAGGGCTCCGCCCCACATACTCTCCGCCCGTGACCAGGTCTCCGTCCAACATACTCTCTGCCCGTGTCCGGGGCTCCGTTCACCATACTCTCTGCCACTGACCAGGGCTATGTCCCACATAGTCTCTGCCTGTGACCAGGGCTCCGTCCCACATACTCTCTTCATGTGACCAGGGCTCCGTCCCACATACTCTCTGCCTGTGACCAGGGCTCCGTCCCACATACTCTCTTCATGTGACCAGGGCTCCGTCCAACATACTCTCTGCCGGTGACCAGGGCTCCGTCCCACATACTGTCTGCCTGTGACCTAGGCCCCTCCCACAAACTCTCTGCCCATGACCAGGACTCCGTCCCACATACTCTCTTCCTGTGACCAGGGCTCCGTCCCACAAACTCTCTGCCTGTGACCAGGGCTCTGTCCCATGTACTATCAGCCTGTGAACAGGGCTCCGTCCCACATACTCTATTCATGTCACCAGGCTCCGTCCCACATACTCTCTGCCCGTGACCAGGGCCTCGTCCCACATACTCTCTGCCGATAAAAGGGCTATGTCCCACATACTCTCAGCCAGTAAAAGGGCTATGTTCCACATACTCTCTTTCTGTGACCAGGGCTCCGTCCCACATACTCTCTGCCCATGACCAGGGCTCCGTCCCACATACTCTCGGCCTGAGACCAGGGCTCTGTCCCACATACTCTCTGCCTGTGACCAGGGCTCCCTCCCACATACTCTCTGCCCGTGACCAGGGCTCTGTCCCACATACTCTCCGCCCGTGACCAGGGCTCTGTCCCACATACTCTCTGCCTGTGACCAGGGCTCCGTCCCACATACTATCTGCCTGTGACCAGGGCTCCGTCCCACATACTCTCCGCCCGTGACCAGGTCTCCGTCCAACATACTATCTGCCATTGACCAGGGCTCTGTCCCACATAGTCTCTGCCTGTGACCAGGGCTCCGTCCCACATACTCTCTTCATGTGACCAGGGATCCGTCCCACATACTCTCTGCCTGTTACCAGGGCTCCGTCCCACATACTCTCTGCCTGTGACCTAGGCTCCGTCCCACATACTCTCTGCCTGTGACCAGATCTCCGTCCCACAAACTCTCTGCCTCTGACCAGGGCTCCATCCCACATACTCTCTGCCCGTGACCAGGGCTCCGTCCCACAAACTCTCTGCCTGTGACCAGTGCTCCGTCCCACATACTCTCTGCCTGTGACCAGATCTCCGTCCCACATACTCTCTGCCGGTGACCAGGGCTCCGTCCCACATACTCTCTGCCTGTGACCTAGCCCCGTCCCACAAACTCTCTGCCCATGACCAGGGCTCCGTCCCACATACTCTCTGCCTGTGGCCAGGGCTCCGTCCCACAAACTATCTGCCTGTGACCAGGGCTCCGTCCCACATACTCTCTGCCTGTGACCAGGGCTCCGCCCCACATACTCTCCGCCCGTGACCAGGTCTCCGTCCAACATACTCTCTGCCCGTGTCCGGGGCTCCGTTCACCATACTCTCTGCCAGTGACCAGGGCTATGTCCCACATAGTCTCTGCCTGTGACCAGGGCTCCGTCCCACATACTCTCTTCCTGTGACCAGGGCTCCGTCCCACATACTCTCTGCCTGTGACCAGGGCTCCGTCCCACATACTCTCTTCATGTGACCAGGGCTCCGTCCAACATACTCTCTACCGGTGACCAGGGCTCCGTCCCACATACTGTCTGCCTGTGACCTAGGCCCGTCCCACAAACTCTCTGCCCATGACCAGGACTCCGTCCCACATACTCTCTTCCTGTGACCAGGGCTCCGTCCCACAAACTCTCTGCCTGTGACCAGGGCTCTGTCCCATGTACTATCAGCCTGTGAACAGGGCTCCGTCCCACATACTCTATTCATGTCACCAGGCTCCGTCCCACATACTCTCTGCCCGTGACCAGGGCTCCGTCCCACAAACTCTCTGCCTGTGACCTAGGCTCCGTCCCACATACTCTCTGCCTGTGACCAGATCTCCGTCCCACAAACTCTCTGCCGGTGACCAGGGCTCCGTCCCACATACTCTCTTCCTGTGGCCAGGGCTCCGTCCCACAAACTATCTGCCTGTGACCAGGGCTCCGTCCCACATACTCTCTGCCTGTGACCAGGGCTCCGCCCCACATACTCTCCGCCCGTGACCAGGTCTCCGTCCAACATACTCTCTGCCCGTGTCCGGGGCTCCGTTCACCATACTCTCTGCCACTGACCAGGGCTATGTCCCACATAGTCTCTGCCTGTGACCAGGGCTCCGTCCCACATACTCTCTTCCTGTGACCAGGGCTCCGTCCCACATACTCTCTGCCTGTGACCAGGGCTCCGTCCCACATACTCTCTTCATGTGACCAGGGCTCCGTCCAACATACTCTCTGCCCATGACCAGGACTCCGTCCCACATACTCTCTTCCTGTGACCAGGGCTCCGTCCCACAAACTCTCTGCCTGTGACCAGGGCTCTGTCCCATGTACTATCAGCCTGTGAACAGGGCTCCGTCCCACATACTCTATTCATGTCACCAGGCTCCGTCCCACATACTCTCTGCCCGTGACCAGGGCTCCGTCCGACAAACTCTCTGTCCGTGACCAGGGCCTCGTCCCACATACTCTCTGCCGATAAAAGGGCTATGTCCCACATACTCTCAGCCAGTAAAAGGGCTATGTTCCACATACTCTCTTTCTGTGACCAGGGCTCCGTCCCACATACTCTCTGCCCATGACCAGGGCTCCGTCCCACATACTCTCGGCCTGAGACCAGGGCTCTGTCCCACATACTCTCTGCCTGTGACCAGGGCTCCCTCCCACATACTCTCTGCCCGTGACCAGGGCTCTGTCCCACATACTCTCCGCCCGTGACCAGGGCTCTGTCCCACAAACTCTCTGCCTGTGACCAGGGCTCCGTCCCACATACTATCTGCCTGTGACCAGGGCTCCGTCCCACATACTCTCCGCCCGTGACCAGGTCTCCGTCCAACATACTATCTGCCATTGACCAGGGATCTGTCCCACATAGTCTCTGCCTGTGACCAGGGCTCCGTCCCACATACTCTCTTCATGTGACCAGGGATCCGTCCCACATACTCTCTGCCTGTTACCAGGGCTCCGTCCCACATACTCTCTGCCTGTGACCTAAGCTCCGTCCCACATACTCTCTGCCTGTGACCAGATCTCCGTCCCACAAACTCTCTGCCTCTGACCAGGGCTCCATCCCACATACTCTCTGCCCGTGACCAGGGCTCCGTCCCACAAACTCTCTGCCTGTGACCTAGGCTCCGTCCCACATACTCTCTGCCTGTGACCAGATCTCCGTCCCACAAACTCTCTGCCGGTGACCAGGGCTCCGTCCCACATACTCTCTGCCTGTGACCTAGCCCCGTCCCACAAACTCTCTGCCCATGACCAGGGCTCCGTCCCACATACTCTCTTCCTGTGGCCAGGGCTCCGTCCCACAAACTCTCTGCCTCTGACCAGGGCTTCGTCCCACATACTATCAGCCTGTGAACAGGGCTCTGTCCCACATACGATCTGCACGTGACCAGAGCTCCGTCCCACATACTCTCTGCCCATGACCAGGGCTCTGTCCCACATACTCTCTGCCCATGACCAGGGCTCTGTCCCACATACTATCTGCCTGTGACCAGGGCTCCGTCCCACATACTCTCTTCATGTGAGCAGGGCTCCGTCCCACAAACTCTCTGCCTCTGACCAGGGCTCCGTCCCACATACTCTCTGCCCGTGACCAGGGCTCCATCCCACAAACTCTCTGCCTGTGACCTAGGCTCCGTCCCACATACTCTCTGTCCGTGACCAGACCTACGTCCCACATACTCTCTGCCTGTGACCAGGGCTCCGTCCCACAAACTCTCTGCCTCTGACCAGGGCTGCGTCCCACATACTCTCTGCCCGTGACCAGGGCTCCGTCCCACAAACTCTCTGCCTGTGACCTAGGCTCCGTCCCACATACTCTCTGCCTGTGACCAGATCTCCGTCCCACAAACTCTCTGCCGGTGACCAGGGCTCCGTCCCACATACTCTCTGCCTGTTACCAGGGCTCCGTCCCACATACTCTCTGCCTGTGACCTAGGCTCCGTCCCACATACTCTCTGCCTGTGACCAGATCTCCGTCCCACAAACTCTCTGCCTCTGACCAGGGCTCCATCCCACATACTCTCTGCCCGTGACCAGGGCTCCGTCCCACATACTATCTGCCTGTGACCTAGGCTCCGTCCCACATACTCTCTGCCTGTGACCAGATCTCCGTCCCACAAACTCTCTGCCGGTGACCAGGGCTCCGTCCCACATACTCTCTGCCTGTGACCTAGCCCCGTCCCACAAACTCTCTGCCCATGACCAGGGCTCCGTCCCACATACTCTCTTCCTGTGGCCAGGGCTCCGTCCCACAAACTATCTGCCTGTGACCAGGGCTCCGTCCCACATACTCTCTGCCTGTGACCAGGGCTCCGTCCCACATACTCTCCGCCCGTGACCAGGTCTCCGTCCAACATACTCTCTGCCCGTGTCCGGGGCTCCGTTCACCATACTCTCTGCCACTGACCAGGGCTATGTCCCACATAGTCTCTGCCTGTGACCAGGGCTCCGTCCCACATACTCTCTTCCTGTGACCAGGGCTCCGTCCCACATACTCTCTGCCTGTGACCAGGGCTCCGTCCCACATACTCTCTTCATGTGACCAGGGCTCCGTCCAACATACTCTCTGCCGGTGACCAGGGCTCCGTCCCACATACTGTCTGCCTGTGACCTAGGCCCGTCCCACAAACTCTCTGCCCATGACCAGGACTCCGTCCCACATACTCTCTTCCTGTGACCAGGGCTCCGTCCCACAAACTCTCTGCCTGTGACCAGGGCTCTGTCCCATGTACTATCAGCCTGTGAACAGGGCTCCGTCCCACATACTCTATTCATGTCACCAGGCTCCGTCCCACATACTCTCTGCCCGTGACCAGGGCTCCGTCCCACAAACTCTCTGCCTGTGACCTAGGCTCCGTCCCACATACTCTCTGCCTGTGACCAGATCTCCGTCCCACAAACTCTCTGCCGGTGACCAGGGCTCCGTCCCACATACTCTCTGCCTGTGACCTAGCCCCGTCCCACAAACTCTCTGCCCATGACCAGGGCTCCGTCCCACATACTCTCTTCCTGTGACCAGGGCTCCGTCCCACAAACTATCTGCCTGTGACCAGGGCTCCGTCCCACATACTCTCTGCCTGTGACCAGGGCTCCGCCCCACATACTCTCCGCCCGTGACCAGGTCTCCGTCCAACATACTCTCTGCCCGTGTCCGGGGCTCCGTTCACCATACTCTCTGCCACTGACCAGGGCTATGTCCCACATAGTCTCTGCCTGTGACCAGGGCTCCGTCCCACATACTCTCTTCATGTGACCAGGGCTCCGTGCAACATACTCTCTGCCGGTGACCAGGGCTCCGTCCCACATACTGTCTGCCTGTGACCTAGGCCCGTCCCACAAACTCTCTGCCCATGACCAGGACTCCGTCCCACATACTCTCTTCCTGTGACCAGGGCTCCGTCCCACATACTCTCTGCCTGTGACCAGATCTCCGTCCCACAAACTCTCTGCCGGTGACCAGGGCTCCGTCCCACATACTCTCTGCCTGTGACCTAGCCCCGTCCCACAAACTCTCTGCCCATGACCAGGGCTCCGTCCCACATACTCTCTTCCTGTGACCAGGGCTCCGTCCCACATACTGTCTGCCTGTGACCAGGGCTCCGTCCCACATACTCTCTGCCTGTGACCAGGGCTCCGTCCCACATACTCTCTGCCTGTGACCAGGGCTCCGTCCAACATACTCTCTGCCCGTGTCCGGGGCTCCGTTCACCATACTCTCTGCCACTGACCAGGGCTATGTCCCACATAGTCTCTGCCTGTGACCAGGGCTCCGTCCCACATACTCTCTTCATGTGACCAGGGCTCCGTGCAACATACTCTCTGCCGGTGACCAGGGCTCCGTCCCACATACTGTCTGCCTGTGACCTAGGCCCGTCCCACAAACTCTCTGCCCATGACCAGGACTCCGTCCCACATACTCTCTTCCTGTGACCAGGGCTCCGTCCCACAAACTCTCTGCCTGTGACCAGGGCTCTGTCCCATGTACTATCAGCCTGTGAACAGGGCTCCGTCCCACATACTCTATTCATGTCACCAGGCTCCGTCCCACATACTCTCTGCCCGTGACCAGGGCTCCGTCCGACAAACTCTCTGTCCGTGACCAGGGCCTCGTCCCACATACTCTCTGCCGATAAAAGGGCTATGTCCCACATACTCTCAGCCAGTAAAAGGGCTATGTTCCACATAGTCTCTTTCTGTGACCAGGGCTCCGTCCCACATACTCTCTGCCCGTGGCCAGGGCTCCGTCCCACATATTCTAGGCCTGAGACCAGGGCTCTGTCCCACATACTCTCTGCCTGTGACCAGGGCTCCGTCCCACATACTATCTGCCTGTGACCAGGGCTCCGTCCCACATACTCTCTGCCTGTGACCAGGGCTCTGTCCCACATACTCTCTGCCTGTGACCAGGGCTCCGTCCCACATACTATCTGCCTGTGACCAGGGCTCCGTCCCACATACTCTCCGCCCGTGACCAGGGCTCTGTCCAACATACTATCTGCCATTGACCAGGGATCTGTCCCACATAGTCTCTGCCTGTGACCAGGGCTCCGTCCCACATACTCTCTTCATGTGACCAGGGATCCGTCCCACATACTCTCTGCCTGTTACCAGGGCTCCGTCCCACATACTCTCTGCCTGTGACCTAGGCTCCGTCCCACATACTCTCTGCCTGTGACCAGATCTCCGTCCCACAAACTCTCTGCCTCTGACCAGGGCTCCATCCCACATACTCTCTGCCCGTGACCAGGGCTCCGTCCCACAAACTCTCTGCCTGTGACCTAGGCTCCGTCCCACATACTCTCTGCCTGTGACCAGATCTCCGTCCCACAAACTCTCTGCCGGTGACCAGGGCTCCGTCCCACATACTCTCTGCCTGTGACCTAGCCCCGTCCCACAAACTCTCTGCCCATGACCAGGGCTCCGTCCCACATACTCTCTTCCTGTGGCCAGGGCTCCGTCCCACATACTATCAGCCTGTGAACAGGGCTCTGTCCCACATACGATCTGCACGTGACCAGAGCTCCGTCCCACATACTCTCTGCCCATGACCAGGGCTCTGTCCCACATACTCTCTGCCCATGACCAGGGCTCTGTCCCACATACTATCTGCCTGTGACCAGGGCTCCGTCCCACATACTCTCTTCATGTGAGCAGGGCTCCGTCCCACAAACTCTCTGCCTCTGACCAGGGCTCCGTCCCACATACTCTCTGCCCGTGACCAGGGCTCCGTCCCACAAACTCTCTGCCTGTGACCTAGGCTCCGTCCCACATACTCTCTGTCCGTGACCAGACCTACGTCCCACATACTCTCTGCCTGTGACCAGGGCTCCGTCCCACAAACTCTCTGCCTCTGACCAGGGCTGCGTCCCACATACTCTCTGCCTGTGACCTAGGCTCCGTCCCACATACTCTCTGCCTGTGACCAGATCTCCGTCCCACAAACTCTCTGCCGGTGACCAGGGCTCCGTCCCACATACTCTCTGCCCGTGACCAGGGCTCCGTCCCACAAACTCTCTGCCTGTGACCTAGACTCCGTCCCACATACTCTCTGCCTGTGACCAGATCTCCGTCCCACAAACTCTCTGCCGGTGACCAGGGCTCTGTCCCACATACGATCTGCACGTGACCAGGGCTCCGTCCCACATACTCTCTGCCCATGACCAGGGCTCTGTCCTACATACTCTCTGCCATAACCAGGGCTCCGTCCCACATACTCTCTGCCTGTGACCAGGGCTCAGTCCCACATACTCTCTGCCTGTGACCAGGGCTCCGTCCCACATACTCTCATCATGTGACCAGGCTCCGTCGCACATACTCTCTGCCCATGACCAGGGCTCCGTCCCACAAACTCTCTGCCATAACCAGGGCTCCGTCCCACATACTCTCTGCCTGTGACCAGGGCTCAGTCCCACATACTCTCTGCCTGTGACCAGGGCTCCGTCCCACATACTCTCTGCCTGTGACCAGGGCTCCGTCCCATGTACTCTCTGCCCGTGACAAGGGCTCCGTCCCACAAACTCTCTGCCTGTGACAAGGGCTCCGTCCCACATACTGTCTGCCTGTGACCATGGCTCTGTCCCACATACTCTCTGCCTGTGACCAGGGCTCCGTCCCACATACTCTCTGCCCGTGGCCAGGGCTCTGTCCCACATACTCTCTGCCCGTGACAAGGGCTCGGTACCACATACTATCTGCCCGTGACCAGGTCTCCGTCCCACATACTCTCTGCCCGTGACCAGGGCTCCGTCCCACATACTATCTGCCTGTGACCAGGGCTCCGTCCCACATACTCTCTGTCCGTGACCAGGGCTCCGTCCCACATACTCTCTGTCCATGACCAGGGCTCCGTCCCACATACTCTCATCCGTTAAAAGGTCTATGTCCCAAATACTCTCAGCCGGTAAAAGGGCTCCGTCCCACATACTCTCTTCCTGTGACCAGGGCTCCGTCCCACATACTCTCTGCCTGAGACCAGGGATCTGTCCCACATATTCTCTGCCTGTGACAAGGGCTATGTCCCACATACTCTCTGCTTGTGACAAGGGCTTTGTCCCACATACTCTCTAGCGGTGACTAGGGCTCCGTCCCACATAGTCTCTGCCTGTGACCAGGGCTCCGTCCCACATACTCTCTGCCTGTGACCAGGGCTCCGTCCCACATACTCTCTGCCTGTGACCAGGGCTCTGTCCCACATACTATCTGCCTGTGACCAGGGCTCCGTCCCACATACTCTCTTCATGTGACCAGGCTCCGTCCCACATACTCTCTGCCCATGACCAGGGCTCCGTACTTCCCCTAATTCTGTGTTGGCCCCCCCTTGGGCTAATAGGTCTGGTAGGGGTAGATTATTCGTGTCCTCGGCGGCCGAGGCACATATGGCAGTTACTTCTTCGGTCCGCGTGGAGCATGCGTCTACCGCCTGCTCCTGTACATGGGGCAATTATATAGGTGGTGTCACATACCTGTTCCACCACCTTATAAGGGCCTTGCCAGGAGGCCTGCAGTTTGTCAATTTGAACTGGCTTCAAGATTAACACCTTTTGTCCTATTTAAAAACTGTGGTCTCTGGCTCCCTTATCGTACCATCTGCGCTGTCGTTGCTGGGCCGCCTGGAGATTAGACCGTACCATCTGGATTAGGGTCTCCAAGCGTTCCCTGAACTCTAGCACATATGGGACGATAGGGGTACCGTTACTGGTGACCGTTCCCTCCCAGTGTTCCCTAATGAGGTCTAAGGGATCCCGCACTCTCCTTCCGAATAGTAATTCGAATGGCGAGAACCCCGTGGACTCCTGGGGTACCTCTCGGTACGCGAAGAGCAGATGGGGAAGAAACCTTTCCCAGTTCTTCTGGGTATCCATGAAGGTACGGAGCATTTGCTTTAATGTTCCGTTAAACCGTTCACAGAGCCCATTGGACTGGGGGTGATACGCTGAGTTTACAATAGGTTTCACCTCACATGTTCTCCATAACTGATGAGTGACGGATGGTGCGGTAGGCTTCTGCTGCCCGGCCCGCTAGCTTACTCACCAACAGGGTTACCTGGTCGGCGGCGTTGATCTCATGTAATTGGCATAACCTCTCAAAGTCATGCAAGTAGCCATCAATGTCTTCGGTCTCCACATAGTTTTTAAAAGCATGGTACGGGAGTTTAGTCTTCCCCGGTATGAGTGTAATAAAAGATATACTTAAGTATATCAAACAGCAGGCTAATGTAAAGGGGGAGGGGGGGGGTGTACAGTCTAATGAGTAAACCCCAAAATAATAATATGAGTACTCACAAATGGTAATATAATATAGAGGTCAGCACCTGTCTATTTGAGAGGACAAATGGCGGCCAACAGTTGCTCCAGTTAATAAAACAAGTGGGTCTCTATGTTTCCCATGGGAGATAAGAGCGACACAGCACTCCCCATCCCATAAGCTGAAGTAAGTTCAAAAATAGGGAACATAGAAAATATCCACTATAGTATTCATACTATCACGTCCCAACGTACATTTCCCCGTTGTTATTGTTACGGATGAATCCGTAACAATAACAACGGGGAAACGTACGTTGGGACCTTAACAGCAGGCTATAGGGGACAGTCTATCCCCATTGGTATGTACATATGTTGATGTCTGCACCATTACAAGGTAATGAGTTAAATCTCTCGTTTTCTGTTTTGAAGTAATTTTTGGTGCAGCAGACTATGTGTGAAACCCACCTAACCCTTAACTAAAAGGGAGGGCTTCTCTTGATTACAGCATTGTGCTGTGTTATCAGGATCATTACACTAATTTTTGATAGTGGATATTTTCTATGTTCCCTATTTTTGAACTTACTTCAGCTTATGGGATGGGGAGTGCTGTGTCGCTCTTATCTCCCATGGGAAACATAGAGACCCACTTGTTTTATTAACTGGAGCAACTGTTGGCCGCCATCTGTCCTCTCAAATAGACAGGTGCTGACCTCTATATTATATTACCATTTGTGAGTACTCATATTATTATTTTGGGGTTTACTCATTAGACTGTACACCCCCCTCCCCCTTTACATTAGCCTGCTGTTTGATATACTTAAGTATATCTTTTATTACACTCATTGTATATGTAACGGAACCCATCACTGTCTTACCCTGTTTTATGATTACTATGGTTAAAATATGATCCTACTATATGTATGTTGGTTGATGCTCTGCAGAATATTGTCCCAGACATTTGCAGCTATTTGGCATGGGAGATAATCCTGTTACAGCGACTCCGCATAAGAAATAGGAAGTCTATTGTATACAGTGTTTTCATTCTCAGATAAGAACAAAGAAGTGTAATTGAATCAATGTCTGATTGTATCAAAGTTGCCAGGGAGGTGTGACCCACCTATTGTTCTCTTTATGTGTATTGTGCGGCCAAATATGGGCATGTGTATTACCTGTGGCCAAAGAGATGTATATATATTTCTGTAAAGGTAAATAAAGTCAGTATTCATTTGACTCCCAAATTGTGTATCGTCCAATATGGGAGGTCAGGAATGGTGAGACTGTAGTGCTTCTTGGATATTTTACCGTATACCAGCGGAGATATTGGACTGCGTGTTCCAGCTCCGTTACACTCTACAACCAAGATGTTTGCTTGACCTTTTCAAGACCAACGTAAAGCGGGTTGTGACATTTCTATATACCTTTCAAAGATACTAATTTTAAGAAATCCAAAGGAAAATAGGCTATAAATGAAAAAAACTGAATGTTTGTGAAGTTTATACATCGACAAATCAAATGTGGGTGCTATAACTCCCAATGTTTTATTTAGGACTAATGGAAGGCTTACCATAAAAGGAGGTGATCTTTCTAGATACAAGTTGCAAGAAGCAGTCTAATAAAGAAAATTGAAGCTTTCAATAAATAAAAACTACTTATACAAAGTTACAAAATGTAATTTTAGCCATTAACAGAGACCTATTCCGAAGAGTTGTCCAGTCCATTGTAGGAACCTTCAGAGTTTTCTCATTGGGTTTTATTTGTTTTCTGTGGACACAAGAAAATCACAAGACAAAGGAAATGTACACAGACAAGACCTGATGGACTGAATGTTCTTTTTATTTCACCCCGTCCTTCAGTGAATATAATAACTGATGATAACATGAAGTCCCCCTTGTATTGTATAGAATATCTGCAATGACATAAGCGCCACCTGGTCCCTTGTTACCCATATCTCAGTTTTGTTCCCAGCATTGTCTCCTGTATCTCATAGCAATGATTGGATGTGTGGACATGGACTTCCATAGCTTCTGCATGTATTGCTATTTATAAAGGTATATTATATTGCTTAAAACTTACATTGAAGTTTGTATGTGTCTAACAACCTCACAGATCCCCCACCCAACATCCTCTGATTCATGATTTTGTCTGCTGGTTAAATCACTTTCTAGTTACTCCAAGGGGTGAAGGAGGACACCTGAGGAAGGAGGCCCATGTAAGTGGTCTATGTGCCGGAGTACAAGGTCCAGATCTGAATTCCAGACATCACTGATGTTACATTAGCTCCTCATGAATTTGTTGAATTACATTATTGACCTTCTCAACAAAGCTCACGTTGTATCTCCAAATTATATTGTCTTTAATGAGCGAGTCCTTGGCAAGATCTGGTCTCCGTGTTTTCCTGTAGTGTAATGTAAAAGCATAACTAAAAGGTACATCTGTAGAGTTTCCATCAGCCTTCAAAGTGGAATGGATTGAGGTCTGAAACACCTGTCTAGGGTCTACTATCATTTTCCTATCATTGAAGGCATTTGGAATGAGAGGTTCTCTGTAGGTGTGAAGAAGAATATTAACCCCAGGAATGCCACTCCACATGTCGCCATTAGGACTAATAACATGTGTTGGGAAAACATGATTTTCAAAACGGAAGACACCAGTGGATGGATATTGCTGCTGGAGACTAGACATTAAGGACATCCAGTCCTGGTGCTTCACTGGAAGGATAATTTCATCTATGTCATTGAGAAGAACGTACTTACTTTTATACATATTTCTATAGATACAATCATTTAGAGTTGCGGTCTGCCCATAATAGCCAACCTGACTGTTGTGATCTAAGGAATAATGCCACTTATCAGATGTGCGAAGGTATCTGTGGATTGGCCAATTTATGACTTCTAGGAATCCTTGGTTAGTATAATATTGTAGGACTTTCTCCACACTCTCATGGCACCTGTTCTTATAGATGGTGACTCGATTTGCTCCAAGTAGTTTATACATCTCAAAGCTCTGGATCAGCTGTAACACATTTTTATAATCCCCAAACAGAGTAGAAATACAGACGGTGAAGTTTGAGGACATTGGCTGAGGATGGTGGTTTTTTACTTCAAACTTGGGAATTAGACTCACATTTACTGTCTTGGACCAATGGACTGACACGAAAACATAATCACAGTCAGGAGGTTCTGGACACAGGAGATCTGCTGTCCCATAAGGAAACCCAAATCTGTCTCTATGGAGATCTATTTCTGCTCTAATGACTACATGGTCCATGTGATCACAGTGAAACCAGCAATAAAGCTCCTGAATGGAGTGATGGATTATGGCAAGAACTCGTACTAACTTGGTTCCTCTGGAGTCGTAATATGAGGAGATGATAAAGCTCCTGTTATCTCCTAGTTCTGTTATTGACGTTTTCATCGTTTTCTGTCCTTTAATTATTTCTACTTTTGACTTCATATGATGTCTGATGGAGATCAGCAGAACGGAGACAAACAAAGTCCAGCTGAAGAATAAATATTGCATTCTTTTCATCATGACTCGAGTGGTCTTCTGAAAGACAGAAAGATGCATAATTACTTATCTGAGATAAGAAGGAAGCTCTCCTGAAAGATGCAGGGGAACTATAAGCAATTGTACATAAACCACTCTTCCTATAGTCTTAACGGGCCACCATCTGAAGAATATATATATAACAACATTTTGGTTTTGGTTGTGTGTGGCAGCATTTGCAAGTGGGGGATGTCATGAATCAGCCCGTGGCCATATTGGGTTTGGACAAAGTGCATGGCTCCTGCTGTGGAAGAAAAGGTTTGGGGCCCACTTGTTATGGATATATTGTTATGTTGTGGTCTAGGGGATAAAGTATTATAAGTTTATCCCTTAGCATATTCCCATCCCTTCCATGTTTAGGCTCATTGTAATGAGTATCCTGTGAGGGATCTAATGGGATATATTGGTTGTATGTGGGTGGAACATTGGGTGTTATATCTGTAAATATGAATGTATGTTATTATATTAGTATGTTATTATATTGTTGAATACAGCCAAACCTCTTTTGTTCCCAAAGGCCTGTTAATCCCATTAGCTAAGTGTCCAGCAGAGTACTAAACAATGGGGAGCTCACAGCTGGAGAGCAGACAGGCAGGCACGCGGAAACAATGGGATGGCCTGAGGCTTCTCAGCCTTCCTAGCATGGGCACAGGAGAACCAAGGTATGCTTTGCCCTGGAGATTCAGAGCCCAAATGAATTAGTTGGCCCCGCCTAGTGGGTGGACCTGGGGAGGAGTCTCATGGTTCGAATGTAGGGACCCTGCCTGATTGGCCAGAGGCAGTGAGGGGCTTACTAAAGGTAGACCCTCCTGGTAATGTTGTGTGCCTGTTTAAAAGATGTTGTTTTCCAAATAAAGTTGTTCATAATTTTCATCAAGACTTTGCGTGCAGGTGTATTATTTACCCAGGAACATATGCTGGTTGAGGAGATCGTTCTGACTCCCTTCCAGGTTTCCCAGCGCACACTACCTTAGGCTGGGACTTATGTTCTTGTATCCATAAATAATGTCCATAGGTCCGGAGTCACCCAAATCTTAGGTCTAAAACCTACAGGAGATAAGAGGACTAGAATCCTCTATACTCCATCATCATTGTAGGTTGTGACAGGGGAGTAGGTGTCAAATTCGAAAATCTACAATTATTAAATCTCCAATCTTTTTTCTTGATCCCTTCCCAACCCCTCTCACCACCCTTCTGTAGATTAGTACCCGTCCTCAGGCTTCATGGATAAGAAAGTTCTCAAGTCAGTCAGAATGGAAAGTATCCATGGCTTACCCAGCTGCCGATGATGTTAGTTTGTTACGTACTTCACAAATAGGGGACTATTATTTAAAATAATGGATAATAATAGTTGTTATACTTTTTTTCAAGTCTAACACACTATATAATGTACAATGGTAGGACAATCCCTTTTCCCATATGGTGGATTTTTATTGCCTCCATGACTGATGTCTGTTTTCATAAAGACATGACCTAACTACATGACACCAGAAGATGAGCGCCTAAGGTCACAAGGTGCCTACCACATTACTAAGGAAGAGCAGAGGGGTGAGTGTAAATAGCACCAGATGTAATGAAGTGTTTGGGTCGAAACTGAGAGGACATCCTGTGTCTGGAGGGGAAAGTACGATGCTGCCAAGAGCAATTTCAGGATTAATGGAACCTGCAATGTTAGAACTATGATCCAAGGCAAACTAGATGTGGTCAAGAATGAGATGACAAGGTTAAACATGTATATCCTGGGGAATAGTGACCTCATATGAACTGGAATGGGACATTTTTCATCAGACAACCACCAGATCTTCTTTTGTGGTCATGAATACAACAGAAGAAATGGAGTAGCTCTCATTACCAAAGCTCAGTTACAACCCAATAAATGACAGAATGATTTCGATTGGAATTCAAGGCAAGCCATTTATCATCAAACGGATACAAGTCTATGCACCATCCATGGATGCTGAAGAGGCTGAAGTTGTCCAGTTCTACGAAGACATTCAACACGTCATAGATATTATTATTATTATCTTTATTTATATTGCGCCAACATATATATCACGTTGTACATATAGATATAACACCAAGAAAAGATGTTACTATCATCATTGGAGATTGGAATGAGTAAGTAGGGAACCAAAGGACACCTGGGAAGTTTGGCCTTGGAGTACAAAATGATGCAGGGCAGAGATTAGTAGAATTTTGTCAAGATAATTATCTGGTCATAGTAAAGACCGTCTTCCAACAGCCTCCGAGACCACTCTACACATGGACATCACCTGATGGACAACATGGAAATCACACTGACTATATACTCTGACAAAGATGGCGGAGCTCTACACAACCAGCAAAAACACGACCTGGAGCGGACTGCAAATGAGAGCATGGATCAGCTGGCAGCATCAGTCAGTATTACTGTTTGTAATGTCATTGTAGTCACTCACCTTTAAAATTGGTTGTGAGTTATATTGTAAGAACTGGACAAGATGCAATGGTTACAGTGTTATTAGGTATTTGGTTTACATCACTTGTAGCATATGTCCCCATAATTTTCTTATTTTTACATTTAAAGAGTATTTTTAAATATTTAAGAAAAGAATAAGGACAAATCTCTAAGTGGAATAGAATAAATAATAATATCAAATATGTGTTCCAAGTAATTCTGGATCCTATAAGTCTATGTCCAGTGTACTAAAGAACACCTAAGACTCTATTTAGGAATGTGTAGCAACTTGTTACTAGAAAAAAACACAATAAACTTTATTAAAGAAAAAAAAAAGGGTGAATGAAGAATATATACAATGAGTGTAATAAAAGATATACTTAAGTATATCAAACAGCAGGCTAATGTAAAGGGGGAGGGATGGGGGGTGTACAGTCTAATGAGTAAACCCCAAAGTAATAATATGAGTACTCACAAATGGTAATATAATATGGAGGTCAGCACCTGTCTATTTGAGAGGACAGATGGCGGCCAACAGGTGCTCCAGTTAATAAAACAATTGGGTCTCTATGTTTCCCATGGGAGATAAGAGCGACACAGCACTCCCCATCCCATAAGCTGAAGTAAGTTCAAAAATAGGGAACATAGAAAATATCCACTATAGTATTCATACTATCACGTGCCAACGTACGTTTCCCCGTTGTTATTGTTACGGATGAATCCGTAACAATAACAACGGGGAAACGTACGTTGGGACCTTAACAGCAGGCTATAGGGGACAGTCTATCCCCATTGGTATGTACATATGTTGATGTCTGCACCATTACAAGGTAATGAGTTAAATCTCTTGTTTTCTGTTTTGAAGTAATTTTTGGTGCAGAAGACTATGTGTGAAACCCACCTAACCCTTAATTAAAAGGGAGGGCTTCTCTTGATTACAGCATTGTGCTGTGTTATCAGGATCATTACACTAATTTTTGATAGTGGATATTTTCTATGTTCCCTATTTTTGAACTTACTTCAGCTTATGGGATGGGGAGTGCTGTGTCGCTCTTATCTCCCATGGGAAACATAGAGACCCACTTGTTTTATTAACTGGAGCAACTGTTGGCCGCCATCTGTCCTCTCAAATAGACAGGTGCTGACCTCTATATTATATTACCATTTGTGACTTCTCATATTATTATTTTGGGGTTTACTCATTAGACTGTACACCCCCCCCCCTCCCCCTTTACATTAGCCTGCTGTTTGATATACTTAAGTATATCTTTTATTACACTCATTGTGTATGTAACGGAACCCATCACTGTTTTACCCTGTTTTATGATTATTATGGTTAAAATATGATCCTACTATATGTATGTTGGTTGATGCTCTGCAGAATATTGTCCCAGACATTTGCAGCTACTTGGCATGGGAGATAATCCTGTTACAGAGACTCCGCATAAGATAAAGGAAGTCTATTGTATACAGTGTTTTCAGTCTCAGATAAGAACAAAGAAGTGTAATTGAATCAATGTCTGATTGTATCAAAGTTGCCAGGGAGCCCCCTATGGTTCCCTTTATGGGTATTGTGCGGCCAAATATGGACATGTGTATTGCCTGTGGGAAGAGATGGGTATAAATATTTCTGCAATAACAAAATAAAGTCAGTATTCATGTGACTCCCGATTGCGTGTCGTCCAATATGGGAGGTCGGGGATGGTGAAACTGTAGTGCCTCTTGGGTATTTTACCGTATACCAGCGGAGATATTGGATTCGTGTTCCAGCTCCGTTACATTTGATGGCAGCGACGGGATTCAAACCTCACAGCAGACCGTTGTTCGGCAGTTACAGCCATTTGGGAAATTTGCTATTTCGTATGGAACCGAAAGGAAAGGGTATGTGAATAGACCCGAACGGATAGTGAATGGAGACAGACTATACCAACTTGAAACGGGCCACGCTAAAAGAGCTATTGGAAGAAAGGAGAATTATTGCCAGCAATAAAACCAAAGCTACCCTTATTGTTGAACTCATGGAGGGAGACCGGGCAGCTGCTGCAGCACCTCTTACGGACAGCACACAGAATGAGTTTGGAAGAGAACTCCAATGCAGACTGGCCTATTTCCCAGGTACACCTCCCACAGAAACCTTGGAAAGGATTATGTCAGATGTCCACGAATACATAATGGGAAAGCAGCGGGCAGACTGGAGGTCCAGAGAGGGGTCCCTAATCACACCACACATAGTACCGGGGAAGCCTAAACTCCCGTACCATGCTTTTAAAAACTATGTGGAGACCGAAGACATTGATGGCTACTTGCATGACTTTGAGAGGTTATGCCAATTACATGAGATCAACGCCGCCGACCAGGTAACCCTGTTGGTGAGTAAGCTAGCGGGCCGGGCAGCAGAAGCCTACCGCACCATGCCAGACGAGGATAGCAGAGACTACCAGAAAGTAAAGCAGGCGATCCTGGACAGGTACGCAATTACCCCGGAGGCATACCGGCAGCGGTTCCGAGAAAGCCGAAAGACGGAGAAAGATACTCACATGGAGTGGGCGCACCGCTTAACTAGGGCGGGCAAAGGTTGGGTACAAGCCGCACAAGCAACCACAGTGGAGGACATGCTACAATTACTGCTACTGGAGCAATTCTTCCAGGGGTTAACCCCGGATTTACAAAACTGGCTGAGAGATCGGAAACCGCGCATCTTAACTGAAGCCGCCAGGTGGGCAGATGAGTACCAAGATGCCAGGAGGGCACAGCAGGCACAGGCACGGTCCATCTTGTGAGCTGCTAACCGACCGCCCACCATTAACCCCACCCCAGCACTGCGTCCGGGTGGTGGGAACTACCACACCCCTCCACGGTACAACAATGCCCGATCTTTCATCAGGTGCCACACGTGTAACCAGCAGGGCCACATGCAGAGAGACTGTCCCAGAAACAGAAACCGCTCCACGTGGAATACTCCAACCAATTCCCCTGCAAACCGGGCAGCAGTACACTGCTACCAGAGTGAGCCTCGACAACCTTTCTTCGGGACCCAGTCTAATGAAGAATCTTTGGGCACCCTCCACGAGGTTAACGCAGTACAAGCAGCTGCAGACAACCGACAGGGACACAGCCAAGGGGTACACGTAGAGGGAAAACGCCTTCAGGGTCTGCGCAATTCTGGGGCCACCATAACCCTGGTTCGCAATCACCTAGTCCCCAAGCACCAGCTCACTGGAGAATATGTGGCAGTCCGGGTGGCAGGGGGGGCGATTTACAAAATTCCCACTGCTAAAGTACATTTGGATTGGGGAGCGGGGTCGGGGAATGTGGAAGTGGGCCTCATGCAGGACTTACCAGCTGATGTCATCCTGGGTAACGACTTGGGGGAGCTGACCTCCGCTTTTGTTTCTCCGCACCCTGCGCAGGAAGCGCTACCCGTGGTAACACGGCAGCAGGCCCGCACCACCGCATCTTCTGAACACTCTGAGGCTCCAGTAAGTAATAGTACTGACCCACCTTTCATCCCCTGGGCTTCCCCCTTAGAGTTTGGTACTGAAGTAGTCACTGATCCGTCCCTACAGGTATACCGGGATAGGGTTACACAGAATCAGGCAGGGTTGGAGGGGGAAAGATACGCTTGGGAGAAAGGATTATTGTATAGATATGCTGAGAAGGTAGTAGCAGGATCTGTACCCGTGACCCTCACAC
The DNA here is from genome assembly GCA_027410445.1 of Discoglossus pictus. Classification (NCBI taxonomy): domain Eukaryota; kingdom Metazoa; phylum Chordata; class Amphibia; order Anura; family Alytidae; genus Discoglossus; species Discoglossus pictus. Next base: position 3,698,753 of record CM050163.1, read on the forward strand.
AATTAGTCGTGCCCCGAAAGTACAGGCAAGAATTACTACATATTGCCCATAACATAACCTTTATCAGGACATCTAGGCGTCAGTAGGACGAAGCATCGTTTGACCCAAAACTTCTTTTGGCCAGGGGTCTCCAAAGACATTCGGCAGTATTGCCAAACTTGTGACACATGCCAGAGAGTAGGGAAGAGAGGGGACCGGTACAAGGCAAAAATGCACTCCCTACCCATAATAGATGAGCCCTTCAGCAGAGTGGCAGTAGATATAATCGGACCCCTAGCAAAACCCAGCCCGTCAGGGAAGAAGTATATACTAACCGTAGTAGACTATGCCACCCGGTACCCAGAGGCCGTAGCCCTAACTAATATCCATGCGGAGACTATAGTAGATGCCCTAATCCGGATATTCTCTAGAATGGGGTTCCCCAAAGAGATTATCTCAGATCGGGGTACCCAATTCACGGCCGAAGTCACTCATCAGTTATGGAGAACATGTGGGGTGAAACCTATTGTAAACTCAGCGTATCACCCCCAGTCCAATGGGCTCTGTGAACGGTTCAACGGAACATTAAAGCAAATGCTCCGTACCTTCATGGATACCCAGAAGAACTGGGAAAGGTTTCTTCCCCATCTGCTCTTCGCGTACCGAGAGGTACCCCAGGAGTCCACGGGGTTCTCGCCATTCGAATTACTATTCGGAAGGAGAGTGCGGGGTCCCTTAGACCTCATTAGGGAACACTGGGAGGGAACGGTCACCAGTAACGGTACCCCTATCGTCCCATATGTGCTAGAGTTCAGGGAACGCTTGGAGACCCTAATCCAGATGGTACGGTCTAATCTCCAGGCGGCCCAGCAACGACAGCGCAGATGGTACGATAAGGGAGCCAGAGACCGCAGTTTTCAAATAGGACAAAAGGTGTTAATCTTGAAGCCAGTTCAAAATGACAAACTGCAGGCCTCCTGGCAAGGCCCTTATAAGGTGGTGGAACAGGTATGTGACACCACCTATATAATTGCCCCATGTACAGGAGCAGGCGGTAGACGCATGCTCCACGTTAACATGCTGAAACCCTATCACGAGCGGACCGTAGAATCTACCCCTACCAGACCTATTAGCCCAAGGGGGGGGCCAACACAGAATTAGGGGAAGTACAGCTAGGAGACAGGCTGAGCACTAGAGAGCGAGCTCAAATACTAGAGCTGATCCGGGAAAAAGGGGATACATTCTCCAACCAGCCCGGGTATACCCTGCTGGCTACCCACAGGGTAGAAACCCCAGGGCAACACCCTCTTTGACAAACCCCCTACCGCATACCCGAATCCGTAAAAGATCATATGCGGAAGGAGATTGACGAAATGTTACAACTAGGAGTGATAGAACACTCAGATAGCCCATGGGCCTCTCCGGTAGTGCTGGTACCGAAGCGGGATGGAACCACCCGCTTCTGCGTCGACTACCGGAAACTTAATGATAAAACAATTTCAGATGCCTATCCCATGCCCCGAATCGATGAGCTATTAGATAAAATGGCCAGGGGCCAGTACCTCACCACAATAGACTTGTGCAAAGGGTACTGGCAGATCCCACTAGCCGAGGATGCCATCCCAAAGTCCGCATTCGTCACCCCGTTTGGGCTATACCAATTCAAGGTGATGCCATTCGGGATGAAGAATGCGCCGGCTACGTTTCAGCGGATGGTGGACCGGTTACTGGACGGATCCCAGTAGTATGCTTGCGCCTATTTAGATGACATAGCAATATTTAGCAACTCCTGGGACGAGCACTTGACCCATATAGGAGCCATCCTCGACCGCATCAGGGAGGCAGGTCTCACGTTAAAACCCAGCAAGTGCCACGTAGGGATGGCCGAAGTGCAGCACTTAGTCCACAGGGTGGGTAGTGGGCGGCAAAAGCCAGAACCCGCTAAGATAGAGGCCGTAGCTAAGTGGCCAACCCCTCGCACGAAAACTCAGGTTTTAGCTTTTCTAGGGATTGCCGGGTATTACCGTAAATTTGTACCTGATTATAGTGCCCTAGCCAAGCCCCTTACTGACCTCACCAAAAAGAACTTACCCAAAGTAGTGACCTGGAGCCCAGAGTGTGAGAAGGCATTCCAAGAACTGAAAACTGCCCTAATTCATGCCCCTGTACTGGCCGCTCCCGATCCAACTAAACGCTTTCTCGTTCATACAGATGCTTCTATGTTTGGAATGGGAGCAGTGCTGAGCCAAGTTGGGGCCGATGGCGGCGAGCATCCAGTAGCTTACTTAAGTCGGAAACTACGACCCAGGGAAGTAAGCTATGCCGCCATCGAAAAGGAATGCCTGGCGGTGGTGTGGGCCCTCAAGAAACTACAGCCCTACTTATATGGCCAACAATTTGCCTTGCTCAAAGATCACAACCCGTTGGTGTGGCTAAACCGGGTGTCAGGGGACAACGCTAGACTACTGAGATGGAGTTTGGCACTACAACCATTTGATTTCACCATCCAGTATCGCCCAGGGAAACAAAATGGTAACGCCAACGGGTTGTCCAGACAGACAGAACTCGAGAAATGATCTGTGAGCACTCCTCCGGACATCCCCAAGCAGATCCGTTGGGATCAGACCGTGTATGCTGGCTTATGGTCACGGGGGAGGTGTGTAACGGAACCCATCACTGTTTTACCCTGTTTTATGATTATTATGGTTAAAATATGATCCTACTATATGTATGTTGATTGATGCAGACATTTGCAGCTACTTGGCATGGGAGATAATCCTGTTACAGCGACTCCGCATGAGATAAAGAATGTCTATTGTATACAGTGTTTTCATTCTCAGATAAGAACAAAGAAGTGTAATTGAATCAATGTCTGATTGTATCAAAGTTGCCAGGGAGCCCCCTATTGTTCCCTTTATGGGTATTGTGCGGCCAAATATGGACATGTGTATTGCCTGTGGGAAGAGATGGGTATAAATATTTCTGCAATAACAAAATAAAGTCAGTATTCATGTGACTCCCGATTGCGTGTCGTCCAATATGGGAGGTCGGGGATGGTGAAACTGTAGTGCCTCTTGGGTATTTTACCGTATACCAGCGGAGATATTGGATTCGTGTTCCAGCTCCGTTACAGTATATATTCTTCATTCACCCTTTTTTTTTCTTTAATAAAGTTTATTGTGTTTTTTTCTAGTAACAAGTTGCTACACATTCCAAAATAGAGTCTTAGGTGTTCTTTAGTACACTGGACATAGACTTATAGGAACCAGAATTACTTGGAACACATATTTGATAGTATTTTTAAACATTACACATGATTTTTGTCGTCATTCAGAATTTTTACATATAAATGACACCTTGTGATCCTTATTACTAGTTTTGACCTAACTCACAGTTTTTACTTCCTTCCATTTTATTTTCTCTTAAGTTTAGTTTTCTTAATTTGATATATTTTGTTTTTATGAAAACATTTTCCAACATGGCAGGTGATGTGTCCATGTCCTGGTAAGGCGCATACGTTTAGTCTCAATATGCCAGGTTTTCCATCTTAAGTCTTTGTATTATTGAATGGTTAAGAACTGTTTATGTTACAGAGAAATACTTGGATAGTAGAGTAAAAAAAAGCGATTAAAGCACCAAAAATACAAATTAAATTAGAGCAAAGTTCAGAATTAAAAGAGGGAAAATCATCAGACAATACAGATATGAAATAAATAATATCCCGTCCGGATATACATCGGAGGTAAAGAATAGAATTACGTGATGAGACATGATGGGACTCCTGAAAGAATAGGAGGCTAGGAAGTTCATGACGATATCCAGAAAACATCAACAAAGAATATCCCCAAAACAAAGAAACCTAGAAAAGGTAAACTGGCTGTGTGATGGGCTGCGGCAGTAACCAAGGAAAGAAGGAAAGCAAAAGGTAGAGAAGATAAGAAAAGACTTGTCCAAATAAATACTGAATATCAGAGCATATCAAGAAGGGACAAGGAGACTTTCTATAACAAGCAATGTAAAGACATAGAAGTAGATGAAAAAATGGGAAAGGCAAGAGATCTCTTCAAGAAAATTGGGGATCTCAAAAGAACATGTCAAAGGGGGCGTGGTTAAAGACAAAATGGTAGGGACCACTGGATTATAAAACTGTCAAAATGTTAGGGGAAAAGGGAGGAATTAAGTACTCATGGGGGAGGAGATGGGGGGAGGGTTAGTATAGTCAATAGGGAGGTAGTACTAAGTAATTCAAGTACAGTGGCAGGCACTTCAGCACTACAGGCTCATAACATAAGGTGTATTCTTACTAATGCCAGAAGCTTGCCAGGAAAAATGGGAGAGTTAGAATTATTAGCAGTTAATGAGAAATGGGATTTAATAGGCATTGCCGAAACATGGTGGGATGAATCTCATGACTGGACTGTTAATCTGGATGGTTATAACCTATTTAGGAAAGATAGGGGCAATGGTAAACGAGGAGGAGGGATTTGTCTGTATGTTAAGCCTAAATTTAAGCCTATAGTCAGAGAAGATATTTATGGTGGACCTAGTGATAAAGCTGAATGTTTGTGGGTAGAGTTAAATAGCGGAGCAGCAAATTCCAAAAGAATGTTAGTAGGAGTATGCTATAAACCCCCAAATATAGCTGAAAGTGAGGAAATACAATTATTGTTACAGTTTGGAAATGCAGCTAAGCACGGGCAAGTTCTAATAATGGGAGATTTTAATTACCGTGAAATAAACTGGATAAATTAGACCAGCAGTTCAGCTAAGGGGAGCAGGTTCTTGAGTACACTCAGGGATCATTATCTGGCCCAGGTTATACAGGAGCCTACTAGAAATGAAGCCATCTTGGATTTAGTAATCACAAATAATATTAATTTTACTATCAAATGTTGGAAAAGGGAAATCTTTGCGAAACAGTGATCACAACACAGTCTCATTTGAGATTGAATTAAAAAAACATAAAAGTAAGGGGCCAACGAAAACTCTTAATTTTAAAAGGGCAGATTGTAACGGTCTAAGGGCAGCGATACAAAGTATAGACTGGGACAGAGAACTGATAGGTAAAAACACTGAACATAAATGGACAACATTTAAATCCTTACTAAATATACATACACATCGGCATATACCGTGTGGGAATAAAAGTAAAGGAGTAAATCACAACCCATGTGGCTTAACAATGATTTAAAGATCAAGATACGGAGTAAAAAACAACTTTTATATTATACACACAAGAGGGGACAGAGACGGCTTTACAGGAGTACAAGGAAATCACCAAGGAAAGGGCGATTAGACTGGCTAAAATAGAAAATGGCAAGTTATATGTAAGGAGAGTAAGACTAACCCTAAACATGAGTATAAATATATTACTGGGAGGAAGACGGGGGGGAAGCTATAGGAACATTACAATGTGACACAGTCTGATAATTAGTGACCAGGAAAAGGCAGATGAGCTAAATAGGTTATTTTCTTCGGTATACACAAGGGAGGTATCAGTGGTTGGGTCACGGCACCATAATGGGGCACCATAATGGGGCTACACTACCGTCTTCAAATAACTGGTTAACGCAGGAAGTAATCCAAAAGAGGTTTGAAAAAATAAATGCACATAAAGCCCCAGGTCCTGATGGAATACATCCATGGGTACTGATGGAATACATCCAAGGGTACTAAGGGAACTGGGTTCTGTAATAGCCAAACCATTATATGTAATTATTCAAGATTCACTCACCACAGCGTCTCTACCGGATGACTGGAGAAAAGCTGATGTGATACCTATATTTAAGGAGCAAGAGCAAATCCTGGGAATTATAGACCAGTGAGCCTCACTTCTGTAGTGGGGAAGCTTTTAGACGGGTTAATAAGGGATATTATAAAAGAATATGTCTATTTGAACAGGATTATAAGTAGGGGCCAACATGGATTTATGAGAAATAGGTTGTTTCAAACAAACCTAATTAGTTTCTATGAGGAGGTTAGTAGGAACCTGGATCAGGGCAACTCAGTGGATGTAGTATTTTTAGATTTTGCAAAGGCTTTTGATACAGTGCCACATGGGAGACTATTGTGCAAACTAAGGGATACAGGAATTGCAGTAAATATCTGTTCATGGATTGAGAGCTGGCTAAAAGACAGGAAGCAAAGGGTTGTTGTAAATGGAATATACTTCGATTGGACTAATGTGGTAAGTGGGGTTCCTCAGGGCTCAGTATTAGGTCCTCTTCTTTTTAACATATTTATTAATGACTTAGAGGTAGGATTGGAGTGTGGTGTCTCCATTTTCGCTGATGACACAAAGTTGTGCAAGGTAATTAAATCAGATAATGATGTACTTTCCCTACAAAGGGATTTACATAAAATTGAGGAATGGGCATCTAAATGGCAGATGAGAGTTAATACAAATAAATGTAAAGTTATGCATCTGGGAGGAAACATAGCCATGCAATTTATAATCTTAATGGAGTAGCAGATATTGAAAGGGATTTGGGAGACTTGTCAGACAGCCACCCAGGTAGCAGTGGTCAATGCCAAGCAGCAGCTGCAAAGGCAAATACAAATTTAGCATGTATTAAGAAGGGTATAGAAGCAAGGGAAGCAAATATAATTCTGCCACTATACAAATCCCTAGTACGACCTCATTTGGAATATGGAGGACAATTACTAGTCAGAGAAAAATACCTCTTAAAAGGAACCTGAACATAGAAATAGTAAAATACAAAAAAGAAAGAGTCCGTCTGGATTTCCCTGAATGGAAGTGCGAAGTTCAGTTTTCCTCTTATGGATTAAACCATGTTACAGCCATATTGGTTATGGAGGAAATGGAAATTTTCTATGATATTGTGTGTTTGTGCTTTTACTGTAATCCATCTGTTGTCCACAAGATGGCACTGCAGAAGGTTGGGGTAATTACAGGTCTTTGTTCAATTTGCCGCTTTGAGGCCATGTGGGATAGGCCCAGTATTCCACCACCTATGGTGGGCAAGCCACAGTTCCCAATTGTCTACTGATATGATTGGGAGATGCTAATCTGGGCGGGGCATTTGAATGTGTTCAGCCCACTGTAACGGGTGGAGGGAAATATTTTGTCTGTGGGCAGTTGCTGTTTTAGAAAATGAAGTGAGAGTCCAGATTAAAAGCCATGCTTCTGAAATACATAGACTAAGGTGCATTTCATTAAGAAGGATTGATATGACTGCCGGTCACCGAGAGGCCCATTACTTCAATGAAGATTGCCAATGAAGAGAAAAGGCAGGAAGAGTTTGAGCCTATCTGGAATCTTCACAAGCTGGTCGACAGTGGTGGAATCTCGGAGCAAGGGGAATGGACCTTCTAGAGCAATAGATGGAGTTCCTGGATTGTGGCAGGTCCATGAGCTGTCAGGCTGGCTGGAGGAACGGGTATGGAAAGAGATTCCCTTGGAGAAACAGTATCATGCCAGGATAGGGCCTGTTGGTGCCCTTAGAGAGGATCCCTGTTTTTGATTGAAGCTAATAGATGGGCTCTGGAAGATCATGTATGGTGATCCTGAATGCGGCATGGGGACTGTAAGGAGGCAGAATAACTTGTTTTTGAAATGCTGTCAAGGTCTGGGACTAGAACAATGGTCCCCGGCAGATAACTTGATAGAACCCCTGGATCAGCAAGAACTGCAGCTTTTATTGGCCATCCAGATGAGAGGTACCCATACAGGCGGAAAGGGATGAAGATGACTGGTCACCAGACACCTAGGAACCCGGGAAGAGTAATTATACTCAAGGAGTCTGGGGAGAGGATATTATGGACTGTTGGGAGAATTCTGGACTCAGGAAATCTAAAAGTAACAAGGATACCTTCATGTAGTGGAATGACTGGGAAGAAGAACTTTGCCCTATCATCAGGGGGCTAAGTCTTGCCAGTTAGTGGCAATGGGTCAAAAAGAAAAGGGCTGTCAGATTGTGGATGCAAGGGAGAGTCTGGTGGGAGCAGGCATACCCACCAGCCCTTGGAAGAGAAAATGGACTGTGAACCATTAAAGGAGCTCCAGCTGATAAAAAATGTCAGAGAGCTAGCCACAGATCAGAGGTCAGGAGAAGTAATGATCCCTGAGATCCTGCCAAACAGCGACACAGCAAATCAGTTAAAGAGGAACCACATTCCTTATTGTGTGCCCAAGCAAGAAGAGTGGGGGTGCAGTGCCTGACAGTGATCCAGGGGCCAGCCATAAATCAAGGGACAGTATGAGAGAGCGGTGAGATCCTGCTAGTGGACCCAGTGACCAAAGATCCCAATGGAGGTGAGCCCTATGCCCAGACGGTGGGAGCCGAGCAAGGAGTATGTGAGGCCTTGATCCAGATGTCATCTCAGGAAGTGGAGCCTCCAGTCCAGACCACCATCATGGATGCTGGGTTCAGGATCAGACCAGTATGTTCCTCCTTGGAGACATTGTGAAGAGGAGGGCACTGGATCTTTCTTTTGGGAGGGGGGCTAGCCATGTCACCTTGGGAACTGTCACCTGGACTGGTGAACACCCTGGTATATTTCAGACTGGGTGAACTAATAGGCCCAAGGACTGTTTTAGACGCCGCAAGTCAGCTGTTTGTACTGGTCGTGCTGGAGGAGGGGCATTGGTAAAGAACTACATGGGTGGGCCAATATTCGTGTATTGGAAAAGAGGGTACCCCATGGTGTGGTCCATCATCTACCCCTACTGCATTGTCTCCCCTGCAGCTGCCCAAGGAAATTGTTTGCACCAATGAATGGAGAGGGAGGGGGAATGTGCCAAGGCATGGGGAGGCGGTTGCCCATTGCGTCATGGAGGCTATGGCCAAAATTGAGTGGGCTGGGTGTCATTACTGGTCCTATTGAAGCATTTTTACCCTGTAGACACTGGAATATGGGCTCTTGCAGAATACACTAGATGGAGAAATCAGCTCATCAGGCGCAATCCGAAAGAGATTACCCCCTCTTCGCTGGCTCGCAGGTGGGAGTGCTTGTGAAGTTCAGTTTTCCTCTTATGGATTAAACCATGTTACAGCCATATTGGTTACGGAGGAAAAGGACATTTTCTATGATATTGTGTGTATTGTACTTTTACTGTAATCCATTCATTGTCCACAAGATGGCACCACAGGATGTTGGGGTAATTACAGGTCTTTGATCAATTTGCCACTCTGAGACCATGTGGGATAGGCCCAGTGTTTCACCCCCTACGGTGGGCAAGCCAAGCCCCCAGTTGTCCACTGATATTATTTGGAGATGGTAATCTGGGCGGGGAATTTGAATGTGTCCGCCCACTGTGATGTAACGGGGGAGGGTAATACTTTTGTCTGGTGGTCAGTTGCTTTTGAGAAATGAAGTGAGAGTCCATATTAAAAGCCATGCTTCTGAAATACATAGACTATGGTGTATTTCATTAAGAAGGATTGATATGACTGCCGGTCACCAAGAGGCCCATTCCTTTAACGAAGATCGCCATCATATTAAGGGGAATTCCTGTAGAGAAAAGGCAGGAAGAGTTGTAGCCTATCTGGAATCTTCACAGGAAGGTCCTATAAGGAACCAAGGATAGTGTCTGAAGTCAGACTTATATTAAAGACTAGCGAATTGCCCGTCAAAAAATTACGGCAATAAAATTGTAAGGCAGGTAATGCTGTTTGGTGGAGATGCGCTGTGAATGGGTGTTGTGTTTATTGTGGTTTTTTTTGCGTCTATTTGTTTGTTTATGGTAGTGAAATAATGAATACATTAATAAATGAATATACTTTACCTATTTGTAAGTAATATATGCATCAAGCATTGTGCTGAAGAGCTGACAATCTGTTTGATGTTCCTACAATGTAGGTTTGCAGTGTTGTTGAGCTGAGGTGTAAGTGTCAGCAATGTGTGAAGTGTGCAGTGTAAATAGGCTGCATGCGCGAGGGGAAGCTGTTAGGGTAGCTGTGTACTTCCGCATTGTGTAAGTTAGTGTAAAATGGCGGCTAAGGTGTATGTGGTACGCGTCTGTGTATGATTTAGCGTCCTTGGTAATAGTGTATCTTGTACTTAGTATGGCTTTTTGAAAAATCCGTATGTGCTTGGTGGTGTTTTGCGTGTTTAGCGTCCTGTAACCTCGTTTTCGTTTTGTTCGGCGGCCATTTTTTCTCTCACTTAGTTGATTTTCGTGTGTGTAAACTCTTTAATTTGGACTTAAATGGAGGTGTAACTTCACTTGCAGAGGTCCTGGGTGCCCCCTCTTGCTGTGGGTAAGCTTTTTATGTTATTTGTATTTATTGTGTTTTTAATGTTTTCATGTGCGCGCGGTTCGGGCGTTAAGGTCGTATTTTTGCGCCTATGGCGCTCATCAGCAGCGCAAGGAGCGCCTTCGGCACTCCTTTCCAGCAACTGCGGCCCTGGCTTTGCGAGCCCGCAACGTTAGCAACAACCCGCCTGCTCACAACTATATATGTGGTAGTTGCTGCATTATTTGAAGTGTGCTGTGGAGGTGAAAGTTGGCTAATGGTGTTTACTGAACATCTAAAAGTGCGAAGCTTCCTGCATGAGGATACAACATATAAGAAGAGTCCAAGTAGCGGTGAGTCTGGCTGCGCTGCTATATAAGGGCAGCGCCCTAACATTCTGTTTAAAGCAATCTGAACAGTAAGAGACTGGGGCATCTTATTAAAGATTACTGCCAAGTATTTTGGGGAAGCCTCACAGGACAGAGCAAGGTGGAAAGACTCAGGGAATATATCTGATTTTTTTCTGGAAGTAAATCTCAGATGTACAAAGAAATCTTGGTTGTATATATATTTAGTGAAATTCTCAAGGAATATATGAGTGCTCGATAATTGGAGACTGAAACAAAATCTTAGTAGTGTTAAGAAAATACAGGCGATATAAGGTTAAAGAGCTGATTATTTATGGTTAACTTATACTAACATAAGAAGAGAAGTTGGACAACTAGAATAGGGTTAAGGAGTATACACCTGTCTGAATTATTAGTAGAGGTATACCAAATGTTACTCCATACTGTAAGAATCATAAGAAGAGATGAAGGAAAGGGGTGAGAAAGGGAGACGGGGCAGAAAAGAAAGGAAAAGAAGCAGAAGAAAGAGGGGGTAGTGAGAGTATTAAAAATGAAGAAAAAAGATCAAAATCTACTCAAAAGTAAAAAAAGCATAAAAAAATAGCAAAGAAAATAATATGAAAAACTCCCTTGATAGTACACAAGTCGTAGAACAATCTCCACCCAAATGAAATGATACAGATAATGGCCAGATCAAGAGGTTCTCACAACTATTCTAACAAGACAGTTACCAACAGATTTACAAAACTCCTTGGGATTGGAGTTAACCCAAGAAACAGGTAAAAACACCCAGGCTGTTAATGACTTGACATCGAGTCTAGAAGAAGTAGAAAATAATCAAGAAACTTTGATTAACTTATGTTAAACTACATCAAAAATCTAGAGGAAGAAATCACGGATTTAAGATTAAAACAATGTCAATATGAGGACTTTCTCAGAAGAAATAATCTTAGACTGAGAGGAATACCTGAATTTATTACAATAACGGATCTCCCTAAGTATATTATTACCTTCTAGAACTCGTTAATAAGCTTAAGCTCTCAAGGAGAAGACAAAATAGATGGTATATATAGGATTCCTCTACCCAAAAATGTCCCAAAGGACGCATAAAGAGACATGATAGTAAAAATACATTACCCTAGTTATAAAGAAGCCTTAATGAAACAAGGGAATGACCATATGAGAAGATAGGGGTTTTTGCAGATCTCTCAAGTGAAACGCTATTAAAAAGGAGAGACTTTAATGAAATAACCAAAGTTCTAAGAAATAAAAATATCAAATACAATTGGGGATTTCCCCCAAAATTTGTAATTTTGAAAGAGAATCACATATATAGTTGTGAGCGTACGAGTTGTTGCTAACGCTGCGGGCTCGCGTAGCGAGTCGCGGGCCTCGCGAAGCGAGGGCCGCGACTCGCGCAGCGAGTCGCGGGCCTCGCGTAGCGAGGGCACTGTGCCAGGTTCTCAGTTGCTGGCATGGAGCGCCGAAGGCGCTCCTTGCCAGCAACTGAGGACCCTCGCGAAGCGAGGGCCTCAGTTGCTGGCATGGAGCGCCGCAGGCGCTCCTTGCCAGCAACTGAGGACCCTCGCGAAGCGAGGGCCTCAGTTGCTGGCTTGGAGCGCCGCAGGCGCTCCATGCCAGCACCTGAGGACCTCGCAAAGCGAGGTCTTCAGTTGCAGCAACTGCGACCCTTGAAAAAAAAAGTTTACGTCCAAACACATTACGACACTCGCAAACAACATACGACACACGTTGAAACACATTACGACACTCGCAAACAACATACGACACACGTTCACACACATTACGGCCTCGCAACACTCGGACGCAACTCGCGAACATTACAAAATTACAAACACAATACATACACACAGCACATACATAAAAACCTTACCTACACAAACAGGAAGCACCCAGGACCTCAAAAATGCAACTTAGAACTTAATTGCACTCAAAATAAAAGAGTTTAGACACTAAATACTTTGTTAAGCGACAAAAAAAATGGCCGACGAATAAAACGAAAACGAGGCTACACACGCAAACACCATACGAGACACGTTACTACACATTACGACTTCGCAAACATCGGACGCAACACGCCGACATACAAACATTTAAAACTTAACAAAGACACACAACAAACACATAAAAAGCTTACCTACAGCAAGAGGAACCAGCCAGCACCTCAAAAAAACAAGTTACACCTACATTTAAATCAAAATAAACACTTTACACACTAATACCATCGCTAAGCGAGAGAAAAAATGGCCGACGAACAAAACGAAAACGAGGCTCCAGACGTAACTACACTACACTTACTCGCAATAATGAAACACATACTATGCGGAACGTATCACAATCATATTAAACACCATTTTGAACAGTAATACGCCTAAAATGGCGGATGGAACGCAAATTGTAAGCTGGAACGCAAATAGCGCATGCGTATTGCGTTCTAACGGTCTCACTTTCCAGAACTTTCTACAAGTTTATAAATACTGCCTATTTCCAACTAAAAAATACATTTCTCCTCAGGTGATCAACGGAGTGACTTCTGAGATAACTGCTGCTTTTACTTGAGAAGACAATTCTTTACTAATTTACTACTTTACATTGTGCAAATTACAACTGACAGGTAAGCTATAATATATTACATTTTATTATCAGGTCAGGTCAAACAAATAAAAAAATCAACTAGGATTTATGTAGTCATCATGTATGGCACATTTATGTGTATAGGCTCCCAAACAAAATTAAACAGAGCTTTATGTATAGTGACATCTGACACGCACATATATGTCTATAATGTATAGTTACATGTGACACGCACATATATGTCTATAATGTATAGTGACATTTACACACACATTTCTGTGTATTGCCCCTTCATAGTGACATGTGACACACACGTATATGTGTATAATGTATAGTGACATGTGACACGCACATATATGTCTATAATGTATAGTGACATGTGACACGCACATTTCTGTGTACTGCCCCTTCATAGTGACATGTGACACCGACATATATGTGTATAATGTATAGTGACATGTGACACGCACATTTATGTGTATTACCAATGCAACAAAATTAGCTTACAACAAAATCAGTAAACAACTACATTTTAATGACATTATATGTCATGTATACTGATATGTCACATGCACATATATGTGTATCATCTATAGTTACATCTCACACACACACATTTATGTGTGTTGGAAAAAATAAATATAATGTTAATTTAACCATTTAAATTTGACTCATGTATACTGATATGTCACACGTACACAAAATAATTACATTAAACTATGTAATGTGCTTCATGTATGTGAGATTTGTGTGTAGCCCCCAACAAAAATTAAGGTTAATTGAATTAATTTACTGCAATTCAATACATCAGATAAAGCTGAATCTTTCTATTTCGTTTCATATTCAAACAGACTCTGCATCAACAGCGTCTCTCAACAATTTGCACCGTGCACTGTGAAGCACAATCCCTTTTAAAGAACACCAACAAATTTGAAGAGGTAAGATACAAGAACACATTACATGCTCAAAAGGACATGCTTTGCTAGATGACAAATTATAAATATACAAATAACTATTTCACTTTCTTTTTCAAACAGACACTAAAAGAAGACCGGCGGATTAAGATTGGCAGGAGGGGACCGTCTGTCATTCAAAACTTCTATCAAGGTAAAGTATTAAGTATAAACAAGAAATAACCATGAGCCTTATTCAATTGCAACTTCCTCATTTGAATAGGGCTCTATATAAGCACATAACATTTTTTTTATACAGAACTTTTTAGTTACTGAAATTCTAACCACAATCAAGGTTTTCAATAACTAAAAACTTTGCTCAATAAATATGTTATGTGATTATATAGAGCCCTCTTCAATTGGCAAAATTGCAATTCAATGAGGACCTATATGTCTTTAATGGCCAAGGGCCTCACTGAAATGTGATTTGCCCATTTCAATAGGGCTCTATATAAGCACATAACATATTTTGGAAACAGAACTTTTTAGTTAATGAACTTCTAACCACAATCAAGGTTTTCAATAACTAAAAACTTTGCTCAATAAATATGTTATGTAATTATATAGAGCCCTCTTCAATTGGCAAAATTGCAATTCAATGAGGACCTATATGTCTTTAATGCCCAAGGGCCTCACTCAAATGTGATTTGCCCATTTCAATAGGGCTCTATATAAGCACAGAGCATAGTTTTTAGGAAATTTTTCTTTTGTGAACACGTTCCTTTTGGATACAAGTTCACTAAATACAATGCTCTGTGATGATATTGAGCTCTATTCCATTGGCCAAAACACAATTGAATAAGTAGCTCACAATATAACAAATGCAGTAACCAAAGGCCCTTATTCAATTGCTATTTTGGAAAATTAAATATGGCTATTTTAACAAATATATGTGATGTGCTTATTTAGAACCCTATTCAAATTTCTACATTGCAATTCAATTACGGCCTTACAGTACTATTATATTGTAAAAAATGCAATTGCATGAGGGCCAAACTATGCAACATATGGTACACACAAAGGCCCTCATTCAATTGCAATTTGCCCAATTGAATAGGGCTCTAAATAACAACATAACAATAGCTTAAAACTAAGGTTTTAGTTAATAAAAAAATATCAAAAATACAGTTTTTCAATGACTACAAAATTATTTTAACTAATATGCTAATATGCTATGTGCTCATTTACAGCACAATTCAATTAGCCAAATCGCAATTCAATGACACACAAACTGCTACACACAAAACAGAATTTCTTATTAAGGCCCTCATTCAATTGCAATTTTGCCAATTGAATAGGGGTCTAAATAAGCACATCACATATATTTTTTAAAGAAGTTTTTAGTTATTAAGCATCTATCCAAAAGCACGGTTTTCACTACCTAAAAACTTCTTTAAAAAATATATATTATGTGCTTATTTAGAGCCGTATTCAATTGGCAAAATCGCAATTGAATGAGGGACTAAATGTTTAACAACCTATAAGCCTTACAAATAACCAAAAATAAGAATAACAAAAGTGTTGTGCACCTAATAGCATTGTATAAAAAAGCACACAAACTCATAGCAAACTATATTAACATTCTTCTTTAATGTTTAACAAATTATAACCTGTACAATCAAGAAGAAATTAGTTTTGCACAAGTGATGTGCACCAAACAGGATTGTCAATAACTAACACAAACACATAGCAAACTACATTAATTATATTATTTCATGTTTCACTAACTATAACCATCCAAATAAAGGTTAAATAAGTATACCACAAGTGGTGCGCACAAAACAGGATTGTACAAAAACTAACATAAACACATAGCAAAATAAATTCATATTCTTATGTAATATATCACAACCCACAAGCCTTACTAAGAACCTTAAATAAGAATAACAAAAGTCTTGGGATTGTACAGAAAGTTAAAAAATTTTTTTTTAAAAAAAATAAATATAACTGATACAATACAGCAAAATTAATACATTTTTTACTTATTTAAAAGACATTTCACTCAAACAACATTTTCTATTTTACATTACAACAGATACTGCGTGAAGACAATCGGACGAGGACTTTTTCCACAGGACCGGACCGGACCATCGGACGAGGACTCGGACCAGACCAGCAGACGAGGAATTTCAACACAGGACCAGACCAGCAGACGAGGAATTTCAACACAGGACCACACCATCGGACGAGGACTTTCACCAACGGACAACAACATCGGACGAGGAATATCGCCACAGGACCACAATATCGGACAGGGGCTATCGCGACAGGACCACACCATCGGACGAGGACTTCCGACAGAGGACCACACCATTGGACAACGATTTTGAAACGAGGAGCAACAAACATTCGGATTTAAATCACACTTCAACCAAGGTAAACTATAATAACTACTAAAGAATAACACTAAAGAAACTGGTTTCAGTTGCATCCGTCTCAACAGAAAAATAAATTAATTAATTTACTATCTCACTTATTTTATTTAAATTGCTACTATGCAATACATAGCTCAATAACCACATCACTTTTTTTTTCACCAAAGAAGTTTTGCAGTGGTAAATATCTATCCACAAACAAAGTTTTTAATAAATACAACCATTATTTTAAATAAATATGTTACATGCTTATTTACAGCAGTATTCCATTGGAAAAATTCTGAGCCACTGAAGACAGGAATTATAAATTTAACTAAATATCAATGATACATTCATGATTTGCCTTTTATTTCAACAATTGTGCACAATCATCTTTAACAGGAATTACAAATTTAAATATACACAATTACATTTATTTGTTTCCGTTTACAGATTAATATGGCTGATAACGAGACCAAAGAAGAGAAGAAAAGACGTCAAACTAGAGAAAGACAAGAGAGATGGGCCGCCCAGCAGACACCGGAGGAGAAAGAAATTAGAAGAGAAAAAGAACGCAAAAGACTTGCAAATAAAAGAATATCCGCTGCAAAAATGAAACATACAACCAAAATAAATAAAAAAATAATAAAGCATTTACAAACTGTTCCTAAAACATCAGATGACATTTTACAACATACCAGTCAAGACAGACCAAAAAAAAAAAACTACCAAAAAAAAGCATTTACAAACTCTTACTAAAAACTTACAGGACATTTCAACCGAACAAGTCCAACATATACCAAGAAAATGTACGAAAAAAACTAAACATTTAGAACCTGTTGTTGAAACATTTCATGACTTTTCATCTGATGAATATCAAAGTCAACATCCAATATGCATTGCAAATTGTCCTTTAATGAAGTCTTTAGCAGTAGAGGTTCATAGTTGTGGGGACATGACTACTCAATGTCAATTTTGTGAGGCTTATTATTTTAAACAGGAGAGACCCCGAGATGGACAATTTATTAGTTGTTGTCAAAAAGGAAAGTTCAAACTTCCACAAAGGAAACAATTTCCAACCTATTTACTAAATATTCTGACTGAACCTACTTTTCCAAATTACAAAAATTTTAAGACAAACATAAGATCCTACAATAGTGCCATATCATTTGCATCTATGGGGGCAACATTGGCTGCTAATGTACCAGGACATGGTCCTTACTGTTTTAAAGTCCAAGGACAAATTTATCATCGCACTTCCCATTTACATCCAGAGGAAGGAAATAAAAGAAAATTCGCTCAACTATATGTCCTAGATACAATGGAAGCTGTTGACCAACGTATGCAGATGGAAGAAAATAAAAAATGCTTACCCACTGTTTTCATAGAGCTAAATAATATTATGGACAACAATCCCTACAGTAAAGCTTATAAAAAATTGGCAGAAGTAGAAAATGAACAACTACTTCATTCACAAACACATCAATTACCAATGCCGAAGGTTAATATGGTGCTTAAAAGAGACAGACATACTGATAAACGTCGTTATAACTTGCCAACAACAAATGAGGTTGCAATGGTGTTTCACAATGATGAAGGAGAACCACCATTTCAAAGAGACATACGAATATATCCTAGAAATGAGGACCAACCGTTTATTAATATGAGTATCTTAAGTCCAAATTTAGATCCAATGACATATCCCATCTTTTTCCCACACGGAGAAGCAGGTTGGCAACCAAAATTAACTCTTCCCAGTTACCCAAATGCTAAAGGCAGAATCCGAAATAATGTTTCTATGCTTGAATTTAAAGTAGCTCAAATTGCCATTCGCAATGTATTTAATCCAATTTTATGTGGTGGGAAACTAACACAACAATGGATTATTGATTCATATTTGCAAGTTGAGGCAAATAATTTAAACTTTATCAAATATCAACAAGATAAACTCCGTGTAGAACAATATTCTGGACTCATGGACTATGTTGCTGACGTGGCTACAAGCAGAGACATGACAGCTGGCAAAGCCATCATTTTACCATCTTCCTTTCAAGGATCTCCTCGGAATATGAGAGAAAGATACAATGATGCTATGGCTATTGTGACAAAATTTGGCAAACCCGATTTATTTGTGACATTTACATGTAATCCACAATGGCCAGAAATTACACTAAATCTACTTCTTGGACAAACTGCTTCAGATCGACCAGATTTAGTAGCCAGAGTTTTTAAGATTAAATTAAATGAATTAATACGTGACTTCACTATAAATCAGTTATTTGGCAAATGTCTTGCTTATGTATATACCATTGAATTTCAAAAAAGAGGCCTTCCACATGCACATCTTCTAATAATACTTCAAGAAAAAGATAAATTAGATACTTCAGACAAAGTGGATGCAGTCATTGTTGCTGAACTACCAGATCCAGAACTATATGGTAGACTATATGAGATTGTTACTCATCGCATGATTCATGGACCCTGTGGTGACCTTAATCCACAATCACCATGTATGGAAAATAATAAATGTTCCAAAGAATTTCCAAAAGATTATAGAGACAAAACCTATGCCAATTGTGATGGATATCCACTTTATAAAAGAAGAGAAGGAGATAGTGCCATTATTCGTGGGAAAAAAGTGGACAATAGATATGTAGTACCCTACAATCCACATTTACTCATGAAGTACAACGCCCACATCAACGTAGAAGCCTGCACTTCCATCAAATCAATTAAATATGTCTATAAATATATTTACAAAGGTTACGATGCAGCTACTGTAGTCGTCAAAAGTGCAGACAACCCTGAAAGTAGTGAGTTAGTACATGATGAACTTGCATCTCATGTAGATGCTCGCTATGTCAGTGCGCCAGAAGCTATGTGGCGGCTTTTAAAATTTGAAATGCATGATAGATCACATGCAGTATATAGGTTAGCAGTACATTTGCCACAACGACATTTAGTCTATTTCCATGCTGGAAATGAAATGAATGCATTGGCCCAAAGTGAAGATCGTCACACTACACTAACTGCATGGTTTGCATTAAATTCCACTGATGCTGAAGCAACACAATACTTATATATTGAAATTCCATATCACTATGTTTTTGTGAATGGATTATGGAGACCAAGAAAAACCAGAGGCAATAAAATTATTCCAAGAATTTACACAGTCAGTCCAAGAGATGTTGAACGTTTTTGCTTACGGATATTACTTTTAAATGTTCCTGGAGCACAAAGTTTTGAACACTTAAGAACTGTTAATGACATTGTATATGAATCCTTCCATTTAGCTGCAAGACATAGAAACTTACTCGCTGATGATACAGAGTGGGAAAGATGCTTAGAAGAAGCAGCACAATGTCAAATGCCGCGACAGATGAGAGAACAATTTGCTTTTATTTGTATCTTCTCAAATGCTCCAAATGCATTAGCTTTGTGGGAGACTTTTAAAAGTAATATGGCTGAAGACTTTATGCGACGATACAATGAACCCATTGCACACTTAAAAGCGTTAATGGAAATCCAAGAAGTCTTTTTAACTCATGGATTAAGTTGTGCAAGTTTTAATTTGCCTGATCCAGGTCTTATAGATGACATTAACTTTGAAGACTATGACATTCAACTACAAGCAGAAAGAACAGAAGAAAGACTTGCAACTTTAAATACACTACAATTGCAAGCATTTCATGCCATTAAAAATGCTATAGATGATGACATGGTGACAGAGCGTTATTTCTATCTTGATGGACCTGGCGGATCAGGAAAAACATATTTGTACAATTTATTAATGAGTTCAGTACGAGCACAAGGAAAAATAGCAATGGCGTTTGCCACTACTGGAATTGCTGCACTTTTATTAGAAGGTGGAAGAACTGTTCATAGTGGATTTAAACTGCCAGTGCCTATTTTAGAAAATTCTGTGTCAGATATTCGCATGACATCCTTACAAGCAAAGAAATTGAAGAAATGTAAATTAATTATAATAGATGAGGCCACAATGATGTCATGCTATGCCCTCCAATGTATTGACCGTTTGCTTCGTGAAGTCATGGATAATATTTTTCCATTTGGTGGAAAGGTAATGTTGTTGGGTGGCGATTTTAGACAAACATTACCTGTTGTTGTACATGGCAATCGAACTGACATTATCGAAACATGTATAAAGTCAAGTACAGTATGGAAACATTTTACCCATCTTCAACTGCAACAAAATATGAGATCAGAAGGCCAAACTGATTTCAATGATTGGCTTATTAAAATTGGAGAAGGCAGAACAGAAAAAATACTACATTTACCTGACGACACTGTAGAGATCCCACCTCATATGATTTGTCAACAAGATATTATATCGGCTATATTTGAAGGGAGCATAAATAACGAAGAATATTCCGAGCTTGCCAACCAAGTCATACTGACGTGTAAAAATAAAGATGCATTAATCCTCAATAATAAAATCTTAAAAAAAATTTATGCACCACAAAGAAATTATCACAGTGCTGATTCTGTACTTGCTGATGACAATGAAAGTCAGGCTAACTTTTCGACTGAATTCATAAACTCTTTAACTCCTTCTGGAATGCCACCACATATTTTGCAGCTAAAGAAAGGTGCAATTATCATGTTACTGCGAAATATGAATCCCAAAAAAGGCCTATGCAATGGCACAAGATTAATTGTTCAACAATTAAAGGACCATTTTATAGATGCTGAAATTTTAACTGGGACACATAGAGGAGAGAGAGTTTTCATACCAAGAATAGATTTAGCACCAAGTGAAAGTAGTCTCCCTTTTATACTTCAAAGAAGACAATTTCCCATTATTATGGCATTTGCCATGACCATTAATAAATCACAAGGTCAAACTTTCAAATCTGTGGGTATTTTCTTGGAAGAACCAGTTTTTGCACATGGTCAATTGTACGTTGCGTTGTCAAGGTGCAAAAATCCACAGGCTATTAAAGTTTACATTGAAAACAATGAAAGTCAAGGTGATTTATTAGAAGATGGACGTATTTTTACTAAAAACATTGTCTACTATGAAGTACTATAACTTTGAAGGATACTAATTAAAGATGCCAAGATTTTTTAAAAGCATTGCAAAATACATAACAATTGGTTGTTTAATTCAGTCATAATTAATGGAAGTCATGTTTATGAATGATTCGCCTCACAAAATACTTGCCTTGCATTGTTAGTAAAAATTATGTTAAAATGTTAAGTCACTATGTTAATGTTTCTAATGTTACAAGTTTAAAAAATATATTTTCAAGTTATTTCATTCAACATATTACAAAGTGGATGTTAAGAGGTCAAGCACCTTTTAAGTCACAATGTAAATATTGTCTGTTATCTTAAGATTACTACCTACATTAATGTTTATCGCCAATTTATGTGCTCAGTAATAAATTAGTTTAATTACGTACGTTTTAAGAAGAGTTTGACTGTATGCCTTCCTCTACATTCAATGTATATTCAAGTTAACAATTATTGTGATAGAAATTGAATTTTAATACTGATTAATTTAAATGTCAATTGTTTTTACATTCAAATGTTAATACTTTTAATAAAAAATTACTTTACAAAATGTATTCACTATGTTCATGTTTATAATGTTCAAAATTATACCAATGTTTTGTCAACTTCTAAACTTACATAAAAAATAAAGTTCAAGTTTAAAAATATATACTTTCATGGTTATTGCTTACATATATTTTAAACTTCATCTTAAAATTTGCAACGTTTAAAAAAGGCTTTTTACTTTTGGCTTTCCTATTCATTCAATGTATATTCAAGTTAACAATTCTTCAGATACTAATTACATTTTAAAAAACCATTACATCAACATTTTACAAAAATACACGTTCATATTAAAATACTTACAAGTGTCAAAAATATATGTTAATAACTAAACAACTTGACAAACATATACATAACATTGCCGTCATTTTTTGACGGGCAAGTCGCTAGTATAAGATATGTTAATAAGACGGTTACTGAAGGAGAAAAACTTTTAGAAACGTGGAATATCCCATGCACCTCTACTGCTAGTAAAGACCTGTTGATGCCTCCTTGGTTTGGAAGAGGGTTTGAGTGGAGGTCTTAGGGGAGAGAGGAGAGTGGAGAGGAAGAGAGAGGAAATATATATACTTTTAGACTTTTTTTTTTTTTTTTTCGAAGAGCACTAGATTTATTTTCAAGGAATAGCACAATTATTATTGAGAGGATTATCCCATCGTCCGTATAAACACACACATTTACACTATGGTACTTGTTATGCATACAGTTAAGTAGAGTATCACACTTTTTTGACTTGAGAAGTATAAATGCACATTTTTTAAGTAGTTATTAATGGCTCCAACTAAATTACATAAATGTAATCACAAGAGGAGTAGTAGATACCCTCAACTTAAAGTAGTTCCACAGTCCTAGATATAAGTAAGTAGTTTAATTCCGGAGGAAGACGGGATAAGGAGGGGGAACATTGGGGTCCATTTTTCTCTCTCCCGCTTTCACCTCTTCCTCTCGTCCCTCGTCCTCTCCTCACTTTCCCCGTCTTCTTTTACAAGGGTACTTTTACTGGTCTGAATGATACTTCTATAAGAGACGGCATAATTGTAGTGCATTAAAACATATGTTACAAAAGATTATCAGACTTCTCTCGGCAGCGGAGGTCAGAGGATATGTGGGGAGGCTTCACACGCGCCGTCTTATAGGAGATCAACAAAATTATACAAGTGTAAAGAAGGGTAAAAGTGTGAGAATAATGGATATACACGCCATAGCATCACTTCATCGTCAGGAAAAGTCTGGTCAGGTCTTTTCTTTTCTCTTTTTCTTTTACTAGAGAGAGATTTACCTAGACAGCTTTTATCATCTTAAGTCTGTCCTAAGAGAAATTTAAGATTGGAAATCTCTATTAGTGTGGATGTGAAAGTGTTAAGTTGTATTTTGTTATTGGTTGTATTATGTATACTTTTCATTTTCATCAAATTCTATGAGTATGATATACAGGGAGGGGTAATAATCTGAGATGGGTAATAATCGGTCATGCTATAACAAATCTTTTTCTCAGGGTAGATGAGTAAAAAAATCTTATCACAAATTGTGAGGGGTTTAAACATCCAATATAAAAGGCGTCCTGCCATGAAATGTCTCCAGAAAGAAGACGCAGACATAATATGGCTGCAGGAGACCCCCTGGATTAGAGGTCGGGAACCATTCCTACCAGAATATACAGCAGTAGAATAGATGCCAGTTTAGGTGCCAGAGGTGTATCAATTCTCTTTAATATGAAACAAAAATAATAGAGACTTTATTACACTTCACAACAGCAGAGCCAGCGCAACATAAAGTGTATGCGCTAACGCAAGAAGTTTGCCTGGGAAAATGGATGAGCTAGTAATATTAGCAGTACAAGAAAAATAGGGCTTAATAGGCATTACGGAAACGTGGTGGGATGAATCTCATGACTGGACTGTTAATCTGGATGGTTATAACCTATTTAGGAAAGATAGGGGAAATGGTAAAAGAGGAGGAGGGATTTGTCTGTATGTTAAGCCTGAATTTAAGCCTATAGTCAGAGAAGATATTTATGCTGGCACTAACGGCATCATTGAATCCTTGTGGGTTGAGCTAAATAGTGGAGGAGCTAATTCTAGACGCATATTGGTGGGAGTATGCTATAAACCCCCAAATATAGCTGAAAGTGAGGAAATACAATTATTGTTACAGATTGGAAATGCAGCTAAGCATGGGCAAGTTCTAATAATGGGAGACTTTAATTACCCTGATATAAACTGGATAAACGAGACCAGTAGCTCAGCTAAGGGGAGCAGGTTCTTGAGTACACTCAGGGATCATTATCTGGCCCAGGTTGTACAAGAACCTACTAGAAATGGGGCCATCTTGGATTTAGTCATCACAAGTAATATTGATATAATATCAAATGTAAAAATAGGGGAACCCTTGGGGAACAGTGATCACAACACAGTCTCATTTGAGATTGAATACAAAAAACAGAGTTGTAAGGGGCCAACAAAAACTCTAAATTTTAAAAGGGCTAACTTTAATGGGCTACGGGCAGCAATACTACATATAGACTGTGACAAAGAACTTACAGGGAAGAATACTGAAAATAAATGGACAACATTCAAATCCTTACTAAATAAACATACTCATCAGCATGTACCAAGTGGAAATAAAATGAATAGGAGTAAATCACATCCCATGTGGCTTAACAATGACTTAAAGATCATGATGAGGAAAAAGAAATATGCATTTAAATTATACAAGAAGGAGGGAAAAGAGGCAGCTTTATGTGACTACAAGGAAATCAACAAGTCTTGCAAAAGGGCTATTACACTGGAAAGTAAGACTAACCCTAAAATATTTTTTAAATATATTAATGGGAAGAAGGCCAGGAAGGAATCGATAGGACCATTACAATGTGACACAGGCCATCTGATAATTCGTGACTAGGAAAAGGCAGATGAGCTAAATAGGTTCTTTTCTTCGGTATACACAAGGGAGGTACCAGTGGTTGGGACACGGCAACATAATGGGGCTACACTACCTTTACTAAATAATTGGTTAACGCAGGAAGTAATACAAAAGAGGTTGGAGAAAAAAAAAGTTAATAAAGCCCCGGGTCCTGATGGAATACATCCAAGGGTACTGAGGGATCTGGGCTCTGTAATAGCCAAACCATTATATCTAATCTTTCAAGACTCACTCACTACAGGGTCTCTACCAGATGACTGGAGAAAAGCAGAGGTGATACCTATATTTAAGAATGGATTTAGAGCAAATCCGGGGAATTATAGACCAGTGAGCCTCACTTCTGTAGTTGGGAAGCTTTTAGAAGGGTTAATAAGGGACAGAATACATGAATATGTCTATTTGAACCGTATCATAGGTAGCAGTCAACACGGATTTATGAAGGATAAGTTGTGTCAGACCAATCTAATTAGTTTTTATGAGGAGGTTAGTAGGAACTTGGATCAGGGCAACTCAGTGGATGTAGTCTTTTTAGATTTATCAAAGGCATTTGATACAGTGCCACATGGAAGACTAGTGAGCAACCTAAGGGATACAGGAATTGCAGTAAATATCTGCTCATGGATCGAGAGCTGGCTAAAAGACAGGAAGCAAAGGGTTGTTGTGAATGGAACATACTCCGATTGGTCTAATGTGATAAGTGGGGTTCCTCAAGGTTCAGTATTAGGTCCTCTCCTTTTTAACATATTTATTAATGACATTGAAGTAGGACTCGAATGTAGTGTCTCCATTTTTGCTGATGACACTAAGTTGTGCAAGGTAATAAAATCAGATAATGATGTACATTCCCTACAAAAGGATTTACATAAATTAGAGAAATGGGCGGCTAAATGGCAGATGAGATTTAATACAAATAAATGTAAGGTTATGCATTTGGGAAGGAACAATAGCCAAGCAATCTATAATCTTAATGGAGCAAATCTAGGGGTTTCAGATATTGAAAGGTAGTGATGTCCCGAACATAACATTTTTGGTTCGCGAACCGCGAACGCGAACCGCCGCAAATGTTCGCGAACCGGCGAACCCGGCGAACTGCCATAGACTTCAATGGGCAGGTGGATTTGAAAACCCACAGGGACTCTTTCTGGCCACAATAGTGATGGAAAAGTTGTTTTAAGGGGACTAACCCCTGGACTGTGGCATGCTGGAGGGGGATCCATGTCAAAACTCCCACGGAAAATTACATAGTTGATGCAGAGTCTGGTTTTAATTCATAAAGGGCATAAATAACCTAACATCCCCCTCCATCATCATCTTCACCCTGTATCTCTTTACCCCATCCCTCATCATCCTCTCCTGTGTCTCTTTCCCCCCTTCCTCATCACCCTCCCCTGTGTCTAATCCCCCCTCCCTCATCATCCTCCCACCTCCCTCATCATCCTCCCCTGTGTCACTTCCCCCCTCCATCATCATCCTCTCCTGTGTCTCTTTCCCCTCTCCCTCATCATCCTCCCCTGTGTCTCTTTTCCCCCTCCCTCATCATCTTCACCTGTGTCTCTTCCCCCCCTCCCTCATCATCCTCCCCTGTGTCTCTTTCCCCCCTTCCTCATCACCCTCCCCTGTATCTCTTTAACCCCTCCCTCATCATCCTCCCCTGTGTCGGTTTCCCCTCCCTCATCTTCCTCGCCCCTCCCTTGATGAAAAGGGGGGAAGAGACACAGGGATAAGTGTGAGGGGTGTTAGGGTAAGGGGTGTTAGGGATAAGGGTGAGGGAGTTAGGTGTTAGGGGTGAGGGGTGTTAGGGATAAGTGTGATGGGTGTTAGGGTAAGGGATGTTAGGGTTAGGTGTTAGGGTAAGGGCTGTTAGGGATAAGTGTAAGGGGGTATTAGGGTTAGGTGTTAGGGTGAGGAGTGTTAGGGATAAGTGTGAGGGGTGTTAGGGTTAGGTGTTAGGGTGAGGGGTGTTAGGGATAATTGTAAGGGGTGTTAGGGTTAGGTGTTAGGGTGAGGGATGTTAGGGTTAGGTGTTAGGGATAAGTGTGAGGGGTGTTAGGGTTAGGGTGAGGGGTGTTAGGGATAAGTGTGAGGGGTGTTTGGGTTAGGTGTTAGGGTGAGGGGTGTTAGGGATAAGTGTAAGGGGTGTTAGGGTTAGGTGTTAGGGTAAGGGATGTTAGGGTTAGGTGTTAGGGTAAGGGCTGTTAGGGATAAGTGTAAGGGGGTATTCGGGTTAGGTGTTAGGGTGAGGCATGTTAGGAATAAGTGTGAGGGGTGTTAGGTCTTAGGGATAAGTGTGAGAATGTTAGGGTTAGGTGTTAGGTTGATGGGTGTTATGGATAAGTGTGAGGGGTGTTAGGGTTAGGCTAAGGGGTGTTAGGGATAAGTGTGATGGGTGTTAGGGTAAGGGATGTTAGGGTTAGGTGTTAGGGTAAGGGCTGTTACGGATAAGTGTAAGGGGGTATTAGGGTTAGGTGTTAGGGTGAGGGGTGTTAGGGATAAGTGTGAGGGGTGTTAGTGTAAGGGGTGTTAGGGATTATTGTAAGGGGTGTTAGGGTTAGGTGTTAGGGTGAGGGATGTTAGGGTTAGGTGTTAGGGATAAGTGTGAGGGGTGTTAGGGTTAGGTGTTAGGGTGAGGGATGTTAGGGTTAGGTGTTAGGGATAAGTGTGAGGGGTGTTAGGGTTAGGGTAAGGGGTGTTAGGGGTGTTACGGTGAGGGGTGTTAGGGATAAGTGTGAGGGGTGTTAGGGTTAGGTGTTAGGGTGAGGGGTGTTAGGGATAAGTGTAAGGGGTGTTAGGGTTAGGTGTTAGGGTGAGGGATGTTAGGGTTAGGTGTTAGGGATAAGTGTGAGGGGTGTTAGGGTTAGGGTGAGGGGTGTTAGGGATAAGTGTGAGGGGTGTTTGGGTTAGGTGTTAGGGTGAGGGGTGTTAGGGATAAGTGTAAGGGGTGTTAGGGTTAGGTGTTAGGGTGACGGATGTTAGGGTTAGGTGTTAGGGTGAGGGATGTTAGGGTTAGGTGTTAGGGATAAGTGTGAGGTGTGTTAGGGTTAGGTGTTAGGGTGAGGGATGTTAGGGTTAGGTGTTAGGGATAAGTGTGAGGGGTGTTAGGGTTAGGGTAAGGGGTGTTAGGGGTGTTAGGGTGAGGGGTGTTAGGGATAAGTGTGAGGGGTGTTAGGGTTAGGTGTTAGGGTGAGGGGTGTTAGGGATAAGTGTAAGGGGTGTTAGGGTTAGGTATTAGGGTGAGGGATGTTAGGGTTAGGTGTTAGGGATAAGTGTGAGGGGTGTTAGGGTTAGGGTGAGGGGTGTTAGGGATAAGTGTGAGGGGTGTTAGGGTTGGGTGCTAAGGTGAGGGGAGGATGATGATAAGGGGGGGAAGAGACACAGGGGTGTGCTTGCAGCAGAGATCAAAAGAGTCATTCAGGACTGTATTGCACACTGTGTACAGTAGCCTATCTATGGTTTTCCCTATTGATGCAGTATCACCTACACTCAGCCTCCTCTCAGTAAGACTGCAAGTTAGTTATGATTCCAAAATGGCTGCTGTCCATGAGGTAGAAGACTCTGGAAGGGAGTGTATGCTGCTGATTGGCTGGAATGTGTCTGCTGACTGTGAGTTGCAGGGTCAAAGTTTGCTCAATGATAAAGTATAGGGGGCGGGTCGAATATTGCGTATGTTCGCAGTTCGCCGCGAACGCGAACATGCTATGTTCGCCAGGAACAGTCCGCCCGCGAACTATTCGCGACATCTCTATTGAAAGGGATTTGGGAGTACTAGTTACAGCCACCTAGGTAACAGCGCTCAAAGCCAAGCAGCGGCTGCAAAGGCAAATAAAATATTAGCATGTGTTAGGAAGGGTATAGAAGCCAGGGAAGAAGATATAATTCTGCCACTATACAAATCTCTAGTACGTCCTCATTTGGAATATGGAGGACAATTTTGGGCACCACCTCAAAAAAAAAAGACATTTAAGAGCTGGAAAAAGTACAGAGAAGGGCTACAAAACTAATAAGGGGAATGGAGGGGCTAAGTTATGAAGAAAGACTAACAAAATTAAACTTATTTTCGCTAGAAAAAAGGCGTCTAAGAGGAGATATGATTACGTTATATAAATACATCCAGGGTCAATATAAGGCTTTGTCAAGTGAACTTTTTGTAGCAAAAGATTTTCAACTGACAAGAGGACATCCTTTGAGGTTAGAGGAAAAAAGATTTCACCTTAAACAAAGAAAAGGGTTCTTCACAGTTAGGGTGGTTAAACTGTGGAATTCTCTACCAAAGGAGGTGGTGACAGCGAATTCGATAGACAACTTCAAAAAGGGGTTAGATATATTTTTGAATAAAGAGGGCATTCAAGGCTATCCTAGATAACTAGCAAAGGAATATTGATCCAGGGAGAAATTTGATCGCCAATTTCTGGGGTCAGGAAGGAATTTTGCTTTTTTTTCCCCTTATAAGACAATTGGCAAAGTTTCAATGGTTTTTTTTTTTCTGTTTGCCTTCCTCTGGATCAAATAACTATTAACAAATAATAATAAATAGTCCACATTAAAAAGATCAATAGAGATCTAAAAAGGTTGAACTTGATGGACTAACTCTTTATTCATCCTCCAATACTATACTATTAATAATTATTTAATCAATAATTTAATTAATAACTATTCCGCATATTGCAGATCAGAGGAGACAGGTTGAACTTGATGGACTGAAAGTCCTTTTTCAACCTTAATTGCTATGTAACTATGTATAGAGGATTATAAGGAATTAGATTTGGGCGGAAGATATATAATTTGGATGCGGAGGATTAATGATGAATCTTATACAATTCTGAACCTATACGCCCCAACACAAAACAAAACACATTTTGGAATAAAATATAAAAAAATATCCAAAAGATTAGAACAGGCTGTAATAATATGTATTAATTTGTGGGGATTTAAATGTATGCACAACTATGATATGGACAGAAAATCAAGTAAAAACTCAGTTCCAGACGCTACAATGTTGAGAATGGTGAAACATTTCTCCAACACACTGATGAAATACGGGCTATATGACGCTTGGCGAGTTTTACTTCCTGAGGAAAGAGATTTTACTTTTTTCTCAGACACACACAATACATACACAAGGATAGATTACTGCCATGTTGATCGATGCAGAGTAGAAAAATGTAAGTAAAATAACAATTGGACCAATAGATTGCTCCGATCACGCAATGATTAAAATCCATATCAACAAAACTCAATAAATAGACTATAATTATAAAAGGAATATTGATATTATGCTGCTGAAAATATGCAAAACAGGGATAATAATTAAGAACATTTTACTAAATCAAATAGATAATAGAATTTGGCTTACTCAGCAAAAAGGCTACCATCTGGAAACTAAGGTAGGGAAATTATTGGCTAATATGATAAATGTTTATAAAAGTATAACTAAATGAAAAGATCAAGATGGAAGAGAATGTATTAAGGCAAAAGAAATTGGTGATATATATATATATTTTAAAAATTCTATAGAGGGTTATATAATCTGGAAGATAAATTCAACAGTTATAAAACTTTCAAATTAAACAGTTTTGGGCTAAATTAAAACTCCTGAAAATTAAGGAAGAACAACGTGAAATATTAGAGAGAGAGATAACAAAAAAAGTAATAGAAGATGCCATAATAACACTTAAACTCAATAAGTCCCCAGGACCGGATGGTTTTCCAAACCTACACTACAAATTGTTCTCTTCTGTTTTAAGTAGTCATTTAAAAGATATATTTAATAAAATAAAATGTTCTGGTAAAGCACCATTAGAAATACTAGAAGCTGCCATCATTACGATTCCCAAAATAGGTAACGACAAATTAAATTATAAAAACTACTGCCCAATTTACTCAACACAGATATAAAAGTTTATACAAAAGTGCTGTCAACAAGACTGAATCCTCTGAACGATGCGGACCAAACAGGTTTTATTAAAACTAGGAAAAGCACAGATAACGTGAGAAAATTGCTGAACTTAATAGCATATACTAAAAATAAGAAAATCCCAATGCTTGCCTTGTCTCTGGGTGCCAAAAAGGCTTTTGACAGGGTAAACTGGGATTTCATTAATTTTGCGTTGAGTGAGTTTGGACTTGGGAACTTTGGTAAACAGGCAATTAAAGCCTTGTATGCAAACGCATCGGCTTATGTATTAGGTTCTGGCTATAAATCAGATACCTTTAGAAATGGTTCCAGACAGGGTTGCCCCCTCTCGCCTATGGTTTTTGCGTTGGTCATAGGACCATACGCAATATTGATAAGAAATACTGAGCAAATTGAAGGTTTAGAGACCAGAAATACAATTAATAAAGTAACCATGTTTGCACTGCTAATCCACTAAATTTCTGAAACACTTATTTGAATGTATAAATGAATATAGTAAAATGTCTTACAAATTACAAATTAATCTAATTAAAAACAGATTTAGAAACAAGATCATATCTCACAGAGAATTATCCTTTTAATTAGCAACAAAACAGGTTTAACCACCTTGGTATAGAAATATGCTCCAATTTTTAACAATTAATTAGACAAAATTATGATAAAGTATACAAACAAATTGGGGATATACTGAAAGATTTGTCAACATTTAATTTGTCTATTGTCTGGTAGAATATCTGCGATAAAAATGTTAATACTACCCAAAATTACCTACTTACATAGAAGAATTCCTTTGGAAATCCCTCAAAAGATATTGTTAAAACTCCAAACTCTAATAAATTATTTTATGAATAACAACAAAAAACAAAGGATAACATTGGATATACTACAAAGAAACTTTAAGAAAGGTGGCTTAGCAGTTCCACATATTCTGGAATAGGCTGAAGCTGTAAGATGGACTCAAACAGAACATAATTGAAAGAGAACTTACAGAGTATCGAAAACTAGATTACTTAATTTTAAGTAAAGATAAAGATAAAAAGGACATAAAAACAGCTTCCCCAGTGATACATTTTCTGGTTAAAACTTGGTTCAAATATAATATTAAATGGGGATTAGTAAGGTTTCCCTCTATCTCCTATAATAACCCCACATGAAGGATCTTTTACATTTAGTAAAATTAACTGGCAGAGATGGAACCTTAAGAGGAAGACGTTAGCAGACTTGTTCTCAAGTGGGAAAATAAAAACCTTTCAAGTACTGAGGAGAGAAAACGGTCTCCCAGGAGAAATATGGCTGGAATATAATGCTTTATTTAAATTTTTGTCTAAAAATTATTATAAACAACTAATAAGACCAATTACGAAATAAGAAATAGAAATTATAAAGGAAGGAAGGAAAAACACAAGAACACAACACCTAAAAATGTTAAAACTATAAAAATGAGTAACTGGGAGGAAGAAAGCAATGGAGCCATACTTCATTGTTTTTGAGGTGACCGCTAAAACATAAAGTTACCCAAAGATGGCACTTAGTACCAAGCCAAATCTCCAAATTTAGTAAAGGAAACAATATAGATCTTTGCTGGAGATGAGAATCTGAAACAGGTTCTTTTGAGCACATATGGTGGAAATGTGAAATTGTCCATAGTTTTTGGTCTTCATGTATAGATAATATGAAAAGGATTGTAAGTGTGACATTTATTTTACACCTGAATTTGCGTTGTTCCACATGTTTCCAGATGATACGGGTTGTAAAGTTAAATACTTCTTAGTTCACATCTTATCAAACATTAAATGAAATAAAACAAAAAACTCTTGCCACGTGGGGAGAAGTAACAGATATACGGCTTTATTAATTTCGAAGCCCATATGGGCAATGTTAAGGCTGTGCTATTAAATTAGAACGGGCTGCGAGTTACGGGCTTGAGACGCAAACCCGTAAACCATTTGTCGACCATTGGATTTGCGGCCTTAAATGTGATCAATTAGTCAAACCCGTAGTTACGGTTTAGATGGAACCAATGGAAACAGAGATTGTCATCATTGCGTCACAGGAAAATGAAGGTTGGATTTCAAAGTCTTACGGGTTTCAATTACGAGTTATGATCGGAACTGCATTCCAGATATAATGCCATATTAATAAAGCCGTAAATATGATATTCTATTATGCCAACTTTTGCCCTTTAGGTATTGACTTTTAAATATAACCTTTAATGGTATAAACATAAAAAATGTAAAAATTAAATAACAAAATCATTGATTAATATCAGTATAAAGATGACTTATTATAGCCGCCTTTATTTATAAGTAACTTCCCTGTATATTGCAATCTATTGTGTCTTCTTTTTGTTGAACAGATCTCTCCTTTCGTTTAAATGTTTCTTGGAGTTCTATATTAAAGTATACACTGACCTGACAGTGTCGTCAGAAACGCGCGTCGGGAGCGACCTGATAACGCAGTAGCCCCAAACAGTGTGTCTCCCGATGCTCTCCCAAAAGTGCAGCCTGCAAGTGCTACACATAACTTGATTCTATAAGGAGTCCGATAACTATTAAAATCATTTAGATTCTTACAATACCTCAAGAAAACTGGTGAATCCAAGCTAGAGAGCCAAATATAACAGCGCTACAATTTACAGGAAGTAAAGAGCTTCTGATATCTAATAGATGACCACGTCCAAATACTCACCAACAGAGAGAAAAGGTGCAAGTATATAAATTAATCCCAAGAAAAGGATCTAAAGATATTCCATCACAAGACACTTGTTAAGGTGCAATTCTCTAATATGGAATAGTAATAGCAGGCAAGTTATTTCACACTAAGAAATTTTTTAAGCAATACCCCTTCTCTTAGGACCAGGATAAGAACAAACAGCCTTATTAAATTGTGATTCAGCAAATCTAATAGGGCTCTATATAAGCTCAGAGCATATTTACAGAAGTTCTTAGT
This sequence comes from Discoglossus pictus, assembly GCA_027410445.1. Classification (NCBI taxonomy): domain Eukaryota; kingdom Metazoa; phylum Chordata; class Amphibia; order Anura; family Alytidae; genus Discoglossus; species Discoglossus pictus. Next base: position 3,732,542 of record CM050163.1, read on the forward strand.
TAGTGAGACTTGGCTTTTGGATAGAAGATCACGAACTAAAAACTTCTGTAAAAAAATATCCTCTGTGCTTATATATACAGTATATATATATAGAGCCCTATTAGATTTGCCGAATAACAATTTAATTAGCCTGAAAGTGTCCACCAATTAGTAATTTTAAAAAACAAATTATAATAAAAGTGTGTTATAGTGTCTTGTCTAATAAAACACTTTAGTAATCTGAAATTAAGAAATTGTAATATACGGACCATATAAGAGGGTAAATTTAAAGAAGTGTAGTAAAGAAGTAGCTAATAGAAGCACCTTCTTATTATTATTGATGCACATATTACATATATCCCACGCTAATGTCATCCACTAAAAGATATCACATATTATAATTATCAAACTGCGACACGTCGGTGGGTACGACTTAGGCTCTCTCTTCCCCTCCTCCTCTCCTTACCCTGTGTCTCTCTTCCCCTCCTCCTCTCCTTCCCCTACGTCTCTCTTCCCCTCCTCCTCTCCCTAACCTGTGTCTCTCTTCCCCTCCTCATCTCCCTCCCCTGTGTCTCTCTTCCCCTCGTCCTCTCCTTCCCATGTGTCTCTCTTCCCCTCCTCCTCTCCTTACCCTGTGTCTATCTTCCCCTCCTCCTCTCCTTACTCTGTGTCTCTCTTCCCCTCCTCCTCTCCCTCCCCTGTGCCTCTATTCCCCTCCTCCTCTCCCTCCCCTGTGTCTCTCTTCTCCTCCTCCTCTCCTTACCCTGTGTCTCTCTTCTCCTCCTCCTCTCCCTAACCTGTTTCTCTCTTCCCCTCCTCATCTCCCTCCCCTGTGTCTCTCTTCCCCTCCTCCTCTCCTTGTCCTGTGTCTCTCTTCCCCTCCTCCTCTCCTTACCCTGTGTATCTCTTCCCCTTCTCCTCTCCTTCCCCTACGTCTCTCTTCCCCTCCTCCTCTCCCTCCCCTGTGTCTCTCTTCCCCTCCTCCTCTCCTTGTCCTGTGTCTCTTTTACCATTCTCCTCTCCTTACCCTGTGTCTCTCTTCCCCTCCTCCTCTCCTTACCCTGTGTCTCTCTTCCCCTCCTTCTCTCCCTCACCTGTGTCTTTCTTCCCCTCCTCCTCTCCCTCACCTGTGTCTATCTTCCCCTCCTCCTCTCTTAGTCCTGTGTCTCTCTTCCCCTCCTCCTCTCCTTACCCTGTGTCTCTCTTCCCCTCCTCCTCTCCCTCACCTGTGTTTCTCTTCCCCTCCTCCTCTCCCTCACCTGTGTCTCTCTTTCCCTCCTCCTCTCCCGCCCCTGTGTCTCTCTTCCCCTTTGTCTCTCTTCCCCTCCTCTCCTTCCCCTGTGTCTCTCTTCCCCTTCTCCTCTCCTTAACCTGTGTCTCTCTTCCCCTAATCCTCTCGCTCCCCTGTGGCTCTCTTCCCCTCCTTCTCTCCTTATCCTGTGTCTCTCTTCCCCTCTTCCTCTCCCTCCCCTGTGTCTCTCTTACCCACCTCCTCTCCTTACCCTGTGTCTCTCTTCCCCTCCTCCTCTCCTTACCCTGTTTCTCTCTACCCCTCCTCCTCTCCCTCCTCTGTGTCTCTCTTCCCCCTAATTTCCCTCATGTCTCTCTTCCCTTCCTCCTCTCCCTCCCATGTGTTTCTCTTCCCCTCCTCCTTTCATTGCCCTGTGTCTCTCTTCCCCTCCTTCTCTCCCTCCCCTGTGTCTCTCTTCCCCTCGTCCTCTCCTTACCCTGTGTCTCTCTTCCCCTCCTCCTCTCCTTACCCTGTGTCTGTCTTCCCCTCCTCCTCTCCATACCCTGTGTCTCTCTTCCCCTCCTCCTCTCCCTACCCTGTGTCTCTCTTCCCCTCCTCCTCTCCATACCCAGTGTCTCTCTTCCCCTCCTCCTCTCCATACCCTGTGTCTCTCTTCCCCTCCTCCTCTCCCTCCCCTGTGTCTCTCTTCCCCTCCTAATCTCCTTACCCTGTGTCTCTCTTCCCCTCCTCCTCTCCCTACCCTGTGTCTCTCTTCCCCTCCTCCTCTCCATACCCTGTGTCTCTCTTCCCCTCCTCCTCTCCCTCCCCTGTGTCTCTCTTCCCCTCCTCCTCTCCTTACCCTGTGTCTCTCTTCTCCTCCTCCTCTCCCTAACCTGTTTCTCTCTTCCCCTCCTCATCTCCCTCCCCTGTGTCTCTCTTCCCCTCCTCCTCTCCTTGTCCTGTGTCTCTCTTCCCATCCTCCTCTCCTTACCCTGTGTCTCTCTTCCTCTCCTCCTCTCCCTCCTCTGTGTCTCTCTTCCCCCTAATTTCCCTCATGTCTCTCTTCCCTTCCTCCTCTCCCTCCCATGTGTTTCTCTTCCCCTCCTCCTTTCATTGCCCTGTGTCTCTCTTCCCCTCCTTCTCTCCCTCCCCTGTGTCTCTCTTCCCCTCGTCCTCTCCTTACCCTGTGTCTCTCTTCCCCTCCTCCTCTCCTTACCCTGTGTCTGTCTTCCCCTCCTCCTTTCTTTCTCTCTCCCCTCCTCCTCTCCTTACCCTGTGTCTCTCTTCCCCTCCTCCTCTCCCTACCCTGTTTCTCTCTACCCCTCCTCCTCTCCTTAACTCCTTAACCTGTGTCTCTCTTCCTCTCCTCCTCTCCCTCCTCTGTGTCTCTCTTCCCCCTAATTTCCCTCATGTCTCTCTTCCCTTCCTCCTCTCCCTCCCATGTGTTTCTCTTCCCCTCCTCCTTTCATTGCCCTGTGTCTCTCTTCCCCTCCTTCTCTCCCTCCCCTGTGTCTCTCTTCCCCTCGTCCTCTCCTTACCCTGTGTCTCTCTTCCCCTCCTCCTCTCCTTACCCTGTGTCTGTCTTCCCCTCCTCCTTTCTTTCTCTCTCCCCTCCTCCTCTCCTTACCCTGTGTCTCTCTTCCCCTCCTCCTCTCCCTCACCTGTGTCTTTCTTCCCCTCCTCCTCTCCCTCACCTGTGTCTCTCTTCCCCTCCTCCTCTCTTTGTCCTGTGTCTCTCTTCCCCTCCTCCTCTCCTTACCCTGTGTCTCTCTTCCCCTCCTCCTCTCCCTCACCTGTGTTTCTCTTCCCCTCCTCCTCTCCCTCACCTGTGTCTCTCTTTCCCTCCTCCTCTCCCGCCCCTGTGTCTCTCTTCCCCTTTGTCTCTCTTCCCCTCCTCTCCTTCCCCTGTGTCTCTCTTCCCCTTCTCCTCTCCTTAACCTGTGTCTCTCTTCCCCTAATCCTATCGCTCCCCTGTGTCTCTCTTCCCCCCTACTCTCCTTATCCTGTGTCTCTCTTCCCCTCCTCCTCTCCCTCCCCTGTGTCTCTCTTCTCCTCCTCCTCTCCCTAACCTGTGTCTCTCTTCCCCTCCTCATCTTCCTCCCATGTGTCTCTCTTCCCCCCTCCTTTCCCTCACCTGTGTCTCTCTTCCCCTCCTCATCTCCCTCCCCTGTATCTCTCTTCCCCTCCTCCTCTCCCTCCTCTGTGTCTCTCTTCCCCCTAATTTACCTTGTGTCTCTCTTCCCTTCCTCCTCTCCCTCCCATGTGTGTCTCTTCCCCTCCTCCTTTCATTGCCCTGTTTCTCTCTTCGCCTCCTTCTAACCCTCCCCTGTGTCTCTCTTCCCCTCGTCTTCTCCTTACCCTGTGTCTCTCTTCCCATCCTCCTCTCCTTACCCTGTGTCTGTCTTCCCCTCCTCCTCTCTTTCTCTCACCCCTCCTCCTTTCCTCATCCTGTGTCTCTCTTCCCCTCATCCTCTCCCTCCCCTGTGTCTCTCTTCCCGTCATCCTCTCCCTCCCCTCCCCTGTGCCTCTCTTCCCCTGCTCCTCTCCTTACCCTGGGTCTCTCTTCCCCTCCTCCTCTCCCTCCACTGTGTCTCTCTTCACCGCTTCCTCTCCTTACTCTGTGTCTCTCTTTCCCTCCTACTCTTCCTCACCTTCCCCCGTGCCTCGCTTCCCCTCCTCCTCTCCTTCACCCGTGCCTCTCTTCCCCTCCTCCTCTCCTTACCCTGTGTCTCTCCTGCCCTCCTCCTTTCCTTACAATGTGTCTATCTTCTCCTGATCCTCTCCGTCCCCTGTGTCTCTCTTCCCCTCATCCTCTCCCTCCCCTCCCCTGTGCCTCTCTTCCCCTGCTCCTCTCCTTACCCTGTGTCTCTCTTCCCCTCCTTCTCTCCTTACCCTGTGTCTCTCTTTCCCTCCTCCTCTCCTTCCCCTGTGCCTCTCTTCCCCTCCTCCTCTCCTTACCCTGTGTCTCTCTTGCCCTCCTCCTTTACTTACCCTGTGTCTCTCTTCCCCTCCTTCTCTCCTTACCCTGTGTCTCTCTTTCCCTCCTCCTCTCCTTCCCCTGTGCCTCTCTTCCCCTCCTTCTCTCCTTACCCTGTGTCTCTCTTTCCCTCCTCCTCTCCTTCCCCTGTGCCTCTCTTCCCCTCCTCCTCTCCTTACCCCTTGTCTCTCTTCCCCTCATCCTCTCCCTCCCCTGTGTCTCTCTTCCCCTCCTCCTCTCCTTCCCCTGTGGCTCTCTTCCCCTCCTTCTCTCCTTACCCTGTGTCTCTCTTCCCCTCTTCCTCTCCCTCCCCTGTGTCTCTCTTACCCACCTCCTCTCCTTACCCTGGGTCTCTCTTCCCCTCCTCCTCTCCCTCCACTGTGTCTCTCTTCACCGCTTCCTCTCCTTACTCTGTGTCTCTCTTTCCCTCCTACTCTTCCTCACCTTCCCCCGTGCCTCGCTTCCCCTCCTCCTCTCCTTCACCCGTGCCTCTCTTCCCCTCCTCCTCTCCTTACCCTGTGTCTCTCCTGCCCTCCTCCTTTCCTTACAATGTGTCTATCTTCTCCTGATCCTCTCCGTCCCCTGTGTCTCTCTTCCCCTCATCCTCTCCCTCCCCTCCCCTGTGCCTCTCTTCCCCTGCTCCTCTCCTTACCCTGTGTCTCTCTTCCCCTCCTTCTCTCCTTACCCTGTGTCTCTCTTTCCCTCCTCCTCTCCTTCCCCTGTGCCTCTCTTCCCCTCCTCCTCTCCTTACCCTGTGTCTCTCTTGCCCTCCTCCTTTCCTTACCCTGTGTCTCTCTTCCCCTCCTTCTCTCCTTACCCTGTGTCTCTCTTTCCCTCCTCCTCTCCTTCCCCTGTGCTTCTCTTCCCCTCCTTCTCTCCTTACCCTGTGTCTCTCTTTCCCTCCTCCTCTCCTTCCCCTGTGCCTCTCTTCCCCTCCTCCTCTCCTTACCCCTTGTCTCTCTTCCCCTCATCCTCTCCCTCCCCTGTGTCTCTCTTCCCCTCCTCCTCTCCTTCCCCTGTGGCTCTCTTCCCCTCCTTCTCTCCTTACCCTGTGTCTCTCTTCCCCTCTTCCTCTCCCTCCCCTGTGTCTCTCTTACCCACCTCCTCTCCTTACCCTGTGTCTCTCTTCCCCTCCTCCTCTCCTTACCCTGTTTCTCTCTACCCCTCCTCCTCTCCTTAACTCCTTAAACTGTGTCTCTCTTCCTCTCCTCCTCTCCCTCCTCTGTGTCTCTCTTCCCCCTAATTTCCCTCATGTCTCTCTTCCCTTCCTCCTCTCCCTCCCATGTGTTTCTCTTCCCCTCCTCCTTTCATTGCCCTGTGTCTCTCTTCCCCTCCTTCTCTCCCTCCCCTGTGTCTCTCTTCCCTCGTCCTCTCCTTACCCTGTGTCTCTCTTCCCCTCCTCCTCTCCTTACCCTGTGTCTGTCTTCCCCTCCTCCTTTCTTTCTCTCTCCCCTCCTCCTCTCCTTACCCTGTGTCTCTCTTCCCCTCCTCCTCTCCCTACCCTGTGTCTCTCTTCCCCTCCTCCTCTCCATACCCTGTGTCTCTCTTCTCCTCCTCCTCTCCCTAACCTGTGTCTCTCTTCCCCTCCTCATCTCCCTCCCCTGTGTCTCTCTTCCCCTCCTCCTCTCCTTGTCAAGTTTCTCTCTTCCCCTCCTCCTCTCCTTCCACTACATCTCTCTTCCCCTCCTCCTCTCCTTACTCTGTGTCTCTCTTCCGCTCCTCATCTCACTCCCCTGTGTCTCTCTTGCCCTCCTCCTCTCCTTGTCCAGTGTCTCTTTTCCCTCCTCCTCTCCCTCCCCTGTGTCTCTCTTCCCCTCCCCCTCTCCTTACCCTGTATCTCTTCCCATCTTCATATGCTTGCCCTCCCCTGTGTCTCTCTTCCCCTCTTCCTCTCCCTCCCCTGTGCCTCTCTTCACCTCCTCCTCTCCTTCTCAAGTTTCTCTCTTCCCCTCCTCCTCTCCTTCCCCTACGTCTCTCTTCCCCTCCTCATCTCCTTACCCTTTATCTCTTCCCATCTTTATATCCTTGCCCTCCTTTGTGTCTATCTTCCCCTCATCCTCTCCCTCCCCTGTGTCTCCCCTCCCCTCATCCTCTCCCTCCCCTGTGTCTCTCTTCCCCTGCTCCTCTCCTTACCCTGTGTCTCTCTTCCCCTACTTCTCTCCTTAACCTGTGTTTCTCTTTCCCTCCTCCTCTCCTTCCCCCGTGCCTCTCTTCCCCTCCTCCTCTCCTTACCCTGTGTCTCTCTTGACCTCCTGCTTTCCTTACCTTGTGTCTATCTTCCCCTCCTCCTCTCCCTCCCCTGTGTCTCTCTTCCCCTCCTCCTCTCCTTACACTGTATCTCTTCCCATCTTCATATCCTTGCCCTCCCCTGTCTCGATTCCCCTCTTCCTCCCCCTCCCCTGTGTCTCTCTTACCCACCTCCTCTCCTTAACCTGTGTCACTCTTCCCCTCCTCCTCTCCTTACCCTGTGTCTCTCTACCCCTCCTCCTCTCCTTAACCTGTGTCTCTCTTCCCCTCCTTCTCTCCCTCCCCTGTGTCTCTCTTCCCCTCCTCCTCTCCTTACCATGTGTCTCTCTTCCCCTCCTCCTCTCCTTATGCTTTCTCTCTCTTGCCCTCCTCCTCTCCTTCCTCTGTGTCTCCCTTCCTCTCCTCCTCTCCTTAACCTGTGTCTCTCTTCCCCTCCTTCTCTCCCTCCCCTGTGTCTCTT
>CM050163.1:3739635-3822749 GCA_027410445.1 Discoglossus pictus
CTATAGTACACAGGAGATAGGCAATGGATTTGAAGCTCGTGTAGAGAGTATACACAGGGCTAGCTCTAGTACACCGGAGGAAGTCACTGGAGTTGGCCCATGTAGAGCATATACATAGGGCTAGCACTAGTACACAGGAGGAAGCCACTGGAGTTGGGTCCATGTAGAGCATATATGCAGGGCTAGCTCTAGTACACAGGAGGATGCCACTGGAGTTGGGTCCATGTAGAGTGTATATGGAGGGCTAGCTATAGTACACAGGAGGAAGCCACTGGAGTTGGGCCAATGTAGAGTGTATATGCAGGGCTAGCTCTAGTACACAGGAGGAAGTCACTGGAGTTGGGCCCATGTAGAGCGTATATGCAGGGCTAGCTCTAGTACACCGGAGGAAGCCACTGGAGTTGGGCCAATGTTAGAGCGTATACACAGGGCTAGCACTAGTACACAGGAGGAAGCCACTGGAGTTGGGCCAATGTAGAGCATATATGCAGGGCTAGCTCTAGTACACTGGAGATAGGCAATGGATTTGAGCCCGTGTAGAGAGTATACAGAGGGCTAGCTCTAGTACACCGGAGGAAGTCACTGGAGTTGGGCCAATGTAGAGCATATAATCAGGGCTAGCACTAGTACACAGGAGGAAGCCACTGGAGTTGGGCCAATGTAGAGCATATATGCAGGGCTTGGACTAGTACACTGGAGATAGCCAATGGAGTTGCCCCCATGTAGAGAGTATACACAGGGCTAGCACTAGTTGGGCCCTTGTAAAGTGTATTTACAGGGCTAGCTCTAGTACACAGGAGGAAGCCACTGAAGTTGGGCCCTTTGTAAAGCGTATATGCAGGGCTAGCTCGAGTACACAGGAGGAAGCCACTAAAGTTGGGCCCGTGTAAAGCGTATATGCAGGGCTAGCTCGAGTACACAGGAGGAAGCCACTGCAGTTGGGCCCATGTACAGCGTATATACAGGGCTAGCACTAGTACACAGGAGGAAGCCACTGGAGTTGGGCCCATGTAGAGCGTACACACAGGGCTAGCACTAGCACACAGGAGGAAGCCACTGGAGTTGGGCCCAAGTAGAGCGTATACACAGGGCTAGCACTAGTACACAGGAGGAAGACACTGGCGTTGAGCCCATGTAGAGCGTATACACAGGGCTAGCACTAGTACACAGGAGGAAGCCACTGGAGTTGGGCCAATGTAGAGCGTATACACAGGGCTAGCACTAGTACACAGGAGGAAGCCACTGGAGTTGGGCCAATGTAGAGCATATATGCAGGGCTAGCTCTAGTACACTGGAGATAGGCAATGGATTTGAGCCCGTGTAGAGAGTATACAGAGGGCTAGCTCTAGTACACCGGAGGAAGTCACTGGAGTTGGGCCCATGTAGAGCATATACACAGGGCTAGCACTAGTACACAGGAGGAAGCCACTGGAGTTGGGCCAATGTAGAGCATATATGCAGGGCTTGGACTAGTACACTGGAGATAGCCAATGGAGTTGCCCCCATGTAGAGAGTATACACAGGGCTAGCACTAGTTGGGCCCTTGTAAAGTGTATTTACAGGGCTAGCTCTAGTACACAGGAGGAAGCCACTGAAGTTGGGCCCTTTGTAAAGCGTATATGCAGGGCTAGCTCGAGTACACAGGAGGAAGCCACTAAAGTTGGGCCCGTGTAAAGCGTATATGCAGGGCTAGCTCGAGTACACAGGAGGAAGCCACTGCAGTTGGGCCCATGTACAGCGTATATACAGGGCTAGCACTAGTACACAGGAGGAAGCCACTGGAGTTGGGCCCATGTAGAGCGTACACACAGGGCTAGCACTAGCACACAGGAGGAAGCCACTGGAGTTGGGCCCAAGTAGAGCGTATACACAGGGCTAGCACTAGTACACAGGAGGAAGACACTGGCGTTGAGCCCATGTAGAGCGTATACACAGGGCTAGCACTAGTACACAGGAGGAAGCCACTGGAGTTGGGCCCATGTAGAGCGTACACACAGGGCTAGCACACAGGAGGAAGCCACTGGAGTTGGGCCCAAGTAGAGCGTATATGCAGGGCTAGCTCTAGTACACAGGAGGAAGCCACTGGAGTTGGGGCCAAGTAGAGCGTATACACAGGGCTAGCACTAGTACACAGGAGGAAGACACTGGGGTTGGGCCCAAGTAGAGCGTATACACAGGGCTAGCACTAGTACACAGGAGGAAGCCACTGGAATTGGGCCCATGTAGAGCATATATGCCGGGCTAGCTCTAGTACACTGGAGATAGGCAATGGATTTGAGCCCGTGTAGAGAGTATACACAGGGCTAGCTCTAGTACACAGGAGGAAGCCACTGGAATTAAGCCCACGTAGAACGTATACGCAGGGCTAGCTCTAGTACACCGGAGGAAGTCACTGGAGTTGGGCCCATGTAGAGCATATACACAGGGCTAGCACTAGTACACAGGAGGAAGCCACTCTAGTTGGGCCAATGTAGAGCATATATGCAGGGCTTGCACTAGTACACTTGAGATAGCCAATGGAGTTGCTCCCATGTAGAGAGTATACACAAGGCTAGCACTAATACACAGGAGGAAGCCACTGGAGTTGGGCCCATGTAGAGCGTATATGCAGGGCTAGCACTAGTACACAGGAGGAAGCCACTGGAGTTGGGTCCATGTAGAGCTTATATGCAGGGCTAGCTCTAGTACACAGGAGGAAGCCACTGGAGTTGGGCCCATGTAGAGCGTATATGCAGGGCTAGCACTAGCACACAGGAGGAAGCCACTGGAGTTGGGTCCATGTAGAGCTTATATGCAGGGCTAGCTCTAGTACACAGGAGGAAGCCACTGGATTTGGGCCCATGTAGAGCGTATACGCAGGGCTAGCACTAGTACACAGGAGGAAGCCACTGGAGTTGGGCCCATGTAAAGCGTATATGCAGGGCTAGCAGTAGTACACAGGAGGAAGCCACTGGAGTTGGGTCCATGTAGAGCTTATATGCAGGGCTAGCTCTAGTACACAGGAGGAAGCCACTGGAGTTGGGCCCATGTAGAGCGTATATGCAGGGCTAGCACTAGCACACAGGAGGAAGCCACTGGAGTTGGGTCCATGTAGAGCTTATATGCAGGGCTAGCTCTAGTACACAGGAGGAAGCCACTGGATTTGGTCCCATGTAGAGCGTATACGCAGGGCTAGCACTAGTACACAGGAGGAAGCCACTGGAGTTTGGTCCATGTAGAGCATATATGCAGGGCTAGCACTAGTACACAGGAGGAAGCCACTGGAGTTGGGTCCATGTAGAGCATATATGCAGGGCTAGCTCTAGTACACAGGAGGAAGCCACTGGATTTGGGCCCATGTAGAGCGTATATGCAGGGCTAGCTCTAGTACACAGGAGGAAGTCACTGGAGTTGGGTCCATGTAGAGCGTACACACAGGGCTAGCTCTAGTACACAGGAGGAAGCCACTGGAGTTGGGTCCATGTAGTGCCTATATGCAGGGCTAGCTCTAGTACACAGGAGGAAGTCACTGGAGTTGGGTCCATGTAGAGCGTACACACAGGGCTAGCTCTAGTACACAGGAGGAAGCCACTGGAGTTGGGTCCATGTAGAGCCTATATGCAGGGCTAGCTCTAGTACACAGGAGGAAGCCACTGGAGTTGGGTACATGTAGAGTGTATATGCAGGGCTAGCTCTAGTACACAGGAGGAAGTCACTGGAGTTGGGCCAATGTAGAGCATATATGCAGGGCTAGCTATAGTACACAGGAGATAGGCAATGGATTTGAGCTCGTGTAGAGAGTATACACAGGGCTAGCTCTAGTACACCGGAGGAAGTCACTGGAGTTGGGCCCATGTAGAGCATATACATAGGGCTAGCACTAGTACACAGGAGGAAGCCACTGGAGTTGTTTCCATGTAGAGCATATATGCAGGGCTAGCTCTAGTACACAGGAGGATGCCACTGGAGTTGGGTCCATGTAGAGTGTATATGGAGGGCTAGCTATAGTACACAGGAGGAAGCCACTGGAGTTGGGCCAATGTAGAGTGTATATGCAGGGCTAGCTCTAGTACACAGGAGGAAGTCACTGGAGTTGGGCCCATGTAGAGCGTATATGCAGGGCTAGCTCTAGTACACCGGAGGAAGCCACTGGAGTTGGGCCAATGTAGAGCGTATACACAGGGCTAGCACTAGTACACAGGAGGAAGCCACTGGAGTTGGGCCAATGTAGAGCATATATGCAGGGCTAGCTCTAGTACACTGGAGATAGGCAATGGATTTGAGCCCGTGTAGAGAGTATACAGAGGGCTAGCTCTAGTACACCGGAGGAAGTCACTGGAGTTGGGCCCATGTAGAGCATATACACAGGGCTAGCACTAGTACACAGGAGGAAGCCACTGGAGTTGGGCCAATGTAGAGCATATATGCAGGGCTTGGACTAGTACACTGGAGATAGCCAATGGAGTTGCCCCCATGTAGAGAGTATACACAGGGCTAGCACTAGTTGGGCCCTTGTAAAGTGTATTTACAGGGCTAGCTCTAGTACACAGGAGGAAGCCACTGAAGTTGGGCCCTTTGTAAAGCGTATATGCAGGGCTAGCACGAGTACACAGGAGGAAGCCACTAAAGTTGGGCCCGTGTAAAGCGTATATGCAGGGCTAGCTCGAGTACACAGGAGGAAGCCACTGCAGTTGGGCCCATGTACAGCGTATATACAGGGCTAGCACTAGTACACAGGAGGAAGCCACTGGAGTTGGGCCCATGTAGAGCGTACACACAGGGCTAGCACTAGCACACAGGAGGAAGCCACTGGAGTTGGGCCCAAGTAGAGCGTATACACAGGGCTAGCACTAGTACACAGGAGGAAGACACTGGCGTTGAGCCCATGTAGAGCGTATACACAGGGCTAGCACTAGTACACCGGAGGAAGCCACTGGAGTTGGGCCCAAGTAGAGCGTATACACAGGGCTAGCACTAGTACACAGGAGGAAGACACTGGCGTTGGGCCCATGTAGAGCGTATACACAGGGCTAGCACTAGTACACAGGAGGAAGCCACTGGAGTTGGGCCCATGTAGAGCTTATATGCAGGGCTAGCACTAGCACACAGGAGGAAGCCACTGGAGTTGGGCCCAAGTAGAGCGTATATGCAGGGCTAGCTCTAGTACACAGGAGGAAGCCACTGGAGTTGGGGCCAAGTAGAGCGTATACACAGGGCTAGCACTAGTACACAGGAGGAAGACACTGGGGTTGGGCCCAAGTAGAGCGTATACACAGGGCTAGCACTAGTACACAGGAGGAAGCCACTGGAATTGGGCCCATGTAGAGCATATATGCCGGGCTAGCTCTAGTACACTGGAGATAGGCAATGGATTTGAGCCCGTGTAGAGAGTATACACAGGGCTAGCTCTAGTACACAGGAGGAAGCCACTGGAATTAAGCCCACGTAGAACGTATACGCAGGGCTAGCTCTAGTACACCGGAGGAAGTCACTGGAGTTGGGCCCATGTAGAGCATATACACAGGGCTAGCACTAGTACACAGGAGGAAGCCACTCTAGTTGGGCCAATGTAGAGCATATATGCAGGGCTTGCACTAGTACACTTGAGATAGCCAATGGAGTTGCACCCATGTAGAGAGTATACACAAGGCTAGCACTAATACACAGGAGGAAGCCACTGGAGTTGGGCCCATGTAGAGCGTATATGCAGGGCTAGCACTAGTACACAGGAGGAAGCCACTGGAGTTGGGTCCATGTAGAGCTTATATGCAGGGCTAGCAGTAGTACACAGGAGGAAGCCACTGGAGTTGGGTCCATGTAGAGCTTATATGCAGGGCTAGCTCTAGTACACAGGAGGAAGCCACTGGAGTTGGGCCCATGTAGAGCGTATATGCAGGGCTAGCACTAGCACACAGGAGGAAGCCACTGGAGTTGGGTCCATGTAGAGCTTATATGCAGGGCTAGCTCTAGTACACAGGAGGAAGCCACTGGATTTGGGCCCATGTAGAGCGTATACGCAGGGCTAGCACTAGTACACAGGAGGAAGCCACTGGAGTTGGGCCCATGTAAAGCGTATATGCAGGGCTAGCAGTAGTACACAGGAGGAAGCCACTGGAGTTGGGTCCATGTAGAGCTTATATGCAGGGCTAGCTCTAGTACACAGGAGGAAGCCACTGGAGTTGGGCCCATGTAGAGCGTATATGCAGGGCTAGCACTAGCACACAGGAGGAAGCCACTGGAGTTGGGTCCATGTAGAGCTTATATGCAGGGCTAGCTCTAGTACACAGGAGGAAGCCACTGGATTTGGTCCCATGTAGAGCGTATACGCAGGGCTAGCACTAGTACACAGGAGGAAGCCACTGGAGTTTGGTCCATGTAGAGCATATATGCAGGGCTAGCACTAGTACACAGGAGGAAGCCACTGGAGTTGGGTCCATGTAGAGCATATATGCAGGGCTAGCTCTAGTACACAGGAGGAAGCCACTGGATTTGGGCCCATGTAGAGCGTATATGCAGGGCTAGCTCTAGTACACAGGAGGAAGTCACTGGAGTTGGGTCCATGTAGAGCGTACACACAGGGCTAGCTCTAGTACACAGGAGGAAGCCACTGGAGTTGGGTCCATGTAGAGCCTATATGCAGGGCTAGCTCTAGTACACAGGAGGAAGCCACTGGAGTTGGGTACATGTAGAGTGTATATGCAGGGCTAGCTCTAGTACACAGGAGGAAGTCACTGGAGTTGGGCCAATGTAGAGCATATATGCAGGGCTAGCACTAGTACACAGGAGGAAGCCACTGGAGTTGGGCCAATGTAGAGTGTATATGCAGGGCTAGCTCTAGTACACAGGAGGAAGCCACTGGAGTTGGGCCCAAGTAGAGCGTATACACAGGGCTAGCACTAGTACACAGGAGGAAGACACTGGCGTTGAGCCCATGTAGAGCGTATACACAGGGCTAGCACTAGTACACAGGAGGAAGCCACTGGAGTTGGGCCCATGTAGAGCGTACACACAGGGCTAGCACTAGCACACAGGAGGAAGCCACTGGAGTTGGGCCCAAGTAGAGCGTATATGCAGGGCTAGCTCTAGTACACAGGAGGAAGCCACTGGAGTTGGGGCCAAGTAGAGCGTATACACAGGGCTAGCACTAGTACACAGGAGGAAGCCACTGAAATTGGGCCCATGTAGAGCATATATGCCGGGCTAGCTCTAGTACACTGGAGATAGGCAATGGATTTGAGCCCGTGTAGAGAGTATACACAGGGCTAGCTCTAGTACACAGGAGGAAGCCACTGGAATTAAGCCTACGTAGAACGTATACGCAGGCCTAGCTCTAGTACACCGGAGGAAGTCACTGGAGTTGGGCCCATGTAGAGCATATACACAGGGCTAGCACTAGTACACAGGAGGAAGCCACTCTAGTTGGGCCAATGTAGAGCATATATGCAGGGCTTGCACTAGTACACTTGAGATAGCCAATGGAGTTGCACCCATGTAGAGAGTATACACAAGGCTAGCACTAATACACAGGAGGAAGCAACTAAAGTTGGGCCAATTTAGAGCGTATATGCAGGGCTAGCACTAGTACACAGGAGATAGGCAATGGATTTGAGCCCGTGTAGACAGTATACACAGGGCTAGCAGTAGTACACAGGAGGAAGCCACTGGAGTTGGGCCCATGTAGAGCGTATATGCAGGGCTAGCACTAGCACACAGGAGGAAGCCACTGGAGTTGGGTCCATGTAGAGCTTATATGCAGGGCTAGCTCTAGTACACAGGAGGAAGCCACTGGATTTGGGCCCATGTAGAGCGTATACGCAGGGCTAGCACTAGTACACAGGAGGAAGCCACTAGAGTTGGGCCCATGTAAAGCGTATATGCAGGGCTAGCAGTAGTACACAGGAGGAAGCCACTGGAGTTGGGTCCATGTAGAGCTTATATGCAGGGCTAGCTCTAGTACACAGGAGAAAGCCACTGGAGTTGGGCCCATGTAGAGCGTATATGCAGGGCTAGCACTAGCACACAGGAGGAAGCCACTGGAGTTGGGTCCATGTAGAGCTTATATGCAGGGCTAGCTCTAGTACACAGGAGGAAGCCACTGGATTTGGTCCCATGTAGAACGTATACGCAGGGCTAGCACTAGTACACAGGAGGAAGCCACTGGAGTTGGGTCCATGTAGAGCATATATGCAGGGCTAGCACTAGTACACAGGAGGAAGCCACTGGAGTTGGGTCCATGTAGAGCATATATGCAGGGCTAGCTCTAGTACACAGGAGGAAGCCACTGGATTTGGGCCCATGTAGAGCGTATATGCAGGGCTAGCTCTAGTACACAGGAGGAAGTCACTGGAGTTGGGTCCATGTAGAGCGTACACACAGGGCTAGCTCTAGTACACAGGAGGAAGCCACTGGAGTTGGGTCCATGTAGAGCCTATATGCAGGGCTAGCTCTAGTACACAGGAGGAAGCCACTGGAGTTGGGTACATGTAGAGCATATATGCAGGGCTAGCTCTAATACACTGGAGATAGGCAATGGATTTGAGCTCGTGTAAAGAGTATACACAGGGCTAGCTCTAGTACACCGGAGGAAGTCACTGGAGTTGGGCCCATGTAGAGCGTATATGCAGGGCTAGCACTAGTACACAGGAGGAAGCCACTGGAGTTGGGTCCATGTAGAGCATATATGCAGGGCTAGCTCTAGTACACAGGAGGATGCCACTGGAGTTGGGTCCATGTAGAGTGTATATGGAGGGCTAGCTATAGTACACAGGAGGAAGCCACTGGAGTTGGGCCAATGTAGAGCCTATATGCAGGGCTAGCTCTAATACACTGGAGATAGGCAATGGATTTGAGCTCGTGTAAAGAGTATACACAGGGCTAGCTCTAGTACACCGGAGGAAGTCACTGGAGTTGGGCCCATGTAGAGCATATACACAGGGCTAGCACTAGTACACAGGAGGAAGCCACTGGAGTTGGGCCAATGTAGAGCATATATGCAGGGCTTGGACTAGTACACTGGAGATAGCCAATGGAGTTGCCCCCATGTAGAGAGTATACACAGGGCTAGCACTAGTTGGGCCCTTGTAAAGTGTATTTACAGGGCTAGCTCTAGTACACAGGAGGAAGCCACTGAAGTTGGGCCCTTTGTAAAGCGTATATGCAGGGCTAGCTCGAGTACACAGGAGGAAGCCACTAAAGTTGGGCCCGTGTAAAGCGTATATGCAGGGCTAGCTCGAGTACACAGGAGGAAGCCACTGCAGTTGGGCCCATGTACAGCGTATATACAGGGCTAGCACTAGTACACAGGAGGAAGCCACTGGAGTTGGGCCCATGTAGAGCGTACACACAGGGCTAGCACTAGAACACAGGAGGAAGCCACTGGAGTTGGGCCCAAGTAGAGCGTATACACAGGGCTAGCACTAGTACACAGGAGGAAGACACTGGCGTTGAGCCCATGTAGAGCGTATACACAGGGCTAGCACTAGTACACAGGAGGAAGCCACTGGAGTTGGGCTCATGTAGAGCGTACACACAGGGCTAGCACTAGCACACAGGAGGAAGCCACTGGAGTTGGGCCCAAGTAGAGCGTATATGCAGGGCTAGCTCTAGTACACAGGAGGAAGCCACTGGAGTTGGGGCCAAGTAGAGCGTATACACAGGGCTAGCACTAGTACACAGGAGGAAGCCACTGGAATTGGGCCCATGTAGAGCATATATGCCGGGCTAGCTCTAGTACACTGGAGATAGGCAATGGATTTGAGCCCGTGTAGAGAGTATACACAGGGCTAGCTCTAGTACACAGGAGGAAGCCACTGGAATTAAGCCCACGTAGAACGTATACGCAGGGCTAGCTCTAGTACACCGGAGGAAGTCACTGGAGTTGGGCCCATGTAGAGCATATACACAGGGCTAGCACTAGTACACAGGAGGAAGCCACTCTAGTTGGGCCAATGTAGAGCATATATGCAGGGCTTGCACTAGTACACTTGAGATAGCCAATGGATTTGAGCCCGTGTAGACAGTATACACAGGGCTAGCAGTAGTACACCGGAGGAAGTCACTGGAGTTGGGCCCATGTAGAGCATATACACAAGGCTAGCACTAATACACAGGAGGAAGCAACTAAAGTTGGGCCAATTTAGAGCGTATTTGCAGGGCTAGCACTAGTACACAGGAGATAGGCAATGGATTTGAGCCCGTGTAGACAGTATACACAGGGCTAGCAGTAGTACACAGGAGGAAGCCACTGGAGTTGGGCCCATGTAGAGCGTATATGCAGGGCTAGCACTAGTACACAGGAGGAAACCACTGGAGTTGGGTCCATGTAGAGCTTATATGCAGGGCTAGCTCTAGTACACAGGAGGAAGCCACTGGAGTTGGGCCCATGTAGAGCGTATATGCAGGGCTAGCACTAGCACACAGGAGGAAGCCACTGGAGTTGGGTCCATGTAGAGCTTATATGCAGGGCTAGCTCTAGTACACAGGAGGAAGCCACTGGATTTGGGCCCATGTAGAGCGTATACGCAGGGCTAGCACTAGTACACAGGAGGAAGCCACTGGAGTTGGGCCCATGTAAAGCGTATATGCAGGGCTAGCAGTAGTACACAGGAGGAAGCCACTGGAGTTGGGTCCATGTAGAGCTTATATGCAGGGCTAGCTCTAGTACACAGGAGGAAGCCACTGGAGTTGGGCCCATGTAGAGCGTATATGCAGGGCTAGCACTAGCACACAGGAGGAAGCCACTGGAGTTGGGTCCATGTAGAGCTTATATGCAGGGCTAGCTCTAGTACACAGGAGGAAGCCACTGGAGTTGGGCCCATGTAGAGTGTATATGCAGTGCTAGCACTAGTACACAGGAGGAAGCCACTGGAGTTGGGTCCATGTAGAGCATATATGCAGGGCTAGCACTAGTACACAGGAGGAAGCCACTGGAGTTGGGTCCATGTAGAGCATATATGCAGGGCTAGCTCTAGTACACAGGAGGAAGCCACTGGATTTGGGCCCATGTAGAGCGTATATGCAGGGCTAGCTCTAGTACACAGGAGGGAGTCACTGGAGTTGGGTCCATGTAGAGCGTACACACAGGGCTAGCTCTAGTACACCGGAGGAAGTCACTGGAGTTGGGCCCATGTAGAGCATATACATAGGGCTAGCACTAGTACACAGGAGGAAGCCACTGGAGTTGGGTCCATGTAGAGCATATATGCAGGGCTAGCTCTAGTACACAGGAGGATGCCACTGGAGTTGGGTCCATGTAGAGTGTATATGGAGGGCTAGCTATAGTACACAGGAGGAAGCCACTGGAGTTGGGCCAATGTAGAGAGTATATGCAGGGCTAGCTCTAGTACACAGGAGGAAGTCACTGGAGTTGGGCTCATGTAGAGCGTATATGCAGGGCTAGCTCTAGTACACCGGAGGAAGCCACTGGAGTTGGGCCAATGTAGCGTGTATACACAGGGCTAGCACTAGTACACAGGAGGAAGCCACTGGAGTTGGGCCAATGTAGAGCATATATGCAGGGCTTGGACTAGTACACTGGAGATAGCCAATGGAGTTGCCCCCATGTAGAGAGTATACACAGGGCTAGCACTAGTTGGGCCCTTGTAAAGTGTATTTACAGGGCTAGCTCTAGTACACAGGAGGAAGCCACTGAAGTTGGGCCCTTTGTAAAGCGTATATGCAGGGCTAGCTCGAGTACACAGGAGGAAGCCACTAAAGTTGGGCCCGTGTAAAGCGTATATGCAGGGCTAGCTCGAGTACACAGGAGGAAGCCACTGCAGTTGGGCCCATGTAGAGCGTATATACAGGGCTAGCACTAGTACACAGGAGGAAGCCACTGGAGTTGGGCCCATGTAGAGCGTACACACAGGGCTAGCACTAGCACACAGGAGGAAGCCACTGGAGTTGGGCCCAAGTAGAGCGTATATGCAGGGCTAGCTCTAGTACACAGGAGGAAGCCACTGGAGTTGGGGCCAAGTAGAGCGTATACACAGGGCTAGCACTAGTACACAAGAGAGAAGACACTGGCGTTGAGCCCATGTAGAGCGTATACACAGGGCTAGCACTAGTACACAGGAGGAAGCCACTGGAGTTGGGCCCATGTAGAGCGTACACACAGGGCTAGCACTAGAACACAGGAGGAAGACACTGGAGTTGGGCCCAAGTAGAGCGTATATGCAGGGCTAGCTCTAGTACACAGGAGGAAGCCACTGGAGTTGGGCCCATGTAGAGCGTATACACAGGGCTAGCACTAGTACACAGGAGGAAGACACTGGGGTTGGGCCCAAGTAGAGCGTATACACAGGGCTAGCACTAGTACACAGGAGGAAGCCACTGGAATTAAGCCCACGTAGAACGTATACGCAGGGCTAGGTCTAGTACACCGGAGGAAGTCACTGGAGTTGGGCCCATGTAGAGCATATACACAGGGCTAGCACTAGTACACAGGAGGAAGCCACTCTAGTTGGGCCAATGTAGAGCATATATGCAGGGCTTGCACTAGTACACAGGAGGAAGACACTGGGGTTGGGCCCAAGTAGAGCGTATACACAGGGCTAGCACTAGTACACAGGAGGAAGCCACTGGAATTGGGCCCATGTAGAGCATATATGCCGTGCTAGCTCTAGTACACTGGAGATAGGCAATGGATTTGAGCCCGTGTAGAGAGTATACACAGGGCTAGCTCTAGTACACAGGAGGAAGCCACTGGAATTAAGCCCACGTAGAACGTATACGCAGGGCTAGCTCTAGTACACCGGAGGAAGTCACTGGAGTTGGGCCCATGTAGAGCATATACACAGGGCTAGCACTAGTACACAGGAGGAAGCCACTCTAGTTGGGCCAATGTAGAGCATATATGCAGGGCTTGCACTAGTACACTTGAGATAGCCAATGGAGTTGCACCCATGTAGAGAGTATACACAAGGCTAGCACTAATACACAGGAGGGAGCAACTGGAGTTGGGCCAATTTAGAGCGTATATGCAGGGCTAGCACTAGTACACAGGAGATAGGCAATGGATTTGAGCCCGTGTAGACAGTATACACAGGGCTAGCAGTAGTACACAGGAGGAAGCCACTGGAGTTGGGCCCATGTAGAGCGTATATGCAGGGCTAGCACTAGTACACAGGAGGAAGCCACTGGAGTTGGGTCCATGTAGAGCTTATATGCAGGGCTAGCTCTAGTACACAGGAGGAAGCCACTGGAGTTGGGCCCTTGTAAAGCGTATATACAGGGCTAGCTCTAGTACACAGGAGGAAGCCACTGGAATTAAGCCCACGTAGAGTGTATACGCAGGGCTAGCACTAGTACACCGTAGGAAGTCACTGGAGTTGGGCCCATGTAGAGCATATACACAGGGCTAGCACTAGTACACAGGAGGAAGCCACTGGAGTTGGGCCAATGTAGAGCGTATATGCAGGGCTAGCACTAGTACACAGGAGGAAGACTCTGGGGTTGGGCCCAAGTAGAATGTATACACAGGAGGAAGCCACTGGAGTTGGGCCCATGTAGAGCGTATATATAGGGCTAGCACTAGTACACAGGAGGAAGCCACTGGAGTTGGGCCCATGTAGAGCGTATATACAGGGCTAGCACTAGTACACACGAGGAAGCCACTGGAGTTGGGCCCATGTAGAGCGTACACACAGGGCTAGCACTAGTACACAGGAAGAAGCAACTGGAGTTGGGCCAATGTAGAGCATATATGCAGGGCTTTCACTAGTACACTGGAAATAACCAATGGTGTTGGGCCCATGTAGAGTGTATATGCAGGGCTAGCACTAGTACACAGGAGATAGGCAATGGATTTGAGCCCGTGTAGACAGTATACACAGGGCTAGCAGTAGTACACAGGAGGAAGCCACTGGAGTTGGGCCCATATAGAGCGTATATGCAGGGCTAGCACTAGTACACAGGAGGAAGCCACTGGAGTTGGGACCATGTAGAGCTTATATGCAGGGCTAGCTCTAGTACACAGGAGGAAGCCACTGGAGTTGGGCCCATGCGGAGCGTATATGCAGGGCTAGCACTAGCACACAGGAGGAAGCCACTGGAGTTGGGTCCATGTAGAGCTTATATGCAGGGCTAGCTCTAGTACACAGGAGGAAGCCACTGGAGTTGGGCCCATGTAGAGTGTATATGCAGTGCTAGCACTAGTACACAGGAGGAAGCCACTGGAGTTGGGTCCATGTAGAGCATATATGCAGGGCTAGCACTAGTACACAGGAGGAAGCCACTGGAGTTGGGTCCATGTAGAGCATATATGCAGGGCTAGCTCTAGTACACAGGAGGAAGCCACTGGATTTGGGCCCATGTAGAGCGTATATGCAGGGCTTGCTCTAGTACACAGGAGGGAGTCACTGGAGTTGGGTCCATGTAGAGCGTACACACAGGGCTAGCTCTAGTACACCGGAGGAAGTCACTGGAGTTGGGCCCATGTAGAGCATATACATAGGGCTAGCACTAGTACACAGGAGGAAGCCACTGGAGTTGGGTCCATGTAGAGCATATATGCAGGGCTAGCTCTAGTACACAGGAGGATGCCACTGGAGTTGGGTCCATGTAGAGTGTATATGGAGGGCTAGCTATAGTACACAGGAGGAAGCCACTGGAGTTGGGCCAATGTAGAGTGTATATGCAGGGCTAGCTCTAGTACACAGGAGGAAGTCACTGGAGTTGGGCTCATGTAGAGCGTATATGCAGGGCTAGCTCTAGTACACCGGAGGAAGCCACTGGAGTTGGGCCAATGTAGCGCGTATACACAGGGCTAGCACTAGTACACAGGAGGAAGCCACTGGAGTTGGGCCAATGTAGAGCATATATGCAGGGCTTGGACTAGTACACTGGAGATAGCCAATGGAGTTGCCCCCATGTAGAGAGTATACACAGGGCTAGCACTAGTTGGGCCCTTGTAAAGTGTATTTACAGGGCTAGCTCTAGTACACAGGAGGAAGCCACTGAAGTTGGGCCCTTTGTAAAGCGTATATGCAGGGCTAGCTCGAGTACACAGGAGGAAGCCACTAAAGTTGGGCCCGTGTAAAGCGTATATGCAGGGCTAGCTCGAGTACACAGGAGGAAGCCACTGCAGTTGGGCCCATGTAGAGTGTATATACAGGGCTAGCTCGAGTACACAGGAGGAAGCCACTGCAGTTGGGCCCATGTAGAGCGTATATACAGGGCTAGCACTAGCACACAGGAGGAAGCCACTGGAGTTGGGCCCAAGTAGAGCGTATATGCAGGGCTAGCTCTAGTACACAGGAGGAAGCCACTGGAGTTGGGGCCAAGTAGAGCGTATACACAGGGCTAGCACTAGTACACAAGATAGAAGACACTGGCGTTGAGCCCATGTAGAGCGTATACACAGGGCTAGCACTAGTACACAGGAGGAAGCCACTGGAGTTGGGCCCATGTAGAGCGTACACACAGGGCTAGCACTAGCACACAGGAGGAAGCCACTGGAGTTGGGCCCAAGTAGAGCGTATATGCAGGGCTAGCTCTAGTACACAGGAGGAAGCCACTGGAGTTGGGGCCAAGTAGAGCGTATACACAGGGCTAGCACTAGTACACAGGAGGAAGACACTGGGGTTGGGCCCAAGTAGAGCGTATACACAGGGCTAGCACTAGTACACAGGAGGAAGCCACTGGAGTTGGGCCCATGTAGAGCATATATGCAGGGCTAGCTCTAGTACACTGGAGATAGGCAATGGATTTGAGCCCGTGTAGAGAGTATACACAGGGCTAGCTCTAGTACACAGGAGGAAGCCACTGGAATTAAGCCCACGTAGAACGTATACGCAGGGCTAGGTCTAGTACACCGGAGGAAGTCACTGGAGTTGGGCCCATGTAGAGCATATACACAGGGCTAGCACTAGTACACAGGAGGAAGCCACTCTAGTTGGGCCAATGTAGAGCATATATGCAGGGCTTGCACTAGTACACAGGAGGAAGACACTGGGGTTGGGCCCAAGTAGAGCGTATACACAGGGCTAGCACTAGTACACAGGAGGAAGCCACTGGAATTGGGCCCATGTAGAGCATATATGCCGTGCTAGCTCTAGTACACTGGAGATAGGCAATGGATTTGAGCCCGTGTAGAGAGTATACACAGGGCTAGCTCTAGTACACAGGAGGAAGCCACTGGAATTAAGCCCACGTAGAACGTATACGCAGGGCTAGCTCTAGTACACCGGAGGAAGTCACTGGAGTTGGGCCCATGTAGAGCATATACACAGGGCTAGCACTAGTACACAGGAGGAAGCCACTCTAGTTGGGCGAATGTAGAGCATATATGCAGGGCTTGCACTAGTACACTTGAGATAGCCAATGGAGTTGCACCCATGTAGAGAGTATACACAAGGCTAGCACTAATACACAGGAGGGAGCAACTGGAGTTGGGCCAATTTAGAGCGTATATGCAGGGCTAGCACTAGTACACAGGAGATAGGCAATGGATTTGAGCCCGTGTAGACAGTATACACAGGGCTAGCAGTAGTACACAGGAGGAAGCCACTGGAGTTGGGCCCATGTAGAGCGTATATGCAGGGCTAGCACTAGTACACAGGAGATAGCCACTGGAGTTGGGTCCATGTAGAGCTTATATGCAGGGCTAGCTCTAGTACACAGGAGGAAGCCACTGGAGTTGGGCCCTTGTAAAGCGTATATACAGGGCTAGCTCTAGTACACAGGAGGAAGCCACTGGAATTAAGCCCACGTAGAGTGTATACGCAGGGCTAGCACTAGTACACCGTAGGAAGTCACTGGAGTTGGGCCCATGTAGAGCATATACACAGGGCTAGCACTAGTACACAGGAGGCAGCCACTGGAGTTGGGCCCATGTAGAGCGTACACACAGGGCTAGCACTAGCACACAGGAGGAAGCCACTGGAGTTGGGCCCAAGTAGAGCGTATATGCAGGGCTAGCTCTAGTACACAGGAGGAAGCCACTGGAGTTGGGGCCAAGTAGAGCGTATACACAGGGCTAGCACTAGTACACAAGAGAGAAGACACTGGCGTTGAGCCCATGTAGAGCGTATACACAGGGCTAGCACTAGTACACAGGAGGAAGCCACTGGAGTTGGGCCCATGTAGAGCGTACACACAGGGCTAGCACTAGCACACAGGAGGAAGCCACTGGAGTTGGGCCCAAGTAGAGCGTATATGCAGGGCTAGCTCTAGTACACAGGAGGATGCCACTGGAGTTGGGGCCAAGTAGAGCGTATACACAGGGCTAGCACTAGTACACAGGAGGAAGACACTGGGGTTGGGCCCAAGTAGAGCGTATACACAGGGCTAGCACTAGTACACAGGAGGAAGCCACTGGAATTGGGCCCATGTAGAGCATATATGCCGGGCTAGCTCTAGTACACTGGAGATAGGCAATGGATTTGAGCCCGTGTAGAGAGTATACACAGGGCTAGCTCTAGTACACAGGAGGAAGCCACTGGAATTAAGCCCACGTAGAACGTATACGCAGGGCTAGGTCTAGTACACCGGAGGAAGTCACTGGAGTTGGGCCCATGTAGAGCTTATACACAGGGCTAGCACTAGTACACAGGAGGAAGCCACTCTAGTTGGGCCAATGTAGAGCATATATGCAGGGCTTGCACTAGTACACAGGAGGAAGACACTGGGGTTGGGCCCAAGTAGAGCGTATACACAGGGCTAGCACTAGTACACAGGAGGAAGCCACTGGAATTGGGCCCATGTAGAGCATATATGCCGTGCTAGCTCTAGTACACTGGAGATAGGCAATGGATTTGAGCCCGTGTAGAGAGTATACACAGGGCTAGCTCTAGTACACAGGAGGAAGCCACTGGAATTAAGCCCACGTAGAACGTATACGCAGGGCTAGCTCTAGTACACAGGAGGAAGCCACTGGAGTTGGGCCCATGTAGAGCATATACACAGGGCTAGCACTAGTACACAGGAGGAAGCCACTCTAGTTGGGCCAATGTAGAGCATATATGCAGGGCTTGCACTAGTACACTTGAGATAGCCAATGGAGTTGCACCCATGTAGAGAGTATACACAAGGCTAGCACTAATACACAGGAGGGAGCAACTGGAGTTGGGCCAATTTAGAGCGTATATGCAGGGCTAGCACTAGTACACAGGAGATAGGCACTGGATTTGAGCCCGTGTAGACAGTATACACAGGGCTAGCAGTAGTACACAGGAGGAAGCCACTGGAGTTGGGCCCATGTAGAGCGTATATGCAGGGCTAGCACTAGTACACAGGAGGAAGCCACTGGAGTTGGGTCCATGTAGAGCTTATATGCAGGGCTAGCTCTAGTACACAGGAGGAAGCCACTGGAGTTGGGCCCTTGTAAAGCGTATATACAGGGCTAGCTCTAGTACACAGGAGGAAGCCACTGGAATTAAGCCCACGTAGAGTGTATACGCAGGGCTAGCACTAGTACACCGTAGGAAGTCACTGGAGTTGGGCCCATGTAGAGCATATACACAGGGCTAGCACTAGTACACAGGAGGAAGCCACTGGAGTTGGGCCAATGTAGAGCGTATATGCAGGGCTAGCACTAGTACACAGGAGGAAGACTCTGGGGTTGGGCCCAAGTAGAACGTATACACAGGAGGAAGCCACTGGAGTTGGGCCCATGTAGAGCGTATATATAGGGCTAGCACTAGTACACAGGAGGAAGCCACTGGAGTTGGGCCCATGTAGAGCATATATGCAGGGCTTGGACTAGTACACTGGAGATAGCCAATGGAGTTGCCCCCATGTAGAGAGTATACACAGGGCTAGCACTAGTTGGGCCCTTGTAAAGTGTATTTACAGGGCTAGCTCTAGTACACAGGAGGAAGCCACTGAAGTTGGGCCCTTTGTAAAGCGTATATGCAGGGCTAGCTCGAGTACACAGGAGGAAGCCACTAAAGTTGGGCCCGTGTAAAGCGTATATGCAGGGCTAGCTCGAGTACACAGGAGGAAGCCACTGCAGTTGGGCCCATGTACAGCGTATATACAGGGCTAGCACTAGTACACAGGAGGAAGCCACTGGAGTTGGGCCCATGTAGAGCGTACACACAGGGCTAGCACTAGCACACAGGAGGAAGCCACTGGAGTTGGGCCCAAGTAGAGCGTATACACAGGGCTAGCACTAGTACACAGGAGGAAGACACTGGAGTTGGGCCCATGTAGAGCGTATACACAGGGCTAGCACTAGTACACAGGAGGAAGCCACTGGAGTTGGGCCCATGTAGAGCGTACACACAGGGCTAGCACTAGCACACAGGAGGAAGCCACTGGAGTTGGGCCCAAGTAGAGCGTATATGCAGGGCTAGCTCTAGTACACAGGAGGAAGCCACTGGAGTTGGGGCCAAGTAGAGCGTATACACAGGGCTAGCACTAGTACACAGGAGGAAGCCACTGGAATTGGGCCCATGTAGAGCATATATGCCGGGCTAGCTCTAGTACACTGGAGATAGGCAATGGATTTGAGCCCGTGTAGAGAGTATACACAGGGCTAGCTCTAGTACACAGGAGGAAGCCACTGGAATTAAGCCCACGTAGAACGTATACGCAGGGCTAGCTCTAGTACACCGGAGGAAGTCACTGGAGTTGGGCCCATGTAGAGCATATACACAGGGCTAGCACTAGTACACAGGAGGAAGCCACTCTAGTTGGGCCAATGTAGAGCATATATGCAGGGCTTGCACTAGTACACTTGAGATAGCCAATGGATTTGAGCCCGTGTAGACAGTATACACAGGGCTAGCAGTAGTACACCGGAGGAAGTCACTGGAGTTGGGCCCATGTAGAGCATATACACAAGGCTAGCACTAATACACAGGAGGAAGCAACTAAAGTTGGGCCAATTTAGAGCGTATATGCAGGGCTAGCACTAGTACACAGGAGATAGGCAATGGATTTGAGCCCGTGTAGACAGTATACACAGGGCTAGCAGTAGTACACAGGAGGAAGCCACTGGAGTTGGGCCCATGTAGAGCGTATATGCAGGGCTAGCACTAGTACACAGGAGGAAGCCACTGGAGTTGGGTCCATGTAGAGCTTATATGCAGGGCTAGCTCTAGTACACAGGAGGAAGCCACTGGAGTTGGGCCCATGTAGAGCGTATATGCAGGGCTAGCACTAGTACACAGGAGGAAGCCACTGGAGTTGGGCCCATGTAGAGCGTATATGCAGGGCTAGCACTAGCACACAGGAGGAAGCCACTGGAGTTGGGTCCATGTAGAGCTTATATGCAGGGCTAGCTCTAGTACACAGGAGGAAGCCACTGGAGTTGGGCCCATGTAGAGTGTATATGCAGTGCTAGCACTAGTACACAGGAGGAAGCCACTGGAGTTGGGTCCATGTAGAGCATATATGCAGGGCTAGCACTAGTACACAGGAGGAAGCCACTGGAGTTGGGTCCATGTAGAGCATATATGCAGGGCTAGCTCTAGTACACAGGAGGAAGCCACTGGATTTGGGCCCATGTAGAGCGTATATGCAGGGCTAGCTCTAGTACACAGGAGGGAGTCACTGGAGTTGGGTCCATGTAGAGCGTACACACAGGGCTAGCTCTAGTACACCGGAGGAAGTCACTGGAGTTGGGCCCATGTAGAGCATATACATAGGGCTAGCACTAGTACACAGGAGGAAGCCACTGGAGTTGGGTCCATGTAGAGCATATATGCAGGGCTAGCTCTAGTACACAGGAGGATGCCACTGGAGTTGGGTCCATGTAGAGTGTATATGGAGGGCTAGCTATAGTACACAGGAGGAAGCCACTGGAGTTGGGCCAATGTAGAGTGTATATGCAGGGCTAGCTCTAGTACACAGGAGGAAGTCACTGGAGTTGGGCTCATGTAGAGCGTATATGCAGGGCTAGCTCTAGTACACCGGAGGAAGCCACTGGAGTTGGGCCAATGTAGCGCGTATACACAGGGCTAGCACTAGTACACAGGAGGAAGCCACTGGAGTTGGGCCAATGTAGAGCATATATGCAGGGCTTGGACTAGTACACTGGAGATAGCCAATGGAGTTGCCCCCATGTAGAGAGTATACACAGGGCTAGCACTAGTTGGGCCCTTGTAAAGTGTATTTACAGGGCTAGCTCTAGTACACAGGAGGAAGCCACTGAAGTTGGGCCCTTTGTAAAGCGTATATGCAGGGCTAGCTCGAGTACACAGGAGGAAGCCACTAAAGTTGGGCCCGTGTAAAGCGTATATGCAGGGCTAGCTCGAGTACACAGGAGGAAGCCACTGCAGTTGGGCCCATGTAGAGCGTATATACAGGGCTAGCACTAGTACACAGGAGGAAGCCACTGGAGTTGGGCCCATGTAGAGCGTACACACAGGGCTAGCACTAGCACACAGGAGGAAGCCACTGGAGTTGGGCCCAAGTAGAGCGTATATGCAGGGCTAGCTCTAGTACACAGGAGGAAGCCACTGGAGTTGGGGCCAAGTAGAGCGTATACACAGGGCTAGCACTAGTACACAAGAGAGAAGACACTGGCGTTGAGCCCATGTAGAGCGTATACACAGGGCTAGCACTAGTACACAGGAGGAAGCCACTGGAGTTGGGCCCATGTAGAGCGTACACACAGGGCTAGCACTAGCACACAGGAGGAAGCCACTGGAGTTGGGCCCAAGTAGAGCGTATATGCAGGGCTAGCACTAGTACACAGGAGGAAGCCACTGGAGTTGGGCCCATGTAGAGCGTATACGCAGGGCTAGCACTAGTACACAGGAGGAAGACACTGGGGTTGGGCCCAAGTAGAGCGTATACACAGGGCTAGCACTAGTACACAGGAGGAAGCCACTGGAATTAAGCCCACGTAGAACGTATACGCAGGGCTAGGTCTAGTACACCGGAGGAAGTCACTGGAGTTGGGCCCATGTAGAGCATATACACAGGGCTAGCACTAGTACACAGGAGGAAGCCACTCTAGTTGGGCCAATGTAGAGCATATATGCAGGGCTTGCACTAGTACACAGGAGGAAGACACTGGGGTTGGGCCCAAGTAGAGCGTATACACAGGGCTAGCACTAGTACACAGGAGGAAGCCACTGGAATTGGGCCCATGTAGAGCATATATGCCGTGCTAGCTCTAGTACACTGGAGATAGGCAATGGATTTGAGCCCGTGTAGAGAGTATACACAGGGCTAGCTCTAGTACACAGGAGGAAGCCACTGGAATTAAGCCCACGTAGAACGTATACGCAGGGCTAGCTCTAGTACACCGGAGGAAGTCACTGGAGTTGGGCCCATGTAGAGCATATACACAGGGCTAGCACTAGTACACAGGAGGAAGCCACTCTAGTTGGGCCAATGTAGAGCATATATGCAGGGCTTGCACTAGTACACTTGAGATAGCCAATGGAGTTGCACCCATGTAGAGAGTATACACAAGGCTAGCACTAATACACAGGAGGGAGCAACTGGAGTTGGGCCAATTTAGAGCGTATATGCAGGGCTAGCACTAGTACACAGGAGATAGGCAATGGATTTGAGCCCGTGTAGACAGTATACACAGGGCTAGCAGTAGTACACAGGAGGAAGCCACTGGAGTTGGGCCCATGTAGAGCGTATATGCAGGGCTAGCTCTAGTACACAGGAGGAAGCCACTGGAGTTGGGTCCATGTAGAGCTTATATGCAGGGCTAGCTCTAGTACACAGGAGGAAGCCACTGGAGTTGGGCCCTTGTAAAGCGTATATACAGGGCTAGCTCTAGTACACAGGAGGAAGCCACTGGAATTAAGCCCACGTAGAGTGTATACGCAGGGCTAGCACTAGTACACCGTAGGAAGTCACTGGAGTTGGGCCCATGTAGAGCATATACACAGGGCTAGCACTAGTACACAGGAGGAAGCCACTGGAGTTGGGCCAATGTAGAGCGTATATGCAGGGCTAGCACTAGTACACAGGAGGAAGACTCTGGGGTTGGGCCCAAGTAGAATGTATACACAGGAGGAAGCCACTGGAGTTGGGCCCATGTAGAGCGTATATATAGGGCTAGCACTAGTACACAGGAGGAAGCCACTGGAGTTGGGCCCATGTAGAGCGTATATACAGGGCTAGCACTAGTACACACGAGGAAGCCACTGGAGTTGGGCCCATGTAGAGCGTACACACAGGGCTAGCACTAGTACACAGGAAGAAGCAACTGGAGTTGGGCCAATGTAGAGCATATATGCAGGGCTTTCACTAGTACACTGGAAATAACCAATGGTGTTGGGCCCATGTAGAGTGTATATGCAGGGCTAGCACTAGTACACAGGAGATAGGCAATGGATTTGAGCCCGTGTAGACAGTATACACAGGGCTAGCAGTAGTACACAGGAGGAAGCCACTGGAGTTGGGCCCATATAGAGCGTATATGCAGGGCTAGCACTAGTACACAGGAGGAAGCCACTGGAGTTGGGACCATGTAGAGCTTATATGCAGGGCTAGCTCTAGTACACAGGAGGAAGCCACTGGAGTTGGGCCCATGCGGAGCGTATATGCAGGGCTAGCACTAGCACACAGGAGGAAGCCACTGGAGTTGGGTCCATGTAGAGCTTATATGCAGGGCTAGCTCTAGTACACAGGAGGAAGCCACTGGAGTTGGGCCCATGTAGAGCGTATATGCAGGGCTAGCACTAGTACACAGGAGGAAGCCACTGGAGTTGGGTCCATGTAGAGCATATATGCAGGGCTAGCACTAGTACACAGGAGGAAGCCACTGGAGTTGGGTCCATGTAGAGCATATATGCAGGGCTAGCTCTAGTACACAGGAGGAAGCCACTGGATTTGGGCCCATGTAGAGCGTATATGCAGGGCTTGCTCTAGTACACAGGAGGGAGTCACTGGAGTTGGGTCCATGTAGAGCGTACACACAGGGCTAGCTCTAGTACACCGGAGGAAGTCACTGGAGTTGGGCCCATGTAGAGCATATACATAGGGCTAGCACTAGTACACAGGAGGAAGCCACTGGAGTTGGGTCCATGTAGAGCATATATGCAGGGCTAGCTCTAGTACACAGGAGGATGCCACTGGAGTTGGGTCCATGTAGAGTGTATATGGAGGGCTAGCTATAGTACACAGGAGAAAGCCACTGGAGTTGGGCCAATGTAGAGTGTATATGCAGGGCTAGCTCTAGTACACCGGAGGAAGCCACTGGAGTTGGGCCAATGTAGCGCGTATACACAGGGCTAGCACTAGTACACAGGAGGAAGCCACTGGAGTTGGGCCAATGTAGAGCATATATGCAGGGCTTGGACTAGTACACTGGAGATAGCCAATGGAGTTGCCCCCATGTAGAGAGTATACACAGGGCTAGCACTAGTTGGGCCCTTGTAAAGTGTATTTACAGGGCTAGCTCTAGTACACAGGAGGAAGCCACTGAAGTTGGGCCCTTTGTAAAGCGTATATGCAGGGCTAGCTCGAGTACACAGGAGGAAGCCACTAAAGTTGGGCCCGTGTAAAGCGTATATGCAGGGCTAGCTCGAGTACACAGGAGGAAGCCACTGCAGTTGGGCCCATGTAGAGCGTATATACAGGGCTAGCACTAGTACACAGGAGGCAGCCACTGGAGTTGGGCCCATGTAGAGCGTACACACAGGGCTAGCACTAGCACACAGGAGGAAGCCACTGGAGTTGGGCCCAAGTAGAGCGTATATGCAGGGCTAGCTCTAGTACACAGGAGGAAGCCACTGGAGTTGGGGCCAAGTAGAGCGTATACACAGGGCTAGCACTAGTACACAAGAGAGAAGACACTGGCGTTGAGCCCATGTAGAGCGTATACACAGGGCTAGCACTAGTACACAGGAGGAAGCCACTGGAGTTGGGCCCAAGTAGAGCGTATACACAGGGCTAGCACTAGCACACAGGAGGAAGCCACTGGAGTTGGGCCCAAGTAGAGCGTATATGCAGGGCTAGCTCTAGTACACAGGAGGAAGCCACTGGAGTTGGGGCCAAGTAGAGCGTATACACAGGGCTAGCACTAGTACACAGGAGGAAGACACTGGGGTTGGGCCCAAGTAGAGCGTATACACAGGGCTAGCACTAGTACACAGGAGGAAGCCACTGGAGTTGGGCCCATGTAGAGCATATATGCCGGGCTAGCTCTAGTACACTGGAGATAGGCAATGGATTTGAGCCCGTGTAGAGAGTATACACAGGGCTAGCTCTAGTACACAGGAGGAAGCCACTGGAATTAAGCCCACGTAGAACGTATACGCAGGGCTAGGTCTAGTACACCGGAGGAAGTCACTGGAGTTGGGCCCATGTAGAGCATATACACAGGGCTAGCACTAGTACACAGGAGGAAGCCACTCTAGTTGGGCCAATGTAGAGCATATATGCAGGGCTTGCACTAGTACACAGGAGGAAGACACTGGGGTTGGGCCCAAGTAGAGCGTATACACAGGGCTAGCACTAGTACACAAGAGGAAGCCACTGGAATTGGGCCCATGTAGAGCATATATGCCGTGCTAGCTCTAGTACACTGGAGATAGGCAATGGATTTGAGCCCGTGTAGAGAGTATACACAGGGCTAGCTCTAGTACACAGGAGGAAGCCACTGGAATTAAGCCCACGTAGAACGTATACGCAGGGCTAGCTCTAGTACACCGGAGGAAGTCACTGGAGTTGGGCCCATGTAGAGCATATACACAGGGCTAGCACTAGTACACAGGAGGAAGCCACTCTAGTTGGGCCAATGTAGAGCATATATGCAGGGCTTGCACTAGTACACTTGAGATAGCCAATGGAGTTGCACCCATGTAGAGAGTATACACAAGGCTAGCACTAATACACAGGAGGAAGCAACTGGAGTTGGGCCAATTTAGAGCGTATATGCAGGGCTAGCACTAGTACACAGGAGATAGGCAATGGATTTGAGCCCGTGTAGACAGTATACACAGGGCTAGCAGTAGTACACAGGAGGAAGCCACTGGAGTTGGGCCCATGTAGAGCGTATATGCAGGGCTAGCACTAGTACACAGGAGGAAGCCACTGGAGTTGGGTCCATGTAGAGCGTATATGCAGGGCTAGCTCTAGTACACAGGAGGAAGCCACTGGAGTTGGGCCCTTGTAAAGCGTATATACAGGGCTAGCTCTAGTACACAGGAGGAAGCCACTGGAATTAAGCCCACGTAGAGTGTATACGCAGGGCTAGCACTAGTACACCGTAGGAAGTCACTGGAGTTGGGCCCATGTAGAGCATATACACAGGGCTAGCACTAGTACACAGGAGGAAGCCACTGGAGTTGGGCCAATGTAGAGCGTATATGCAGGGCTAGCACTAGTACACAGGAGGAAGACTCTGGGGTTGGGCCCAAGTAGAACGTATACACAGGAGGAAGCCACTGGAGTTGGGCCCATGTAGAGCGTATATATAGGGCTAGCACTAGTACACAGGAGGAAGCCACTGGAGTTGGGCCCATGTAGAGCGTATATACAGGGCTAGCACTAGTACACAGGAGGAAGCCACTGGAGTTGGGCCCATGTAGAGCGTACACACAGGGCTAGCACTAGTACACAGGAAGAAGCAACTGGAGTTGGGCCAATGTAGAGCATATATGCAGGGCTTTCACTAGTACACTGGAAATAACCAATGGTGTTGGGCCCATGTAGAGTGTATATGCAGGGCTAGCACTAGTACACAGGAGATAGGCAATGGATTTGAGCCCGTGTAGACAGTATACACAGGGCTAGCAGTAGTACACAGGAGGAAGCCACTGGAGTTGGGCCCATATAGAGCGTATATGCAGGGCTAGCACTAGTACACAGGAGGAAGCCACTGGAGTTGGGACCATGTAGAGCTTATATGCAGGGCTAGCTCTAGTACACAGGAGGAAGCCACTGGAGTTGGGCCCATGTAGAGCGTATATGCAGGGCTAGCACTAGCACACAGGAGGAAGCCACTGGAGTTGGGTCCATGTAGAGCTTATATGCAGGGCTAGCTCTAGTACACAGGAGGAAGCCACTGGATTTGGGCCCATGTAGAGCGTATACGCAGGGCTAGCACTAGTACACAGGAGGAAGCCACTGGAGTTGGGCCCATGTAAAGCGTATATGCAGGGCTAGCAGTAGTACACAGGAGGAAGCCACTGGAGTTGGGCCCATGTAGAGCGTACACACAGGGCTAGCACTAGTACACAGGAAGAAGCAACTGGAGTTGGGCCAATGTAGAGCATATATGCAGGGCTTTCACTAGTACACTGGAAATAACCAATGGTGTTGGGCCCATGTAGAGTGTATATGCAGGGCTAGCACTAGTACACAGGAGGAAGCCACTGAAGTTGGGCCCTTTGTAAAGCGTATATGCAGGGCTAGCTCGAGTACACAGGAGGAAGCCACTAAAGTTGGGCCCGTGTAAAGCGTATATGCAGGGCTAGCTCGAGTACACAGGAGGAAGCCACTGCAGTTGGGCCCATGTACAGCGTATATACAGGGCTAGCACTAGTACACAGGAGGAAGCCACTGGAGTTGGGCCCATGTAGAGCGTACACACAGGGCTAGCACTAGTACACAGGAGGAAGCCACTGGAGTTGGGCCTATGTAGAGCGTATATGCAGGGCTAGCTCTAGTACACAGGAGGAAGCCACTGGAGTTGGGCCCATGTAGAGTGTATATGCAGGGCTAGCTCTAGTACACAGGAGGAAGCCACTGGAGTTGGGCCCATGTAGAGCGTACACACAGGGCTAGCACTAGTACACAGGAGGAAGCCACTGGAGTTGGGCCTATGTAGAGCGTATATGCAGGGCTAGCTCTAGTACACAGGAGGAAGCCACTGGAGTTGGGCCCATGTAGAGCGTATACACAGGGCTAGCACTAATACACAGGAGGAAGCCACTGGAGTTGCGCCCATGTAGAGCATATATGCAGGGCTAGCTCTTGTACACAGGAGGAAGCCCCTGAAATTGGGCACGTGTACAGCATATACACAGGGCTAGCACTAGTACACAGGAGGAAGCCACATGAGTTGGGCCAATGTAGACCGTAAATGCAGGGCTAGCACTAATACACAGGAGGAAGCCACTGGAGTTGCGCCCATATAAGAGCATATATGCAGGGCTAGCACTAGTACACAGGAGGAAGCCACTGGAGTTGGGCCCTTGTAAAGCGTATATACAGGGCTAGCTCTAGTACAAAGGAAGTAGCCACTGGAGTTGGGCCCATGTAGTGCCTATATGCAGGGCTAGCTCTGGAAGGTGGAGGCTCTAACATTGGCTGCAATGAGCCGAAGGCTCATTGCAGGATGCAAATGCTTACCCTCGCGAAGTGAGGGCCGCATTTGCGGAGATGGATGCTCTACGGCGCCTCACACGCGGTTACAAACACCCACACAAGCACCACTTTACCAACAATACGAACCGCTGGAAATTTACGGACTTAGCAGACAAAAATACGAGACGCGGGACTTAGAAAAAAAAACATTACGACCTCGCAAAAGTATAACCTTAACGCCCGAAACGCAGCGGAACAGTCAAAACACAAAAAATACATAAAAAGCTTACCCACCGCGAGGGGGGCACCCAGGACCTCTGCAAGGGAAGTTACACCTCAATTTAATTCCAAATTCACGAGTTTTCACACGCGAAAATCCCCGAAGCGAGAGAAAAAATGGCCGCTGAAAAAAACTAAAACGAGGCTACAGGACCCTAAACTTTCAAAACAGCAGCAAGCACATATGGCTTACGAGCCGTACGAGGTAAAGATACACTATTACTAAGGACGGAAAATCATACACACCCGCGTAACACATACAGATTCGCGCCATTTCTCAATGCGGAAGTACACGGCTACACTAACGGCTTTACCTCGCGCACACACCACATTTACACTACACACTGCGCACATTGCTGACACTTACACCTCAGATCCAGAACCGTGCACAACTACAGTGGATGCTGCAGGAACATAAAAACAGATTGTCAGCTCTTCAGCACAATGCTTCCTGCATATATTACTTAGGAATAGGTAAAGTATATTAATTTATTCATTATTTCATTGGCATTCAACAATAGATATACACAAAAAAAGCCCCTCTAATAACAAACCCCAGCCGCGCAATGAGCGCTGAAGGTCCTAATGCTAAAAAATCGATGAAATAACATTACCTGACCTACGATTTCATGCCCGTCATTTTTTGCCGGGCAATTTGCTAGTATATATATATATATATATATATATATATATATATATACTGATGGTGATCCTATATAATGATAGATAACCACATATATATAATGATACACTATATATACTTATGGGGAACCCTATATATATTTGTAGAGAACCCTATATGTACAGATGGGGAACTCTATATATACTGATGGGAAACCCTATATATGCCAACCCCCAGTTGCACTCCTGTCCCGTTCTCCCAGCTCTCTTCTTCCCCAGGCACCCTTCTCTCTCCTCTGAGAGACACAGGGGAGAAAGGACAAGGGTTGAGGGCGAGAGAAAGGAGAAAATGTGCCCAGCCTGTGTCTGTAAGAGCTAATGTGCCCAGCCTGTGCATGTAAGAGCCCAATGTACCCAACCTCAGTCTTTAAACCAATGTGCCCAGCCTGTGTCTATAAAAACAATGTGCCTGTGTCTGTAGGAGCCCAGTGTTTTAAACATGTGCCTGTAAGAGCCAAAGTGCCCAGCCTGTGTCTGTAAGAGCCCAATGTGTCCATCCCATGCCTGTAAGAGCCTATGTGCTTAGCCTGTTTCTGTAACAGCCAATGTGCAGCTTGTGTCTATAGGAGCCAATGTTCCTACCCTGTGTCTGTAAGTGGCAAGATTCCCTGTCTGTGTCTGTAAAAGTTAATATGCCCAGCCTGTGTCTGTAAGAGCGCAATGTGCCTAGCTTGTGCCTGTAAGAGTCAGTGTGCCCAGCCTGTGCCTGTAATAGTTAATATGCCCAGCCTGTGCCTGTAAGAGCTAATGTGTTCAGCCTGTGCCTGTAAGAGCTAACGTGCCTAGCCTGTGTCTGTAAGAACCTAATGTGCCTTTCACGGATCCCTTTCTCCAGAATGTCGGACTATTAGAGTCAATCTCCTGTGTTTATTTGCCACTCTCTGTCATTGTTATGTTGTATACACCCCCCTTTGTATCCCCTATAAATTTTGTTGACTTTCCTAAAATATACCATTTCTCTGCTGAGACATATAGAAATTATACCCTGCAAGTAACTTGTCCTGGTCACTACCACAGGAAGATTACTGAGACTCCTGGAAGTGCTGATGGAGAGACCCTGACTGATACAGAATACAGATATCAGGGTGCTGGTGCAGAGATTGTAAATAACCCAACAGTCCTTGTGGGTAGTAAACCGTTAGTCTTTAGCAGCCTACCCCTGGATCATTACAGTGCCCAGCCTGTGTATGTAAGAGCGAATATGCCCAGCCTGTGTCTGGAAGAGCTATTGTGCAGCCTGTGCCTTGTAAGGTAGAATGTGCCCAGCCTGTATCGGTAAGAGCCAATGTGCCCAGCCTATGTCTGTAAAATTAAATGTGCCCAACCGGGCTGCATATGCCCAACCTGTGTCTGTAAGAGCAAGTGTGCAGCCTATGTCTGTAAGAGCCCCTGTGCCCAGCCTGTGTCTGTAAGAGTCAATGTGCAGCATGTATCTGTAGGAGCCATTGTGAACCTGTGTCTGTAATAGCAAATGTGCCCAGCCGGTGTCTTTAAGAGTTGTGACAACCTGTCTGTTGAATATGGTATGGTAAGAGGCTATTGCCCAAACCTCTCCCCACAGGTTTGCCCAGTTCGTTTTTCCTCTGTACAGCAGGAAGAACTTCAGCTCTTGGGTTAGACTGAGAGGTGTCTGTGGTCTTGTATAGCATAAAGATCTGAAAAAAACTCACTCCAGCAAACAGGATTCCAGCATCAATAACAAAATCCACACATTAATTATGTGAACCAGTTATAGCATATGCATTACTGAAACAACAGACATATTTATACCACACTCTTAGCAACAAAAGGCCAATCAAGTCAAATTGGCAACCATGGTTACCCAAATCACCTTCTAGCTCACATTATCACTGAAAGTCTAAGAGAATCACCCATTGTTTTCCCTTTCCACCGCTGTATGCTTGGTAGGGGGCAATTACACACAATAAGCATGGAGACACCAGGCTAAGGGCTTGTGATAATAGAGAGAGAGACTGGTGTTATGTGATCCTAGCGGTCAGTTATCTCCCTAATCTGGTTAATAAGGAATTAGTGCAGTACTAAGAAATATTGGGCATATACAATATTTCCCTTGTAATTACTAGCCCCCCAAAGCAAAATATAGACATACATCCCACTACTCCTATCATGTTCTTACACACATCCAACTATAAACATGGGTACCATAGTATGGGCCTAGTGGTAGCCAGGCAATTTCCATTATCCTATGCTTCTAACAGGCATAATAAGCTGTAACACAAAAATCACAATGTCCCCAATGTTAACCCATATCAATGGGCCCCTTTCCCCTGGCACAATAAGCCTATCTTATAAGGCTGAGGGCATCAGTCTGTAAGGTATTGTACAGCTTGTGCCTTGGCATGACAAGAGTCAATGTGCAGCATGTGTCTGTAGGAGCTATTGTGTAACCTGTATCTTTAAGAGCTAATGTGCCCAGCCTGTGTCTGTAAGAGCCAATATGCAGCCTGTAAGAGCCAATATGCCTAATCTGTATCTGTAAAAACCATTGTGCAGCCTGTATTGTAACAGCGAATTTGCCCAGCCTGTGTCTGTAAGAGTGTGAAGATCATTTTGCCCTTAACTAATATACTGTCATGTTTTAAACCATAGTTGTAGACAAGGACACATTATTCCAATTCTTGTCCACAAGATGTCACTCCAGGATAATTACAGGCCCTTTATTCTGTTTGCCGCTGTGTCTGTAAGAACCAATTAGCAGCCTGTGTGTGTAAGAGCCAATTACCAGCCTATGTCTGTAAGAGCCAATTAGCAGCCTGTTTCTGTAAGAGCCAATGTGCCCAGTCTGTGTCTGTAAGACTCATTGTGAAGCCTGTATCTGTAAGAGCCAAGGTGCCCAGGTTGTGTCGGTAACAGCCAATGGGCCCAGCCTGTGTTTGTAAGAGCCAATTTGCCCGGCCTGTGTATGTAAGAGACAATGTGCCCTAGCCTTTGTCTGTAAGAGCTAATGTGCCAAGTAAGTGTCTGTATGAGCCAATGTGCCTAGCCTGTATTTGTAAGAGCTAACGTGCCAAGCCTGTGTCTGTATCAGTAAGAACCATTGTGCAGCCTGTGCCTGTAAGATCCAATGTGCCCAGCTTGTGTGTGTAAGAGCTAATTGGTCCAGTCTATGTCTGTAAGAGACAAATTCCCCAGCCTGTTGTCTGCAAGAGCCACTGTGCAGCCTGTACCTGTAAGAGGCAATGTGCCCACCCTGTGTGGGTAAGAACTAATGTGCCCAGCATGTGACTGTAAGAGGCAAAGTGCCCAGCCTGTGTTGGTAAGAGCCAATATGTTCAGCCTGTAAAAGCCATTGTGCCCAGCCTGTGTCTCTAAGACCATATGTTCCTATTCTGTGTCTGCAAGAGCCAATGCATGTTTATGTAGGTGCCATTATGCCCAGCTTGTATATATTAGCCAATGTGCCCAGCTATGCCTCTAAGAGCCAATGTGTGCAGCCTCTGTCTGTAACAGCTAATGTGCTCTACCTGTGTCTGTAAGAGCTAATATGCCCAATCTATGTCTGTTAGAGCAAATAGTTCCCAGCCTGGGTCTGTAAGAGCTAATGTGTCCAGCCTGTGTCTTTAAGACCATATGTGCCCAGCTTATGTTGGAAAAAGCCAATATGTTTAGCGGCAAAGAGCCAATGTGCCCAGCCTGTGTCTGTAAGAATTAATATGCCCATCCAGGGTGCTTGTGAACAGCCTGTGTATGTAAGAGCCAATGTGCCAAGCCTGTGTCTGTAAGAGCCAATGTGCCAAGCCTGTGTCTGTAAGAGCCAATGTGCCAAGCCTGTGTCTGTAAGAGCCAATGTGCCCAGCTATGTCTGTAAAAGCTAATGTTCCTAGCCTGTGTTTTTTAGAACCAATGTGCCCTGCCTGTGTCTGTAAGAGTCAGTGTGCACAACCTGTATATGTAAGAGATGATTTCCCAATCCTGTGTCTATAAGAGCCATTATGCAGCCTGTATCGGTAAGAGCCATATTGCCCAGCCTGTGTCTGTAAGAGCCATTGGTCCCAGCCTGTGTCTGTTAAGGTCAATGTGCTGCCTCTGTAAGTAAGAGCCATTGTGCAGCCTGTACCTGTAAGAATGTGCCAAGCCTTTGCCTGCCTTTAAGTTCCCAATGTGTCCAGCCTTTGTTTGTAAGATCTAATGTACCCAGCCTGTGTCTAGTGGAGCCAATATGCCCATCTTGTGCCTGTAAGGGCTAACATGCCTAGTCTGTGCCTGTAAGAGCCAATGTGCTCAGCCGGTATATTTAAGAGCCAATTTGCCAATGTGCCAAGCCTGTGTATGTAAGAGCTAATGTGCCCAGCCTTTCCTCAAGGACCCAATGTGCCCAGCTACAGTTTGTCTGTAAGTTCCCAATCTGTGTCTGTTAGAGCCAACGTGCCTAGTCTGTGTATGTTAAAGCTAATGTGCACAGCCTGTATCTGAAAGAGCTAATGTGCCCAGCCTTTGCCTGTAAGAGCTAATGTGCCTAGACTGTGTCTGTAAGAGTTACTGTTCCCAGACTGTGTTTGTAAGACCCTAATGTCCCAAGCCCGTGTCTGTAGGAATCTATGTGCAACCTGAGTCAGTAAGAGCCAATGTACAATGTACCCAATGTGCCAAGCCTGTTTCTGTAAGAGCTAATATACCCAGCCGGTGTCTGTAAGAGCTAATATACCCAGCCTGTGTCTGTAAGAGCTAATATACCCAGCTTGTGTCTGTAAGAGTCAATGTGCCATGTCTTTGC
Organism: Discoglossus pictus; assembly: GCA_027410445.1. Taxonomy (NCBI): domain Eukaryota; kingdom Metazoa; phylum Chordata; class Amphibia; order Anura; family Alytidae; genus Discoglossus; species Discoglossus pictus. The sequence continues at coordinate 3,773,480 of CM050163.1, forward strand.
TGTAAGAGCCAATGTGCCCAGCCTGTGTCTGTAAGAGGCAATGTCCCCATCCTATGTCTGTAAGAGCCAATGTGCCCAGCCTGTGTACGTTAAAGCTAATGTGCCCAGCCTGTGTCTGTAAGAGCCAATATGCAGCCTGTGTCTGTAAAAGCCAATATGCCTAACCTGTATCTGTAAAAACCATTGTGCAGCCTGTATTGTAACAGCGAATTTGCCCAGCCTGTGTCTGTAAGAGTGTGAAGATCGGTTTGCCCTTAACTAATATTCTGTCATGTTTTAAACGATAGTTGTAGACAAGGACACGTTATTCCAATTCTTGTCCACAAGATGTCACTGCAGGATGTTAGGGTAATTACAGGCCCTTAATTCTGTTTGCTGGTCTGATACCATGTGCCCAGTGGTCCACAGCCCTTAGTGGACAAGCCAAGCATCCATATTGGGAGATGCTAATCTGGGCGGGGGATTTGAATGTGTTAAGCCCACTGTGATGTGACTTGGGGAGGGAAATCCTTTTGTCTGGGGTCAGTGGCTTTTTGAAAATGCTGTGAGTTAGTCCAGGAACATTTTTACCAGCCTATGTCTGTAAGAGCCAATTAGCAGCCTGTTTCTGTAAGAGCCAAAGTGCCCAGCCTGTGTCTGTAAGAATTAATGTGCCCAACCGGTTTCGTGTGCCCAGCCTGTATCTGTAAGAGACAATGTGCAGCCTGTGTCTGTAAGAGCTAATGTGCCCAGTCTGTGTCTTTAAGAGACAATGTGCCAAGAATGTTTCTGTAAGAACTAATGTGCCCAGCCTGTGTCTGTACGAGCCTGTGTCTGTACGAGCCATTGTGCAGCCTTTATCTGTAAGAGCCAATGTGCCCAGCCTGTGTCTGTAAGAGCATATGTGGCCAATCTGTGTCTGTAAGAGCTAATGTGCCCAGCCTGTGTCTTTAAGAACAAACATACCCAGCCTTTCTGTAAGTGACCAATGTGACCTAGCCTGTGTCTGTAAGAGCTAATGTGCCCAATCTGTCTGTAAGAGCTAATGTTTATAGTCTGTGTCTGTAAGAGTTAATGTGCCCAACTTGTGTCTGTAAGAGCTTAATGTGTCCAGCCTGTGCCCAGCCTTTATTTGTAAGAGCAAATGTGTCGAGCTTGTCTGTAAGTGACCAAAGGCTGTGTCTGTAAGATCTAATCTGCCCTGCCTGTGTCTATTAGAGCCAGTGTGCCCATCTTGTGCCTGTAAGAGCTAAAGTGCCCAGCCTGTGTCTGTAAAAGCTAATGTGCAAGTGCCAATGTGCCCAGTCTGTGTTTATCCAAGCCACTGTGCCCAGGCTGTGTCTGTAAAAGCCAATGTGGCCAGCCTGTAAGCTATTGTTCCCCGCCTGTGCCTGTAAGAGGCAATGTTCCCACCAGCCTGTGTCTGTAACAGCATTATGTGCCAAGCAGGTGTCTGTAAGAGCTCAATCTTCCCAGCCTGTGTCTGTAAGAGACAGTGTGCCCAGCCTGTGTCTGTAAGAGCCCAATGCTCCCAGCCTGTGTCTGTAAGAGACAGTGTGCCCAGCCTGTGTCTGTAAGAGCCCAATGCTCCCAGCCTGTGTGTGTAAGAGACAGTGTGCCCAGCCTGTGTCTGTAAGAGCCCAATGCTCCCAGCCTGTGTGTGTAAGAGTGAGTGTGCCCATCCTATGCTCATTAAAGCCTAATGTGCCCAGCCTGTGTCTGTAAGAGCTAATGCACCCAGCCTATGTCTGTAAGAGCCAATATGCCCAGCCTGTAACAGTAAATGTGCCCAGCCTGTGTATGTAAGAGCCAATTTGCCCAGCCTGTGTCTGTAAGAGCCAATAGGCCCAGCCTTAGCCTGTAAGAGTCAATGTGAAGACTTTGTCTGTAAGAGCCCTTGTGCATCCTGTATCTTTAAGAACAAACGTGCCAAGCCTGTCTGTAAGTGACCAATGTGCATAGAATGTGTCTGTAAAAGCTAATGTGCCCTGTCTGTGTCTATTAGAGCCAATGTGGCCATCTTTTGCCTTTAGGAGCTAAAGTGCCCAGTCTGTGTCTTTAAGAGCTAATGTGCAAGAGCCAATGTGTCCAGGTTGTGTCTGTAAGAGCCAATGTGCCCAGCCTGTGTTTATCCAAGACAATGTGCCCAGCCTGTGTCTGTAACCGACAATGGGCCCATCCGTTGCCTGTAAGAGCCAATGGGCAACAGCAGATGTCGATAAGAGCCAATATGCCCAGTTCGTAAGAGCCAATGTGCCCAGCCTGTGTCTGTAAGAATTAATGTGCCCAACCTGTGTCTGCAAAAGCCCAATGTGTCCAGCTTGTGTCTTTAAGAGCTAATGTTTCTAGTCTGTGTCTGTAAGAGTTAATGTGCCCAACTTGTGTCTGTAAGAGCCCAATGTGTCCAGCCTGTGTCCAGCCTTTGTTTGTAAGAGCCCAATGTGTCCAGCCTGTCTGTAGGTGATCAATGTGCACAGCCTGTATCTGTAAGATCTAATGTGCCCTGCCTGTGTCTATTAGAGCCAGTGTGCCCATCTTGTGTCTGTAAGAGCTAAAGTGTCCTGTCTGTGTCTTTAAGAGGTCAATTTGCCCGGCCTGTGTCTCTAAAAGTCAGTGTCCCCAGTCTATGCCTGTAAGTGCCCAATGTGCTCAGCCTGTGTCTGTAAGAGCCAATATACCCAGCCTGTGTTTATAAGAGCTAATGTGCTCAGCCTGTGTCTGTTAGAGCCTAATGTTCCCATACTGTGTCTGCAAGAGCTAATGTGCCCACCCTGTGTCTTTAAGAGCCCAATGTTCCCAGCCTGTGTCTGTAAGAGTGAGTGTGCCAAGCCTATGACAGTGAGAGCTCAATGTGCACAGCCTGTGTCTGTAAGAGCCAATATGCCCAGCGTGTGTCTGTAAGAGCTAATGTGTCCAGCCTGTGTCTGTAAGATCCCAATGTTTCCAGCCTGTGTCTGTAAGAGACAATGCGCCCAGCCTATGTCTTTAAGAGCCAATATGCCTAGTCTGAAACAGTCAATGTGCCCAGCCTGTGTCTGTAAAAGCCAATAGGCCCAGCCTTAGCCTGTAAGAGTCAATGTGAAGATTTTTCTGTAAGAGCCCTTGTGCATCCTGTATCTGTAAGAGCCACTGTGTCCACCATGTTTCTGTAAGAGCCATTGTGCAGCCTGTATCTGTAAGAGGCAATGTGCCCAGCCTGTTTCAATAAAAACCAATATGCCCAGCCTGTGTCTGTAAGATCCCAATGTTCCTAGTCTTTGTCTGTAAGAGTGAGTGTGCACAGCCTATGCCGGTTAGATCCAATGTACCCAGGCTGTCTGTAAGAGCCTAATGTGCCCACCTTGTGTATTTAAGAGCCAATTGGCCTAGCCTGTGTTTGTAATAGCCAACATGCACAGCCTGTGCCTCTAAGAGTTGATGTGCAGACTTTGTCTGTAAGAGCCATTGTGCAGTCTGTATCTGTAAGAGCCAATTTGCCCAGCCTGTGTCTGTAAGAGCAAAAAGGCCAGGCATGAGCCTATAAGAGTCAATGTGCAGACTTTGTCCGTAAGAGCCTTGTGCATCCTGTATCTGTAAGAGCCACTATGTTCAGCATTTGCATCCTGTATCTGTAACAGCGACTGTGACCAGCATGTGTCTGTAAGAGCCATTGTGCAGCCTGTATCTGTAAGAGCCAATGTACCCAGCCTGTGTCTGCAAGAGCCAATGGGCCCAGTCTGTGTCTGTAAGAGCCAATGGTCCCAGTCTGTGTCTGTAAGAGCCAATGGTCCCAGTCTGTGTCTGTAAGAGCCAATGGTCCCAGTCTGTGTCTGTAAGAGCCAATGGTCCCAGTCTGTGTCTATAAGAGCCAATGGTCCCAGTCTGTGTCTGTAAGAGCCAATGGTCCCAGTCTGTGTCTGTAAGAGCCAATGGTCCCAGTCTGTGTCTGTAAGAGCCAATGGTCCCAGTCTGTGTCTATAAGAGCCAATGGTCCCAGTCTGTGTCTGTAAGAGCCAATGGTCCCAGTCTGTGTCTGTAAGAGGCAATGTGCCTAGCCTGTGTCAATAAAAAACAATATGCCCATCCTGTGTCTGTAAGAGCCCAATGTTCCTAATCTGTGTCTGTAAGAGTGAGCGTGCACAGCCTATGCCGATTAGAGCCCAATGTGCCCAGGCTGTGTCTGTAAGAACCATTGTGCAGCCTGTATCTGTAAAAGCCATTGTGCCCAGCCTGTGTCTGTAGGAGTTAATGTGCCCAGCCAGTATTGTAAGAGCCAATGGGCTCAGCCATTTTCTGTATGAGCCAATGGGCCCAGTCTGTGTCGATAAGAGCCAATATGCCCAACCTGTAAGATTCAATGTGCCCAGCATATGTCTGTAAGACAATATGTACCCAACCTGTGTCTATAAGTATTAATGTGCCCAACTGGTCTGCGTGTTTCCATCCTGTGACTGTAAGCGCCAATGTGCAGCCTGTGTCTGAAACAGCATATGTGCCCAGTCTGTGTCTGTAAGAGCTAATGTTTCCAGTTAGTGTCTGTAAAAGCCAATGTGTCCAACCTGTGTCTGTAAGAGCCCAATGTGCCCAACCTGTGTATGTAAGAGCCAATGTATCCAGCCTTTGTCTTTAAGAGCTAATGTGCCCAGCCTGTGTCTGTAAAAGCCAATGTGCCCAACCTGTGTCAGTAAGTTTCAATATGCCCAGCCTGTAAGAACCAATGGGCCAGCCTGTATGAGCTAATGTACCAAGCCTGTGTCTGTAAGACCAAATGTTCCCAGCTTGTGTCTGTAAGAATTATTGTACCCAATCAGTCTTCATTTGCTCAGCCTTTGCCTGTAAGAGCCAATGTGTCTGTAAGACCATATGTGCTAAGCCATGTCTGTAAGAATCCATGTCTCTCAACTGGTCTGTATATGTCCAGCCTGTGTTTGTAAGAGCTCATTTTCCCTGCCTGTGTCTTTAAGAGCCAATGTGCAGCCTATATCTGTAAGCGCCAATGTGCCCTGTTTGTGTCTGTAAGAGTCAATGTGCAGCCTCTGTCTGTGAGACCCATTTGAAGCCTGTATCTGTAGGAGCCAATGTGCCCAGCCTGTGTCTGTAAGAGCCGATGGGCAACAGCACATGACGGTAAGAGCCAATATGCCCATATTCTAAGAGCCAATGTGCCCAGCCTGTGTCTATAAGAATGAATGTACTCAACCGGTTGAGTGTGCCCAGCCTGTATCTGTAAGAGCCAATGTGCCCAACTTGTGTCTGTAAGAGCCAATGAGCAGCAAGTGTCTATAAGAGCATATGTGCCCAGCCTGTGTCTGTAAGAGTCAATATTCCCAACCTGTGTCTGTAAAAGTCCAATGTGCCGGCCTGTGTATTTAAGAGCTAATGTTTCTAGTCTGTGTCTGTAAGAGTTAATGTGCCCAACTTGTGTCTGTAAGAGCGCAATGTGCAGTCTGTGCCCAGCCTTTGTTTGTTAGAGCCAATGTGCTGTAAGATCTAATGTTGCCAGTCTGTCTGTAAGTGCCCAATGTGCACAGCCTGTGCCTGTAAGAGCTAATGTGCCCAGTATTTGTCTGTAAGCGCTAATGTGCAAGAGCCAATTTGCCCAGGCAGTGTCTATCCAAGACAAGGTGCCCAGGCTGTGTCTGTAAGAGCTAATGTGGCCAACCTGTAAGAGCCAATGTGCCCAGCCTGTGCTTGTAAGAGCCAATGTGCCCAGCCTGTGCTTGTAAGAGCCAATGTGCACAGCCTGTGTCTTTGAGAGCTAATGTGTCTAGCCTTTCTGTAAGGGCCTAATGTGCCCAGCTATGTCTGTAAGAGCTAATGTTCCCAGTCTGTGTCTGTTAGGGCCAATGTACCCAACTTGTATCTGTAAGAGCTAATGTGCCCAGGCTGTGTCTGTAGGAGCCAATGTGCCCATCTTGTGCCGGTAAGAGCCAATGTGCAGCCTGTGTCTGTAAGAGTCAATGTGCCCTGTCTGTGTCTTTAAGAGCTAATGTACCCACCCTTTTCTGAAAGAGTTAATGTGCTCAGCCTGTGTCTTTAAGAGCTAATGAGCACAGCCTGTATCTGTAAGAGATAATGTGCAGCCTGTGTCTGTAAGAGCCAATGTGCCCAGTTTGTGACTGTAAGAGGCAACGTGTCCAACCTGTGTCTATAAACGCATATGTGCTCAGCTTGGGCCTATAAGAGGTAATTTTCCAAACCTGTGTCTATAAGAGCTAATGTGCCCAGCATGTGTTTATTAGAGCCAATGTGCCCATCTTGTGCCGGTAAGAGCCAATGTGCAGGCTGTGTGTGTAAGAGTCAGTGTGCCCTGTCCTTGTCTGAAATAGCCAATGTGCCCATCTTGTTCCTATAAGAACTAATGTGCCCATCCTGTATCTCTAAGAGTTAATGTGCCCAGCCTGTGTCTGTGAGAGCCAATGTGTTCACCCTGTGCCTATAAGAGCCCAATGTGCTCACCCTGTGCCTATAAGAGCCCAGTGTGACCACCCTTTGCCTGTAAGAGCTTATGAGCCCAGCCTGTGTCTGTAAGAGCTAATGTGCAGCCTGTGTCTGTAAGAGCTAACGTACCCAGTTTGTGTCTGTAAGAGGCAACATGCCCAACCTGTGTCTATAAGAGCATATGTGCTCAGCTTGGGCCTGAAAGAGCTAATTTTCCAAACCTGTGTCTGTAAGAGCTAATGTGCCCAGTATGTGTCTATTAGAGCCAATGTGCCCATCTAGTGTTGGTAAAAGCTAATGTGCCCAGCCTGTGTCTGTAGGAGCCAATGTGCAGCCTGTGCCTGTAAGAACTAATGTGCCCAGCATGTGTCTATTAGAGCCAATGTTCTCATCTTTTGCTGGTAAGAGCCAATTTGCAGCTTGTGTCTGTAAGAGCCAATTTGCAGCTTGTGTCTGTAAGAGCCAATGTGCCCAGCATGTGCATGTAAGAGCCCAATGTGCCCACCCTGTGCCTATAAGAGCCCAATGTGCCCACCCTGTGCCTGTAAGAGCTAATGTGCCCACCCTGTGTCTGTAAGAGCTAATGAACCCAGCCTGTGTCTATAAGAGCTAATGTGAAGCCTGTGTCTGTAAGAGGCAATGTACCCAGTTTGTGCATTTAAGAAGCAACATGCCCAACCTGTGTCTGTAAGAGCCATATGCCCAGCCAGTGTCTATAAGAGCAAATGTACTCAGCTTGGGCCTGTAAGAGCTAATGTGCCCGGCCTTTGTCTGTAAGAGCTAATGTGCCCAGTGTCTTTTGGAGCCAATGTTCCCAGCCTGTGTCCGTATGAGTCAGTGTGCCCATCTTGTGTCTGTTAGAGCCAATGTTCCCAGTCCGTGTCTGTAAGAGCTAATGTGTCCAGCCTGTGTCTGTAAGAGCTAATGTGCCCAGTGTCTTTTGGAGCCAATGTTCCCAGCCTGTGTCCGTATGAGTCAGTGTGCCCATCTTGTGTCTGTTAGAGCCAATGTTCCCAGTCCGTGTCTGTAAGAGCCTATGTGCCCAGTATATGGGGAGAGTGCAGAGGATGTTGTGTCAGTAAATGGTAGATAACAGAGGATGCTGGGCCAGTGGGTGTGTAGTGATAATAATAACAATCTGTTCATTTCAGGCACTTTCACCTTTAAATATAATTTACAATATTTGTGTCACAGTCCAGAATAGCACTGCACCCTGGTACATACACTGCACCCTGGGACATACACTGCACCCTGGGAAATACAATGTTTCATTAGTACATACTTCACCCTGGTACATACACTGCACCCTGGGACATACACTGCACCCTGGTACATACAAGGTTTCATTGGTACATACACTGCACCCTGGGACATACACTGCACCCTGGTACATACAATGTTTCATTGGTACATACTTCACCCTGGGACATACATTGCACCCTGGGACACACACTGCATACAGTCAGTAAGTGACCCTGGATACGTTACCTGCAGTCTCTGATCCTTTGACCTTGTGACCTTGCCCCCTGACCTCTAGTGCCTATGTGCAGTATATTTCAGAGTCAATCAGTTACTGTCCTTTATCTGACTGCTCACCCCCCAGGTCACTACTGGGAAATGTCCATATATAACCCCACCCGTGACCTCAACAGGAAGGCCAATGTGTGCTCAGTGACCTGTCCAGTGAGTGCCCATTGATCAGTCTAGCGTCCAGTCCAGTGACCAGTCCAAACTGAGATCTCTTTAGTACCAGATAGTGCACTAGTTGTCTTGGATCCAGTTCATGCCTATAGAGTGAGGATATGTTCAGCCTGGCATAAGAAGGGTCCATGCTGGGCTATCCTGGCACACTCAGGGGCCTTCCTGGACTATCCTGGTACACGCAGGGTACTTCCTGGCACACGTAGGGCCTGTCCTGGACTATTCTGGCACTAGTAGGGCCAATCCTGGGCTGTCCTGGCACACGCAGGGCCCGTCTTGGCACATGGAGGGCCGTCTCGGGCTATCCTGGCACACCCAGAGCCGTGCCCAGTCTGTAAATCCTTATAACAAGTTCCTGAGAGACCCCCAGGGTCAAAGTTCAAAGTCTGTGCCCCACAAGACTTAAGGAGCAGGGGGTCTGAGGGTCCGGGTCAGCTCTCACTGGTGGGCCCCGGACGATCCTTCATCATAATCATCATCATCATCATTAGTCTGATCAAACACCCCAAACAGGCGATCGGAGGCTTCAGAGGCCAGAGGGGAGTCTGTGGGGAAGGACAGGGTGTTAGAGAGGGGTGGTGGATGTGTGGGGTTATATGGAGGGGTACATGAAGGGTTTCTCACCTGCAGATATCACCGTCAGTCTCGCTGTTGCTGACACCTCTCCATATATGTTCCAGGCTCGGCACTCGTACACACCAGTGTCTCTATGTCTCACACGATGGATCTGAAGCCAACCAGTGACCTGATGTCTCTGAGGGCCCCCCCGAGACTGAGGGAGACACAGAGAGACAGTCAGTAAGAGAGACAGAGAGGAAGGGAGAAGGAGGAAGAGAGAGGAAGGGAGAAGGAGGAAGAGAGAGAGGAAGGGAGGAGGAAGGGAGAAGGAGGAAGAGAGAGGAAGGGAGGAGGAAGAGAGAGAGAGGAAGGGAGAAGGAGGAAGAGAGAGAGGAAGGGGAGAGAGAGGAAGAAAGGGAGTGAATGAGAGAGGAAGGAAGAGAGAGAGAGAGGAAGGAAGAGAGTGAGAGGAAGGAAGAGTGAGAGATGAAGGAAGAGAGGGAGAGAGAGAAAGGGAGAGAGGAAAGAAGAGAGGGTGAGAGAGAAAGGAAGGAAGAGAGAGAGCGGGGGGAGAGAGTGAGGGAAGGAGGCAGAGAGAGAGGAAGGGAGGGTTAGGGAGAGAGAGGGGGGGGAGAGAGGTGGGAGAAGGAGGGGAGAAAGATGTAGGGAGAGAAAGGAAAGAGGAGAGAGGAAGGAAGGAAGAGAGGAAGGAAGAGAGAGAGAGAGAAGAAGGAAGAGAGGGAGGGAGAGAGAGAGATAGAGGAAGGGAGGGAGAGGGTGGGAGAGAGAGGTCGGATGCAAAGAGAGGGAGAAGGAGGGGAGAAAGATGGAGGAGGAAAGAGAGGGAAGGAGAGTGAGGGAGAGAGGAAGGGAGAGAAAGATGGAGAGAGAGGAAGGGTGGGAGAGAGAGGGAAACAGGACGGAAGAGAGAGGATAGGAAAGGAAGAGAGAGGGGGTGGGAGAGAGAGAGGAAGGGAGAGAGAGGGAGGGAGAGAGGTGGGAGGCAAAGAGAGGGAGAAGGAGGGGAGAAAGATGTAGGGAGAGAAAGGAAAGAGGAGAGAGGAAGGAAGAGAGGGAGTGAGGGAGGGAGAGAGAGATAGAGGAAGGGAGGGAGAGGGTGGGAGAGAGAGAGGGAGACATGAAGGGAGAGAGAGGGAGGGAGAGAGAGGTCGGAGGCAAGGAGAGGGAGAAGGAGGGGAGAAAGATGGAGGAGGAAAGAGAGTGAGGGATAGAGAGAGAGGGAGAGAGGATGGGAGAGAGAGAGAGGAAGGGAGAGAAAGATGGAGAGAGAGGGAAACAGGACGGAAGAGAGAGGATGGGAAAGGAAGAGAGAGGGGGTGGGAGAGAGTGAGGGAAGGAGGGAGAGAGAGAGGAAGGGAGAGTTAGGGAGAGAGAGAGGGGGGGGTCAGAGAGGGAGGGAGAGAGGTGGGAGGCAAAGAGAGGGAGAAGGAGGGGAGAAAGATGGAGGGAGAGAGAGGAAGGGAGTGAGGGAGAGAGAGAGGAAGGGAGAGAGATAGAGGGAGGGAGGGAGACAGGAAGAGAGAGGGAGGGAGAAAGAGAGAGAGGTCGGAGGCAAAGAGAGGGAGAAGGAGGAGAGAAAGATGGAGGAGGAGAGAGAGTGAGGGATAGAGAGATAGAAGAAGGGAGAGAAAGATGGAGAGAGAGGAAGGGAGGGTTATGGTGAGAGAGGGTAAACAGGAAGGAAGAGAGAGGATAGGAGAGGGAGGGAGAGAGAGATAGATATAGGAAGGGAGAGAGAGCAGAAGGGAGGGTTAGGGAGAGAGGGAGACAGGAAGGGAGAGCGGGGGAGGGAAAGAGAGAGAGAGTGACATTCAGAGAATGAGAGAGAGAGAGGGAGGGAGGGAAAGAGAGGCAGAGATAGAGGGAGGGATCAAGAGAGGGAGAGAGAGACATTCATTGAAGGCAAGAGAGATGGAGAGAAAGAGAGAGAGGAAGGGGGAGAAGGAGGGGGAGGGAGAAAGATGAAGGGAAAGAGAGAGTGAGGAAGGCAGGGGGAGAGAGGGGAAGGGTAAGGAGGGTGAGAGGGGGGAAGGTTGAGGGAGGGAGAGAGGGGGGAAGGGTAAGGGAGGGAGAGAGGGGAAGGGTGCAAGCAGAAAGTTATGGAGAGAGAGAAGGAGAGAATGAGGGAGAGAGGGCCACTCATTACGTTAGAGAGAAAGAAAGAGGGAGAGTGAGAGAAAAAGGGGGAGAGAGGTAGGGAAGTAGAAAGGGAGAGAGTGAGAGAGGGGAAGGCAGTGAGAGTTAGGTGGGAGGGAGAGGGAGAAAGATGGAGGGAGAGAGGAAGGCAGAGGAAGGGAGATAGAGAGGGGGGTGGTAGAGGAAAGGGGGAGGGAGAGAGAGGGGAAGGGCAAGGGAGAGAGGTGGGGAGGGAGAGATTAAGAGAGAGATGGAGAGAAAAGGGAATGGAGGGAGTGAGAGGGGAAGGGAGGGAGGGGGAGAAAGATAGAGAGAGGAAGGGAGAGAGGGTGAGGGAGGGAGAGACAGGGAGGTGGGGAGCGACAGAGAGGTAGGAGGGAGTGAGGGAAAGAGAGAGAGTGATGGAGAGAGGGACATTCATTGAGGGAGAGAGAAAGGAAGAAAGATAGAGGAGTGGAGAGGGCGAGGGAGGGAGAGAAAGAGGGGGAAGGAGAGAAACGGGAGAGAGAGAGATAGGGGAGAGAGACAGTCTGTGAGTGAGAGAGAGGAAGGGTGAGGAAGAGAGAGTGGGAGGGGAAGGGAGGGATAGAGGTGGGGAGGGAGAGAGTAAGAGCAAGATGGAGAGAAAGAGGGGAATGGAGGGAGAGAGAAAGAGGGGAATGGAGGGAGGGAGAGAGAGGGGAAGGGAAGGAGGGGGAGAAAGATGGAGAGAGAGGGAGGAAGGGAGAGAGAGGGAGAGACAGAGGGGGGAGAAGGAGAGAGAGAGGTGGGAGGGCGTAAGCGGGGAAGGGAGAGAGAGAGGAGGGGAGAGAGAGAGGGGGGGGGATGGAGTAAGAGGGAGGGGGAAGGAGAGAGTGAGGGAGAGAGAGAGAGGGCAAGGGAGGGAGAGAAAGAGGGGGAAGGAGAAAGAGACAGTCAGTGAGAGAGAGGAAGGGTGTGGAAGGAGGGAGGGGGAGAGAGGTGAAGGGAGAGGGGGAGAGAGGGAGAAAGTATGAGAGAGATGAGAAAGAGAGGGGAATGGAGGGAGAGAAGGGGAGGGAGGGAGCAAGAGAGAGGTGGAGGGAGGGGGAGAAAGATGGAGAGAGAGGGAGGGGGAGAATGATGGAGGAAGAGAGAGGGAGCGAGAGAGTCAGACTGTTATGATGTCCCTTACCTGCACTATGATGTGCCCACTCTCCCCGGGCAATGCCCCCTCTCTGCCCTGCTTCCTCCACTCCATCTCTGCCAGGGGCTGTGCAGACACCTCACAGCCCAGAATGATGCTCTGCCCAATCACTGCCAGCATGTCCCGAGGGGCGCCAATAATAATGGGGGCTGTGGAGAGAGGAAGGTGTCAAATACAGCCTATACACAGACTGGCATACAAAGGCTAGTACACACATCCTGGCATATGCATAGCCTGGCATAATCAGACTGACACACAGCCTGGCACATACATAATACATACATACATAAATCCTGGCATATTGAACAGTTTGAAAAACACAACAGCCTGGCACGTACATACAGGCGGGCATACAAAGCCTGGCACACATAGCATACAAAGCCTGGCACACATAGAATACAAAGCCTGGCATGAATACAAAGCCTGGCACACTAAGCATACAAAGCCTGGCACGAATACAAAGCCTGGCACACATAGAATACAAAGCCTGGCACACATAGCATACAAAGCCTGGCACACATAGTATACAAAGCCTGGCACGCATAGAATACAAAGCCTGGCACACATAGCATACAAAGCCTGGCACGCATAGCATAAAAAGCCTGGCACGCATAGCATAAAAAGCCTGGCACGAATACAAAGCCTGGCACACATAGAATACAAAGCCTGGCACACATAGAATACAAAGCCTGGCACACATAGCATACAAAGCCTGGCACACATAGCATACAAAGCCTGGCACACATAGAATACAAAGCCTGGCACACATAGCATACAAAGCCTGGCACACATACAATACAAAGCCTGGCACACATAGCATACAAAGCCTGGCACACATAGTATACAAAGCCTGGCACGCATAGTATACAAAGTCTGGCACACATAGAATACAAAGCCTGGCACACATAGCATACAAAGCCTGGCACGCATAGCATACAAAGCCTGGCACGCATAGCATACAAAGCCTGGCACGCATAGCATACAAAGCCTGGCACACATAGCATACAAAGCCTGGCACACATAGCATACAAAGCCTGGCACACATACCCCTCACCTCCTAATAAACAGGTTTAGGGTAATCATATCTCCTCTTAGGGGCTTTTTTCTAGAGATAATAAGTTTAATTTTGCTAGTCTTTCTTCATAACTTAGCCCCTCCATTCCCCTTATTAGTTTTGTTGCCCTTCTCTGTACTTTTTCCAGCTCTAAAATGTCCTTTTTATGAAGTGGTGCCAAAATTGTCCTCCATATTCCAAATGAGGGCGTACTAGAGATTTGTATAGTGGCAGAATTATATTTGCTTCCCTGGCTTCTATACCCTTCCTAATACATGCTAATATTTTATTTGCCTTTGCAGCTGCTACTTGGCATTGAGCGCTGTTACCTAGGTGGTTGTCCACAAGCTCCCAAATCCCTTTCAATATCTGATACCCCTAGATTTGCTCCATTAAGATTATACAGGGCATGTACCTCTCACCCCTAATATACAGGTGTCTATCACCCCTTATTCACCCTCCTGATAGTGCCATTCACACCTGGGCATTGTCCTGTATGTGCCTCCCGCCCCCACCTCCTCTCGGTGCCACTCACCCTCCTGATAGTGCCATTCACACCTGGGCATTGTCCTGTATGTGCCTCCCGCCCCCACCTCCTCTAGGTGCCACTCACCCCCCTGATAGTGCCATTCACACCTGGGCATTGTCCTGTATGTGCCTCCCGCCCCCACCTCCTCTAGGTGCCACTCACCCCCTTGATAGTGCCATTCACACCTGGGCATTGTCCTGTATGTGCCTCCCTCCCCCACCTCCTCTAGATGCCACTCACCCCCCTGATAGTGCCATTCACACCTGGGCATTGTCCTGTATGTGCCTCCCGCCCCCACCTCCTCTAGGTGCCACTCACCCCCTGATAGTGCCATTCACACCTGGGCATTGTCCTGTATGTGCCTCCTGCCCCCACCTCCTCTAGGTGCCACTCACCCCCCTGATAGTGCCATTCACACCTGGGCATTGTCCTGTATGTGCCTCCCTCCCCCACCTCCTCTAGGTGCCACTCACCCTCCTGATAGTGCCATTCACACCTGGGCATTGTCCTGTATGTGCCTCCCGCCCCCACCTCCTCTAGGTGCCACTCACCCCCCTGATAGTGCCATTCACACCTGGGCATTGTCCTGTATGTGCCTCCCGCCCCCACCTCCTCTAGGTGCCACTCACCCTCCTGATAGTGCCATTCACACCTGGGCATTGTCCTGTATGTGCCTCCCCACCTCCTCTAGGTGCCACTCACCCCCCTGATAGTGCCATTTACACCTGGGCATTGTCCTGTATGTGCCTCCCGCCCCCACCTCCTCTAGGTGCCACTCACCCTCCTGATAGTGCCATTTACACCTGGGCATTGTCCTGTATGTGCCTCCCTCCCCCACCTCCTCTAGGTGCCACTCACCCTCCTGATAGTGCCATTTACACTTGGACATTCTCCATCCCAGCCCCTTTACTAGGTGTCACTCACCCTCTTGGCATGGTCCCTTGTGTGCCAGTCCCAGGTGTACCCTTCTCTTGGTCCTGGCGGCCTCTTGCAGGCGGCACATGTTCCTGTAGGTCCTCCTGTCGGTGCCACACACTGCCTCCTGAGTGGCACACACACACTGTGGCTCCTCACTGTGCCCAGGCTTCACTTGGCATTGCAGACCCTCACCACATGTTCCAAAGTTGGGTGCCCCGTTGGGCAGGTCGCACATTTGCCCTTCCACATTAGCACACTCCCAGCAGCACCCACAGTGGTTTCTGACTTTGCCAGCTGGGCATCTTTGGGGGACTGAGGGGCACTTCTCTTCCTGGCATGGTGGGCATTGGAACCACCACCCAGCCTCCTTAGTCCAACCCTTCAGTGGTAAAAACCTGGACACAGCCAGCCAAGGCAGGCACAGAAAAAGGGAGAGCAACAGGTACCTCGCCATGGGGAAAGGGGTAACCTGGGCAGATAAGAGAGGTGAGGGGTAACAAGGGCAGATAAGAGAGGTGAGGGGTAACTGGGGCAGATAAGAGATGAGGGGTAACTGGGGCAGATAAGAGATGAGGGGTAACTGGGGCAGATAAGAGATGAGGGGTAAATGGGGCAGATAAGAGATGAGGGGTAACTGGGGCAGATAGGAGAGGTGAGGGGTAACTGGGGCAGATAAGAGCGGTGAGGGGTAACTGGGGCAGATTAGAGAGGTGAGGGGTAACTGGGGCAGATAAGAGCGGTGAGGGGTAACTGGGGCAGATTAGAGATGAGGGGTAACTGGGGCAGATTAGAGATGAGGGGTAACTGGGGCAGATAAGAGATGAGGGGTAACTGGGGCAGATAAGAGATGAGGGGTAACTGGGGCAGATAAGAGATGAGGGGTAACTGGGGCAGATAAGAGAGGTGAGGGATAGAGGAGAAGAGTGGGAGAGAGTGTGACCAGGGACAGAGAGTGCAGAGAGTGACCGGGGACAGAGAGTGCAGAGAGTGACCGGGGACAGAGAGTGCAGGACTCTTATAGAGGGGAGTGTGACCTGTGAGAGGGAGGTGGGGAGTTTGTGGCCTCACCTGGGGCTTTATAGGGGGAGGGCAGTCACATTAACCCTGTGAGTGCTGCAGAGGGCTAATTCCTTGCAATGCCCTGCCTCCCACCCCTCAGCTCCCCCTGTCAGGGGATAATTTAGATTATATAGCAGTGGGTCTGGGACTGGACACAGGAGCTTACACTCTAGAAACAATCACCGCACTGCGGGTGTGCTAAGCTCATCAGTTTACACGTAGTGACCAATCCTGCAGGCTGGTCACTCACACTGGGCACACGTAGTGACCAATCCTACAGGCTGGTCACTCACACTGGGCACACGTAGTGACCAATCCTGCAGGCTGGTCACTCACACTGGGCACACGTAGTGACCAATCCACCAGGCTGGTTACACACACTGGGCACATGTAGTGACCAATAAACAAGGCTGGTCACTCACACTGGGCATACGTAGTGACCAATAAATGAGGCTGGTCACTCACACTGGGCACACGTAGTGACCAATTCAGCAGGCTGGTCACTCACACTGGGCACACGTAGTGACCAATCCAGCAGGCTGGTCACTCACACTGGGCACACGTAGTGACCAATCCAGCAGGCTGGTCACTCACACTGGGCACACGTAGTGACCAATCCACCAGGCTGGTCACTCACACTGGGCACACGTAGTGACCTATCCTGCAGGCTGGTCACTCACACTGGGCACACGTAGTGACCAATCCACCAGGCTGATCACTCACACTGGGCACACGTAGTGACCAATCCACCAGGCTGGTCACACACACTGGGCACATGTCGTGACCAATAAACAAGGCTGGTCACTCACACTGGGCACATGTAGTGACCAATAAACGAGGCTGGTCACTCACACTGGGCACACGTAGTGACCAATAAACGAGGCTGGTCACTCACACTGGGCAAATGTAGAGATCAATGCAGTAGGCTGGTCACTCACACACTGGGCACACGTGGTGACCAATCCTGCAGGCTGGTCACTCAGACCAAACACACGAGGTGACCAATCCTGCAGGCTGGTCACTCACACTGGGCACACGTAGTGACCAATAAATGAGGCTGGTCACTCACACTGGGCACACGTAGTGACCAATCCTGCAGGCTGGTCACTCACACTGGGCACACGTAGTGACCAATAAATGAGGCTGGTCACACACACTGGGCACACGTAGTGACCAATAAATGAGGCTGGTCACTCACACTGGGCACACGTAGTGACCAATAAATGAGGCTGGTCACTCACACTGGGCACACGTAGTGACCAATCCTGCAGGCTGGTCACTCACACTGGGCACACGTAGTGACCAATAAATGAGGCTGGTCACACACACTGGGCACACGTAGTGACCAATAAATGAGGCTGGTCACTCACACTGGGCACACGTAGTGACCAATCCTGCAGGCTGGTCACACACACTGGGCACACGTAGTGACCAATAAATGAGGCTGGTCACTCACACTGGGCACACGTAGTGGCCAATCCTGCAGGCTGGTCACTCACACTGGGCACACGTAGTGACCAATAAATGAGGCTGGTCACTCACACTGGACTGGATGACACGCACATACACACACATGGTGCCTGACATTGGGGGTCCCTGCTGTGTCCCATGAATGTGTTGCCCCCTGCCCTACCCCCAGACACAATTGCCCCCAATACACAGGAGGGTCATTTCCAGATCATTGTGTGTCCACTCTGTACAAAGCCGTCTGTGTAACAATGAGTGTGAGACAGACAAGTGTGAGCTGTAAACACTGGACAATGGGGGGTTAATGTGCTGGACACACCTACAATTCATTACCCAGGACCCCCATACTGTGCCGGGACCCCCCGCCCCTCTCTGATCTCATCTTAACAACACCCCCATAAAGTGAGACATTCACATTACAAACCCACCCCCCTGCGGAGACCCTCACTCAGGGCATTAACCCCCCACATCCAGGGTCCTATTAGCTCTACTTACAGTTTACTATTAAATAAAACTAGGTAGATAGAATGGGCAGAAAAGGTTGGCCCTTTGGTTATTATTTACTGTCATCACATATAATAGTTGTCAAACTACGAAGCGTCGTCACGCTTTGCGAGCTCGCAAGAACATTACCTCTCCCTGGAAGGAAGAGATAGATAATAGAGCTGGAAAGTTGTGTAATCATACATAATAAATAATAATATAATAAAAATAATAACAGTAATAATATTAAAATAACAATACTAATAATATACTAATGATATAATAATAATAAAAACATAATAATAATAATAATAACAATAATAATAATAACAATAATAATAATAATAATATAATTATTTTATGTCGCCATACTCGCGTTGTTTATCACGTCCGATGCCAGATGATGAATCAGATGAGATAAAGTTGTTAGGAGAGTGGGGGGGGGGGGACTTTTTCATGTTATTTATGCTTAAAATACCCAACTTTCAAGCTCAATATCTAACACTTCCAATCAGTTTTTAATTCAATCAGTTGTAGTTATATTTATAGGACCACTAGCAGTTTGGGAATGACTCCCATTACAGCCGTGTGAGCCATGAGCATAAAAGCATTTTAGAGACAATGTAGCAGACTCCATCGTGGACTACTCATCTGCCTGTAGCTTGAGGAGAGGGCATCTGTCTGGGACTTACTCTTCTATTCTATGTATGGCTGCCCTGTAGTATATATGTGCATAGTGTGTCTGCTCTGCAGTATATATATATATTATTAGCCTTATTATATTGCGTCGCGCTCTATATAAGCGCATGGCGTATTAGTTCGTGATCTTCCACCCAGGTCCTCCGTAACTAAACACTTCTGTATAATATGCGCTCTGCGCTTACATAGAGCCCGACGCAATTGGCCAAATTTAATAAGGCTGTGTAATTGGACTTGGAGATGAGAGAGGCTGTGTAAGGATCCTCCAACAGGCCATGATTTCAGGCAGATTTGGGGTGTTGTAGGGACAAGCCTGGGGTGGTTCCATCATGGATTCCATTGTAAGTACACAGGACAATGGGCAGCCCAGGGGGGGTATTGGTGTATATATCAGACATATAAACATGTCCAGACCCCGAGCCCCCTCCTCCATCCCCCCAGGTCTAATGACATGCTAATTACATCCCATTGTACAGAGCGCTGCATTTACCCTCCAGATTATGGGGGCTCTCTGTGTCCAGATAATCCCCTTACCACATTAACACAAACACCCAGTGAGTCTATTTATTCATCAGACTCTGATATAATGTGTTAAGGGGGGCAGGGGCTGGGGAGGGGGGAGCTGGGTGCCACTGGGGGTGGAGGGGGGTGGGGGGCTGAGCTAAACGAGCAATGTGACTGGTGTGTGAGAGCCCACTACTAAATGTGTAGACCCCTCTCCTAAATGTGTGGTGCCCTGTCCTGGGGTGTGTGTGCCCACTCCTAAAGTGTGGGGACCTGTCCTGGGGTGTGTGTGCCCACTCCTAAAGTGTGGGGACCTGTCCTGGGGTGTGTGTGCCCACTCCTAAAGTGTGGGGACCTGTCCTGAAGTGTGTGCCCACTCCTAAAGTGTGGGGACCTGTCCTGAAGTGTGTGCCCACTCCTAAAGTGTGGTGCCCTCTCCTGGGGTGTGTGTGCCCACTCCTAAAGTGTGGTGCCCTGTCCTGGGGTGTATGTACCCACTCCTAAAGTGTGGGAACCTGTCCTGGGGTATGTGTTCCCACTCCTAAAGTGTGGTGCCCTGTCCTGGGGTGTGTGTGCCCACTCCTAAAGTGTGGGGCCCTGTCCTGGGGTGTGTGTGCCCACTCCTAAAGTGTGGGGACCTGTCCTGAAGTGTGTGCCCACTCCTAAAGTGTGGAGACCTGTCCTGGGGTGTGTGTGCCCACTCCTAAAGTGTGGGGACCTGTCCTGAAGTGTGTGCCCACTCCTAAAGTGTGGAGACCTGTCCTGGGGTGTGTGTGCCCACTTCTAAAGTGTGGGGACCTGTCCTGAAGTGTGTGCCCACTCCTAAAGTGTGGTGCCCTGTCTTGGGGTGTGTGTGCCAACTACTAAAGTGTGGTGCCCTCTCCTGGGGTGTGTGTGCCCACTCCTAAAGTGTAGGGACCTGTCCTGAAGTGTGTGCCCACTCCTAAAGTGTGGGGACCTGTCCTGGGGTGTGTGTGCCCACTCCTAAAGTGTGGGGACCTGTCCTGTGGTGTGTGTGCCCACTCCTAAAGTGTGGGGACCTGTCCTGTGGTGTGTGTGCCCACTCCTAAAGTGTGGGGACCTGTCCTGTAGTGTGTGCCCACTACTAAAGTGTGGTGCCCTCTCCTGGGGTGTGTGTGCCCACTCCTAAAGTGTAGGGACCTGTCCTGAAGTGTGTGCCCACTCCTAAAGTGTGGGGACCTGTCCTGTGGTGTGTGTGCCCACTCCTAAAGTGTGGGGACCTGTCCTGTGGTGTGTGTGCCCACTCCTAAAGTGTGGGGACCTGTCCTGTGGTGTGTGTGCCCACTCCTAAAGTGTGGGGACCTGTCCTGTAGTGTGTGCCCACTCCTAAAGTGTGGTGCCCTGTCCTGAAGTGTGTGCCCACTCCTAAAGTGTGGTGCCCTCTACTGGGATGTGTGTGCCCACTCCTAAAGTGTGGTGCCCACTCCTAAATGTGTGGGATCCCACTCCTAAATGTGTGGGAGCCCACTCCTAAATGTGCGGGAGCCCTGTCCTGGTGAGTGGCAGCCTAACCCTAAAGTGTGAGGCTCTCTCCTGTTGTGTGAGGCTCTCTCCTGTTGTGTGGGGCTCTCTCCTGTTGTGTGGGGCTCTCTCCTGTTGTGTGGGGCTCTCTCCTGTTGTGTGGGGCTCTCTCCTGTTGTGTGGGGCTCTCTCCTGGTGTGTGGGGCTCTCTCCTGGTGTGTGGGGCTCTCTCCTGGTGTGTGGGGCTCTCTCCTGGTGTGTGGGGCCCTCTCAAGGTGTTTGGGGCTCTCTCCTGGTGTGTGATGCCCTCTTCTTATCTGAGTATCCCTCTCCTGGTGTGTGGGGCCCTCTCCTGGTGTGTGGGGCCCTCTCCTGGTGTGTGGGGCCCTCTACTGGTTTGTGGGGCCCTCTCCTGGTTTGTGGGGCTCTCTCCTGGTGTGTGGGGCCCTCTCTCCTGGTGTGTGATGCCCTCTCCTTATGTGAGTATCCCTCTCCTGGTGTGTGGGGCCCTCTCCTGGTGTGTGGGGCCCTCTCCTGGTGTGTGGGGCCCTCTCCTGGTGTGTGGGGCCCTCTCCTGGTGTGTGGGGCTCTCCTGGTGTGTGATGCCCTCTCTCCTGGTGTGTGATGCCCTCTCTCCTGGTGTGTGATGCCCTCTCCTTATGTGAGTATCCCTCTCCTGGTGTGTGGGGCTCTCTCCTGGTGTGTGGGGCTCTCTCCTGGTGCGTAGGGCTCTCCCCTGGTGTGTGGAGCCCTCTACTGGTGTGTGGGGCCCTCTCCTGGTGTGTGGGGCCCTCTCCTGGTGTGTGGGACTCTCTCCTAGTGTGTGGGACTCTCTCCTGGTGTGTGGGACTCTCTCCTGGTGTGTGGGACTCTCTCCTGGTGTGTGGGGCCCTCTCCTGGTGTGTGGGGCCCTCTCCTGGTGTGTGGGGCCCTCTCCTGGTGTGTGGCGCTCTCTCCTGGTGTGTGGGGCTCTCTCCTGGTGTGTGGGGCCCTCTCCTGGTGTGCGGCGCTCTCTCCTGGTGTGTGGTGCTCTCTCTCCTGGTGTGTGGTGCTCTCTCTCCTGGTGTGTGGTGCTCTCTCTCCTGGTGTGTGGTGCTCACTCTCCTGGTGTGTGGTGCTCACTCTCCTGGTGTGTGATGCCCTCTCTCCTGGTGTGTGATGCCCTCTCTCCTGGTGTGTGATGCCCTCTCCTTATGCGAGTATCCCTCTCCTGGTGCGTGGGGCTCTCTCCTGGTGAGTGGGGCCCTCTCCTGTGTGTGGGGCTCTCTCCTGGTGTGTGGGGCTCTCTCCTGGTGTGTGGGGCTCTCTCCTGGTGTGTGGGGCTCTCTCCTGGTGAGTGGGGCTCTCTCCTGGTGAGTGGGGCCCTCTCCTGTGTGTGGGGCTCTCTCCTGGTGAGTGGGGCTCTCTCCTGGTGCGTGGGGCTCTCTCCTGGTGCGTGGGGCTCTCTCCTGGTGCGTGGGGCTCTCTCCTGGTGCGTGGGGCTCTCTCCTGGTGCGTGGGGCTCTCTCCTGGTGCGTGGGGCCCTCTCCTGGTGCGTGGGGCCCTCTCCTGGTGCGTGGGGCCCTCTCCTGGTGCGTGGGGCTCTCTCCTGGTGCGTGGGGCTCTCTCCTGGTGTGTGGGGCCCTGTCTCCTGGTGTTTGATGCCCTCTCCTTATGCGAGTATCCCTCTCCTGGTGCGTGGGCCTCTCTCCTGGTGAGTGGGGCTCTCTCCTGGTGAGTGGGGCTCTCTCCTGGTGAGTGGGGCTCTATCCTGGTGCGTGGGGCTCTATCCTGGTGCGTGGGGCTCTCTCCTGGTGTGTGGGGCTCTCTCTCCTGGTGGGTGGGGCCCTCTCTCTTGGTGTGTGGGGCCATCTCCTTATGTGATTATCCCTCTCCTGGTGTGTGGGGCCCTCTCCTGGTGAGTGGGGCCCTCTCCTGGTGAGTGGGGCCCTCTCCTGGTGTGTGGGGCCCTCTCCTGGTGTGTGATGCCCTCTCCTTATGTGAGTATCCCTCTCCTGGTGTGTGGGGCCCTCTCAAGGTGTGTGGGGCCCTCTCCTGGTTTGTGGTGTCCTCTCCTTATGTGAGTATCCCTCTCCTGGTGTGTGGGGCTCTCTCCTGGTGTGTGGGGCTCTCTCCTGAGTGTGGTGGGCTCTCTCCTGTGTGTGGGGGGCTCTCTCCTGTGTGTGGGGGGGTCTCTCCTGTGTGTGGGGGGCTCTCTTCTGGTGCGTGGGGCTCTCTCCTGGTGCGTGAGGCTCTCTCCTGGTGTGTGGGGCCCTTTCTCCTGGTGTTTGATGCCCTCTCCTTATGTGAGTATCCCTCTCCTGGTGTGTGGGGTTCTCTCCTGTTGTGTGGGGCTCTCTCCTGGTGCGTGGGGCTCTCTCCTGGTGCGTGGGGCTCTCTCCTGGTGCGTGGGGCTCTCTCCTGGTGTGTGGTGACCTCTCCTGGTGCCTGAGGCTCTCTTTCCTGGTGTGTGGAGCCCTCTCCTGGTGTGTGGGGCCCTCTCCTGGTGTGTGTGGCCCTCTCCTGGTGTGTGGGGCCCTCTCCTGGTGTGTGGGGCCCTCTCCTGGTGTGTGATGCCCTCTCCTTATGTGAGTATCCAGTATCCCTCTCCTTATGTGAGTATCCCTCTCCTTATGTGAGTATCCCTCTCCTGGTGTGTGGGGCCCTCTCCTGGTGTGTGGTGCCCTCTCTCCTGGTGAGTGGGGCCCTCTCCTTATGTGAGTATCCCTCTCTTGGTGTGTGGGGCCCTCTCCTTATGTGAGTATCCCTCTCCTGGTGTGTGGGACCCTCTCTCCTGGTGTGTGGGGCCCTCTCCTGGTTTGTGGGGCCCTCTCCTGGTTTGTGGGGCTCTCTCCTGGTGTGTGGGGCCCTCTCTCCTGGTGTGTGATGCCCTCTCCTTATGTGAGTATCCCTCTCCTGGTGTGTGGGGCCCTCTCCTGGTGTGTGGGACTCTCTCCTGGTGTGTGGGACTCTCTCCTGGTGTGTGGGACTCTCTCCTGGTGTGTGGGGCCCTCTCCTGGTGTGTGGGGCCCTCTCCTGGTGTGTGGGGCCCTCTACTGGTGTGTGGCGCTCTCTCCTGGTGTGTGGGGCTCTCTCCTGGTGTGTGGGGCCCTCTCCTGGTGTGCGGCGCTCTCTCCCGGTGTGTGGTGCTCTCTCTCCTGGTGTGTGGTGCTCTCTCTCCTGGTGTGTGGTGCTCACTCTCCTGGTGTGTGGTGCTCACTCTCCTGGTGTGTGATGCCCTCTCCTTATGTGAGTATCCCTCTCCTGGTGCGTGGGGCTCTCTCCTGGTGAGTGGGGCCCTCTCCTGTGTGTGGGGCTCTCTCCTGGTGTGTGGGGCTCTCTCCTGGTGTGTGGGGCTCTCTCCTGGTGTGTGGGGCTCTCTCCTGGTGTGTGGGGCTCTCTCCTGGTGTGTGGGGCTCTCTCCTGGTGAGTGGGGCTCTCTCCTGGTGAGTGGGGCCCTCTCCTGTGTGTGGGGCTCTCTCCTGGTGAGTGGGGCTCTCTCCTGGTGCGTGGGGCTCTCTCCTGGTGTGTGGGGCTCTCTCCTGGTGAGTGGGGCTCTCTCCTGGTGTGTGATGCCCTCTCTCCTGGTGTGTGATGCCCTCTCCTTATGCGAGTATCCCTCTCCTGGTGCGTGGGGCTCTCTCCTGGTGAGTGGGGCCCTCTCCTGTGTGTGGGGCTCTCTCCTGGTGTGTGGGGCTCTCTCCTGGTGTGTGGGGCTCTCTCCTGGTGTGTGGGGCTCTCTCCTGGTGTGTGGGGCTCTCTCCTGGTGAGTGGGGCTCTCTCCTGGTGAGTGGGGCCCTCTCCTGTGTGTGGGGCTCTCTCCTGGTGAGTGGGGCTCTCTCCTGGTGAGTGGGGCTCTCTCCTGGTGAGTGGGGCTCTCTCCTGGTGAGTGGGGCTCTCTCCTGGTGAGTGGGGCTCTCTCCTGGTGCGTGGGGCCCTCTCCTGGTGCGTGGGGCTCTCTCCTGGTGCGTGGGGCTCTCTCCTGGTGTGTGGGGCCCTGTCTCCTGGTGTTTGATGCCCTCTCCTTATGCGAGTATCCCTCTCCTGGTGCGTGGGGCTCTCTCCTGGTGAGTGGGGCTCTCTCCTGGTGTGTGGGGCCCTCTCCTGGTGTGTGGTGTCCTCTCCTTATGTGAGTATCCCTCTCCTGGAGTGTGGGGCCCTCTCTGGTGTGTGGGGCCCTCTCTGGTGTGTGGGGCCCTCTCTGGTGTGTGGGGCCCTCTCCAGGTGTGTGGGGCCCTCTCCTGGTGTGTGGGGCCCTCTCCTGGTTTGTGGTGTCCTCTCCTTATGTGAGTATCCCTCTCCTGGTGTGTGGGGCCCTCTCCTGTGTGTGTGGGGCCCTCTCCTGTGTGTGTGGGGCCCTCTCCTGGTGCGTGGGGCTCTCTCCTGGTGCGTGGGGCTCTCTCCTGGTGCGTGGGGGCTCTCTCCTGGTGCGTGGGGCTCTCTCCTGGTGCGTGGGGCTCTCTCCTGGTGCGTGGGGCTCTCTCCTGGTGTGTGGGGCCCTGTCTCCTGGTGTTTGATGCCCTCTCCTTATGTGAGTATCCCTCTCCTTATGTGAGTATCCCTCTCCTGGTGTATGGGGCTCTCTCCTGGTGCGTGGGGCTCTCGCCTGGTGTGTGGTGCCCTCTCCTGGTGCCTGAGGCTCTCTTTCCTGGTGTGTGGAGCCCTCTCCTGGTGTGTGGAGCTCCCTCCTGGTGTGTGGAGCCCTCTCCTGGTGTGTGGAGCCCTCTCCTGGTGTGTGGGGCCCTCTCCTGGTATGTGGGGCCCTCTCCTGGTGTGTGGGGCCCTCTCCTGGTGTGTGGGGCCGTCTCCTGGTGTTTGGGACTCTCTCCTGGTGTGTGATGCCCTCTTCTTATGTGATTATCCCTCTCCTGGTGTGTGGGGCTCTCTCCTGGTGCGTGGGGCTCTCTCCTGGTGCGTGGGGCTCTCTCCTGGTGCGTGGGGCTCTCTCCTGGTGCGTGGGGCTCTCTCCTGGTGCGTGGGGCTCTCTCCTGGTGCGTGGGGCTGTCTTTCCTGGGGTGTGGAGCCGTCTCCTGGGGTGTGGAGCCCTCTCCTGGGGTGTGGAGCCCTCTCCTGGGGTGTGGAGCCCTCTCCTGGGGTGTGAAGCCCTCTCCTGGGGTGTGGAGCCCTCTCCTGGTGTGTGGGCCATCTCCTGGTGTGTGATGCCCTCTCCTTATGTGAGTATCCCTCTCCTGGTTTGTGAGGCCCTCTCCTGGTGTGTGTGGCCCTCTCCTGGTTTGTGTTGTTCTCTCCTTATGTGAGTATCCCTCTCCTGGTGTGTGGGGCCCTCTCCTGGTGTGTGGGGCCCTCTCCTGGTGTGTGGGGCCCTCTCCTGGTGTGTGGGGTTCTCTCCTGGTGTGTGATGCCCTCTCTCCTGGTGTGTGATGCCCTCTCCTTATGTGAGTATCCCTCTCCTGGTGTGTGGGACCCTCTCCTGGTGTGTGGGACCCTCTCTCCTGGTGTGTGGGACCCTCTCTCCTGGTGTGTGATGCCCTCTCCTTATGTGAGTATCCCTCTCCTGGTGTGTAGAGGCCCTCTCCTAATGTGTGGGGCCCTCTCCTGGTGTGTGGGACCCTCTCCTGGTGTGTGGGGCCCTCTCCTGGTGTGTGGGGCCCTCTCCTGGTGTGTGGGGCCCTCTCCTGGTGTGTGGGGCCCTCTGCTGGTGTGTGGGGCCCTCTGCTGGTGTGTGGGGCCCTCTCCTGGTGTGTGGTTTCCTCCCCTTATGTGAGTATTCCTCTCCTGGTGTGTGGGGCCCTCTCTGGTGTGTGGGGCCCTCTCCAGGTGTGTGGGGCCCTCTCCTGGTGTGTGGGGCCCTCTCCTGGTGTGTGGGGCCCTCTGCTGGTGTGTGGGGCCCTCTCCTGGTGTGTGGTTTCCTCCCCTTATGTGAGTATTCCTCTCCTGGTGTGTGGGGCCCTCTCTGGTGTGTGGGGCCCTCTCCAGGTGTGTGGGGCCCTCTCCAGGTGTGTGGGGCCCTCTCCAGGTGTGTGGGGCCCTCTCCTGGTGTGTGGGGCCCTCTCCTGGTGTGTGGGGCCCTCTCCTGGTTTGTGGTGTCCTCTCCTTATGTGAGTATCCCTCTCCTGGTGTGTGGGGCTCTCTCCTGTGTGTGTGGGGCCCTCTCCTGTGTGTGGGGGGCTCTCTCCTGTGTGTGGGGGGCTCTCTCCTGTGTGTGGGGGGCTCTCTCCTGTGTGGGGGGGGGCTCTCTCCTGGTGCGTGGGGCTCTCTCCTGGTGCGTGGGGCTCTCTCCTGGTGCGTGGGGCTCTCTCCTGGTGCGTGGGGCTCTCTCCTGGTGCGTGGGGCTGTCTCCTGGTGTGTGGGGCCCTGTCTCCTGGTGTTTGATGCCCTCTCCTTATGTGAGTATCCCTCTCCTGGTGTGTGGGGCTCTCTCCTGGTGTGTGGTGCCCTCTCCTGGTGCCTGAGGCTCTCTTTCCTGGTGTGTGTAGCCCTCTACTGGTGTGTGGAGCTCTCTCCTGGTGTGTGGGGCCCTCTCCTGGTGTGTGGGGCCCTCTCCTGGTGTGTGGGGCCCTCTCCTGGTGTGTGGGGCTCTCTCCTGGTGTGTGATGCCCTCTCTCCTGGTGTGTGATGCCCTCTCCTTATGTGAGTATCCCTCTCCTGGTGTGTGGGACCCTCTCCTGGTGTGTGGGACCCTCTCTCCTGGTGTGTGATGCCCTCTCCTTATGTGAGTATCCCTCTCCTGGTGTGTGATGCCCTCTCCTTATGTGAGTATCCCTCTCCTGGTGTGTAGAGGCCCTCTCCTAATGTGTGGGGCCCTCTCCTGGTGTGTGGGACCCTCTCCTGGTGTGTGGGGCCCTCTCCTGGTGTGTGGGGCCCTCTCCTGGTGTGTGGGGCCCTCTCCTGGTGTGTGGGGCCCTCTGCTGGTGTGTGGGGCCCTCTGCTGGTGTGTGGGGCCCTCTCCTGGTGTGTGGTTTCCTCCCCTTATGTGAGTATTCCTCTCCTGGTGTGTGGGGCCCTCTCTGGTGTGTGGGGCCCTCTCCAGGTGTGTGGGGCCCTCTCCTGGTGTGTGGGGCCCTCTCCTGGTGTGTGGGGCCCTCTCCTGGTTTGTGGTGTCCTCTCCTTATGTGAGTATCCCTCTCCTGGTGTGTGGGGCTCTCTCCTGTGTGTGTGGGGCCCTCTCCTGTGTGTGGGGGGCTCTCTCCTGTGTGTGGGGGGCTCTCTCCTGTGTGTGGGGGGCTCTCTCCTGTGTGTGGGGGGCTCTCTCCTGGTGCGTGGGGCTCTCTCCTGGTGCGTGGGGCTCTCTCCTGGTGTGTGGGGCCCTGTCTCCTGGTGTTTGATGCCCTCTCCTTATGTGAGTATCCCTCTCCTGGTGTGTGGGGCTCTCTCATGGTGCGTGGGGCTCTCTCCTGGTGTGTGGTGCCCTCTCCTGGTGCCTGAGGCTCTCTTTCCTGGTGTGTGTAGCCCTCTACTGGTGTGTGGAGCTCTCTACTGGTGTGTGGAGCTCTCTACTGGTGTGTGGAGCTCTCTCCTGGTGTGTGGGGCCCTCTCCTGGTGTGTGGGGCCCTCTCCTGGTGTGTGGGGCTCTCTCCTGGTGTGTGATGCCCTCTCTCCTGGTGTGTGATGCCCTCTCCTTATGTGAGTATCCCTCTCCTGGTGTGTGGGACCCTCTCCTGGTGTGTGGGACCCTCTCTCCTGGTGTGTGATGCCCTCTCCTTATGTGAGTATCCCTCTCCTGGTGTGTAGAGGCCCTCTCCTGGTGTGTGGGGCCCTCTCCTGGTGTGTGGGGCCCTCTCCTGGTGTGTGGGGCCCTCTCCTGGTGTGTGGGGCCCTCTCCTGGTGTGTGGTTTCCTCCCCTTATGTGAGTATTCCTCTCCTGGTGTGTGGGGCCCTCTCTGGTGTGTGGGGCCCTCTCCTGGTGTGTGATGCCCTCTCCTTATGTGAGTATCCCTCTCCTGGTGTGTGGGACCCTCTCTCCTGGTGTGTGATGCCCTCTCCTTATGTGAGTATCCCTCTCCTGGTGTGTAGAGGCCCTCTCCTGGTGTGTGGGGCCCTCTCCTGGTGTGTGGGGCCCTCTCCTGGTGTGTGGGGCCCTCTCCTGGTGTGTGGTTTCCTCCCCTTATGTGAGTATTCCTCTCCTGGTGTGTGGGGCCCTCTCTGGTGTGTGGGGCCCTCTCCAGGTGTGTGGGGCCCTCTCCAGGTGTGTGGGGCCCTCTCCAGGTGTGTGGGGCCCTCTCCTGGTGTGCGGGGCCCTCTCCTGGTTTGTGGTGTCCTTTCCTTATGTGAGTATCCCTCTCCTGTGTGTGTGGGGCCCTCTCCTGTGTGTGGGGGGGCTCTCTCCTGGTGAGGGGGGCTCTCTCCTGGTGTGGGGGGCTCTCTTCTGGTGCGTGGGGCTCTCTCCTGGTGCGTGGGGCTCTCTCCTGGTGTGTGGGGCCCTGTCTCCTGGTGTTTGATGCCCTCTCCTTATGTGAGTATCCATCTCCTGGTGTGTGGGGCTCTCTCATGGTGCGTGGGGCTCTCTCCTGGTGTGTGGTGCCCTCTCCTGGTGCCTGAGGCTCTCTTTCCTGGTGTGTGGAGCCCTCTCCTGGTGTGTGGAGCCCTCTCCTGGTGTGTGGAGCTCCCTCCTGGTGTGTGGAGCTCCCTCCTGGTGTGTGGAGCCCTCTCCTGGTGTGTGGAGCCCTCTCCTGGTGTGTGGAGCCCTCTTCTGGTGTGTGGAGCCCTCTTCTGGTGTGTGGAGCCCTCTTCTGGTGTGTGGGGCCCTCTCCTGGTATGTGGGGCCCTCTCCTGGTATGTGGGGCCCTCTCCTGGTGTGTGGGGCCCTCTCCTGGTGTTTGGGACTCTCTCCTGGTGTGTGATGCCCTCTTCTTATGTGATTATCCCTCTCCTGGTGCGTGGGGCTCTCTCCTGGTGCGTGGGGCTGTCTTTCCTGGGGTGTGGAGCCCTCTCCTGGGGTGTGGAGCCCTCTCCTGGGGTGTGGAGCCCTCTCCTGGGGTGTGAAGCCCTCTCCTGGGGTGTGGAGCCCTCTCCTGGTGTGTGGAGCCCTCTCCTGGTGTGTGGGCCATCTCCTGGTGTGTGATGCCCTCTCCTTATGTGAGTATCCCTCTCCTGGTTTGTGAGGCCCTCTGCTGGTGTGTGTGGCCCTCTCCTGGTTTGTGGTGTTCTCTCCTTATATGAGTATACCTCTCCTGGTGTGTGGGACCCTCTTCTGGTGTGTGGGACCCTCTCCTGGTGTGTGGGGCCCTCTCCTGGTGTGTGGGGCCCTCTCCTGGTGTGTGGGGCCCTCTCCTGGTGTGTGGGGCCCTCTCCTGGTGTGTGGGACCCTCTCCTGGTGTTTGATGCCCTTTCTCCTTGAGTGTGATGCCCTCTCTCCTGGTGTGTGATGCCCTCTCCTTATGTGAGTATCCCTCTCCTGGTCTGTGGGCCCTCTACTAGTGTGTGGGGCTCTCTCCTGGTGTGTGGGGCCCTCTCCTGGTGTGTGGGGCCCTCTCCTGGTGTGTGGGGCTCTCCTGGAGTGTGGGGCCCTCTCCTGGTGTGTGGGGCCCTCTCCTGGTGTGTGGGGCTCTCCTGGTGTGTGATGCCCTCTCTCCTGGTGTGTGATGCCCTCTCCTTATTTGAGTATCCCTCTCCTGGTGTGTGGGGCCCTCTCCTGGTGTGTGGTGTCCTCTCCTTATGTGAGAATCCCTCTCCTGGTGTGTGGGGCCCTCTCCTGGTGTGTGGGGCCCTCTCCTGGTGTGTGGGGCCCTCTCCTGGTGTGTGGGGCCCTCACCTGGTGTGTGGGGCCCTCTCCTGGTGTGTGGGGCTCTCCTGGTGTGTGATGCCCTCTCTCCTGGTGTGTGATGCCCTCTCCTTATGTGAGTATCCCTCTCCTGGTGTGTGGGGCCCTCTCCTGGTGTGTGGGGCCCTCTCCTGGTGTGTGGGGCCCTCTCCTGGTGTGTGGGGCCCTCTCCTGGTGTGTGGGGCCCTCTCCTGGTGTGTGGGGCTCTCCTGGTGTGTGGGGCTCTCCTGGTGTGTGGGGCCCTCTCCTGGTGTGTGGGGCCCTCTCCTGGTGTGTGGGGCCCTCTCCTGGTGTGTGGGGCTCTCCTGGTGTGTGATGCCCTCTCTCCTGGTGTGTGATGCCCTCTCATTATTTGAGTATCCCTCTCCTGGTGTGTGGGGCCCTCTCCTGGTGTGTGGTGTCCTCTCCTTATGTGAGAATCCCTCTCCTGGTGTGTGGGGCCCTCTCCTGGTGTGTGGGGCCCTCTCCTGGTGTGTGGGGCCCTCACCTGGTGTGTGGGGCCCTCTCCTGGTGTGTGGGGCTCTCCTGGTGTGTGATGCCCTCTCTCCTGGTGTGTGATGCCCTCTCCTTATGTGAGTATCCCTCTCCTGGTGTGTGGGGCCCTCTCCTGGTGTTTGGGGCCCTCTCCTGGTGTGTGGGGCCCTCTCCTGGTGTGTGGGGCCCTCTCCTGGTGTGTGGTGCCCTCTCCTGGTGTGTGGGGCCCTCTCCTGGTGTGTGGTGTCCTCTCCTTATGTGAGAATCCCTCTCCTGGTGCGTGGGGCTCTCTTTTGGTGTGTGCTCTCTTTTGGTGTGTGGGGGCTCTCTTTTGGTGTGTGGGGGGTCTCTTTTGGTGTGTGGGGCTCTCTCCTGTGTGTGGGGAGGCTCTCTCCTGGTGTTTGGGGGCTTTCTCCTGGTGTGTGGGGCCCTCTCGTGGTGTGTTGGGCTCTCTACTGGTGTATGGGGCTGTCTCCTGGTGTGTGGGGCTCTCTCCTGGTGTGAGGGGCTGTCTCCTGGTGTGTGGGGCTCTCTCCTGGTGTGTGGGGCTCTCTCCTGGTGTGTGGGGCTCTCTCCTGGTGTGTGGGGCTCTCTCCTGGTGTGTGGGGTCCTCTCCTGGTGTGAGGGGCTCTCTCCTGGTGTGAGGCGCTCTCTCCTGGTGTGAGGGGCTCTCTACTGGTGTGAGGGGCTCTCTCCTGGTGTGAGGGGCTCTCTCCTGGTGTGAGGGGCTCTCTTCTGGTGTGTGGGGCCCTCTCCTGGTGTGTGTGGCCCTCTCCTGGTGTGTGGGGCCCTCTCCTGGTGTGTGGGGCCCTCTCCTGGTGTGTGATGCCCTCTCTCCTGGTGTGTGATGCCCTCTCCTTATTTGAGTTTCCCTCTCCTGGTGTGTGGGGCCCTCTCCTGGTGTGTGGGGCCCTCTCCTGGTGTGTGGGGCCCTCACCTGGTGTGTGGGGCCCTCTCCTGGTGTGTGGGGCCCTCTCCTGGTGTGTGGGGCCCTCTCCTGGTGTGTGGTGTCCTCTCCTTATGTGAGAATCCTTCTCCTGGTGTGTGGGGCCCTCTCCTGGTGTGTGGGGCCCTCTCCTGGTGTGTGGGGCCCTCTCCTGGTGTGTGGGGCCCTCTCCTGGTGTGTGGGGCCCTCTCCTGGTGTGTGGGGCCCTCACCTGGTGTGTGGGGCCCTCTCCTGGTGTGTGGGGCCCTCTCCTGGTGTGTGGGGCCCTCTCTCCTGGTGTGTGATGCCCTCTCCTTATGTGAGTATCCCTCTCCTGGTGTGTGGGGCCCTCTCCTGGTGTGTGGTGCCCTCTCCTGGTGTGTGGGGCCCTCTCCTGGTGTGTGGTGTCCTCTCCTTATGTGAGAATCACTCTCCTGGTGCGTGGGGCTCTCTTTTGGTGGGGGCTCTCTTTTGGTGTGTGGGGGGTCTCTTTTGGTGTGTGGGGGGTCTCTTTTGGTGTGTGGGGCTCTCTCCTGTGTGTGTGGGGGCTCTCTCCTGGTGTTTGGGGGCTTTCTCCTGGTGTGTGGGGCCCTCTCTTGGTGTGTGGGGCCCTCTCTTGGTGTGTGGGGCCCTCTCTTGGTGTGTGGGGCTCTCTCCTGGTGTGAGGGGCTCTCTCCTGGTGTATGGGGCTGTCTCCTGGTGTATGGGGCTGTCTCCTGGTGTGTGGGGCTCTCTCCTGGTGTTTGGGGGCTCTCTCCTGGTGTTTGGGGGCTCTCTCCTGGTGTGAGGGGCTCTCTCCTGGTGTGAGGGGCTCTCTCCTGGTGTGAGGGGCTCTCTCCCGGTGTGTGGGGATCTCTCCTGGTGTGTGGGACTCTCTCCTGGTGTGTGGGGGTTCTCTTTTGGTGTGTGGGGGTTCTCTTTTGGTGTGTGGGGGCTCTCTTTTGGTGTGTGGGTGCTCTCTCCTGTGTGTGTGGGGGCTCTCTCCTGGTGTGTGGGGGCTCTCTGCTGGTGTGTAGGGGCTCTCTCCTGGTGTGTAGGGGCCCTGTCCTGGTGTGCGGCGCTCTCTCCTGGTGTGCGGCGCTCTCTCTCCTGGTGTGTGGTGCTCTCTCTCCTGGTGTGTGATGCTCTCTCTCCTGGTGTGTGATGCTCTCTCTCCTGGTATGTGATGCCCTCTCCTGGTGTGTGATGCCCTCTCCTTATTCGAGTATCCCTCTCCTGGTGTGTGATGCTCTCTCTCCTGGTGCGTGGGGCCCTCTCCTAATGTGTGGGACCCTCTCCTGGTGTGTGGGACCCTCTCCTGGTGTGTGGGACCCTCTCCTGGTGTGTGGTGCCCTTTCCTGATGTGTGGTGCCCTATCCTGGTGCGTGGGGCTCTCTCCTGGTGTGTGGTGCCCTCTCCTGGTGTGTGGGGCTCTCTCCTGGTGTGTGGTGGCCCACTCCTAAAGTGTCTGTCACAGTTGGTGAAAGGGGAAGGAGGTAACTACCCTGGAGCAAGCAATGAATGTTATACTGCATGAGCAATTTTACTCCATTTGTCCTGAGAGGTTAATGGTTTGGGTACAGGATCGAAAGCCCAATACAGGGGAAGAGGCTGCTTGTCTAGCAGATCATTTTGTGGCTACTAGAGGTGAGGCAAGGGCCCCAGCAATGCTACCAAAGGGGGACCTCCAACTCCAGCACCTGTAACGCATTGCCCTATAGCCATCCGCCGTAGCCCTGCAGCTCCACAAAGTGACAGTCGCCCTCGGGGAACCACATGAATGGCCCCTCGACCCAGCTCTTATCCTGTCATTCGGAACACAAGGGGCTTGGAGAGCTATGGTTGTCACCAACCAGGGCATATTAAAAAGGAAGTGACCGTGGTCCAGCCGGAAATTGTACCACGTACAGCCATGCTCCCTAAGACCATGGAGGTCAACATTTTTCCAGCCCAGTCACCCGATTGCAGTTGGATTGGGGCACTGGGAAGGGAATTCATGAAGTGAGTTATGCATGGGCTCCCAGCTGAGGTTTTGTTGGGCAATGAATTGGGGCATCTAGAGAGCCGGTATGTCACAGCTGTGACCAGATCGCAAGCTGCCAAGGTCACCGGGGATGGTCCAAGCGACGAGGATAAGGCCGGGCACCTGGAAACTGGCATAAGTCTATTACCTGCTGGGGAACCGGCTTTGGGTTGGGCTACTGTAGTGGAAGTGAAGGTAGCATTATGGGAGGATGGGACCTTGGATGGGGCTAGGCAAAGGGCTGCCAATCGAGAGAAGGGTCCTGAGGAAAATGAGTATGTGTGGGAAGAAAGATTGCTGTACAGAATTACCTCTGAA
The DNA here is from genome assembly GCA_027410445.1 of Discoglossus pictus. Classification (NCBI taxonomy): domain Eukaryota; kingdom Metazoa; phylum Chordata; class Amphibia; order Anura; family Alytidae; genus Discoglossus; species Discoglossus pictus. The sequence goes on from CM050163.1 coordinate 3,807,074, forward strand.
CCTGAGGGAAATGGGATTAAAGAGGTTAAGAAGCAGATGGTAGCCCAGGAGGTACCCTTAGCTGTACACATGGGGGTGAACAAAGACACAGCATCGCCTTACCATGGTGTTCTACTGGCCGGGGTTGAACACGAATGTTACTACTTACTGTAATTCCTGTGATGCCTGCCAGCGATATGGCCGCCCAGTAAGGGGTACCCGCTTCCATCTTCAAGCATTACCAGTAATGGATTCCCCATTTCAGAGAGTGGCTATTGACCTGATAGGACCCTTGGTTAGAAGCAGCAGGACTGGGAAGCAGTTCATTCTGACCATAGTAGACTATGCCACCCGATATCCTGAAGCTGTTCCCTTGTCTAAGATTTCAGCTACCAAGGGAGGCATTATTGGGGGTGTCCTCCCGAATGGGGTTCCCTAAAGAGATCTTGTCTCACCAAGGTACCAAGTTTATGGCTACAGTAACCCAACAGTTATGGAAGTTATGTGGTATCAAACACCTGAGTTCTTCCCTATATCATCCTCAGACCAACGGCCTTTGTGAGAGGATTAATGGTACCTTTAAGAAAATCCCTTTCACAGAACAAGAGAAGGATTGGGAGCGTCTAATTCCCTACCTTCTCTTTGCCTACCGGGAAGTACTGCAGGAGTCCACGGGGTTCTCTCCCTTTGAACTACTGTATGGTAGACAGATAAGGGGACATTTTGATACGATCAGAGAAGCATGGGAAGGTGACTATGGGCAAAACCAGGTTTTGGGGTCCTCATACGTCCTGGCTTTCAGGGAGAAACTAGCCATGGTAACTGGGTTGGTTAGGGACCACATGCAAGAGGCTCAAGCCAAAGCCAAGAAATACTATGATAGGGTAACCAAGGAGAGGGAACTGGAGGTAGGACAAGAGATTTGGGTGTTAGTCCCTCATCATAAATTTAAGTGCAGCTGATTGAAACCCTTGCCCTCTACCAAGCCCTATTGTCTACTAGCCGGGGATGTAGCCCTCCAGCAGTGCATGAGGTCCTAACAGAAGGTTGCCCCCCGTTAAAACAGCCCTCCTACCGGGTACCACAGGCAGTGAGGGCTAATATCTCTGATGAGCTGCGGAAAATGCTAAGATTAGGGATAATTGAACCTTCCAGTAGCCCGTGCGCTAGCCCCGTAGTACTGGTGCCTAAAAAAGATGGGACCACTCGTTTTTGCGTGGACTATCGTAGCTAAATGACAGGACCAAGAATGATGCTTACCCTATTTGACACATGGATGAGTTGTTGGACTGTCTAGGTACTGCCAAGTACCTCACCACTCTGGATCTTTCCAAGGGGTACTGGCAAATACCCGTGGCTGAGACAGTCAGAGAGAAGTCGGCCTTCATCAACCCCTTTGGTCTTTAACAATTCAAGGTGATGCCATTTTGGATGAAGAATGCCCCTTCAACTTTTCAGAGGTTAGTAGATCACCTATTACAGGGGCTTACTGGGATGACATCGCCATATTCAGTAATACTTGGGAGGATACTGGATACTATTAAGGGGGCCAGACTGACTATTCACCCATACAAATGTCAGTGGGCTAGGGCTGACGTACAATATTTAGGTCATTGGGTGGGCAGTGGGCAGATTAGGCAAGAACCCGCCATGGTAGAGGGGATTGCTGCATGGCCCACCCGTTCCCCAAACTAAGAAGCAGGTAATGGCTTTCCTGGGGACCACAGGGTATTACAGAAAGTTTATTCCCTTTTACAGTGCCATGGCCAAGCTTCTGACCGACTTGACAAAGAAGAGGATGCCCAGGATGGTGGCCTGGACCCCTGCTTGTGAGGTTGCCTTCTGGGCTTCGAGGGATGCTCTCACCAGCCCCCTATATTAGCTGCTCCCGACTTTCACCGGCCCCTTTATTGTACAAACTGATGCTTCCATGTATGGACTGGGGGCTGTGTTGAGTCAAAATGATGAGAGCGCCATTTTGCATACCTCAGCCAAAAGCTGCTACCCAGGGAGGTGGCATATGCAGCAGTTGAAAAGGAGTGTTTGGCTGTGGTATGGGCCCTTAAGGAGCTACACACTACTGGGGTTACTGACCATAATCCCCTGTGTTGGTTATCTACAGGGAGTGCAGAATTATTAGGCAAGTTGTATTTTTGAGGATTAATTTTATTATTGAACAACAACCATGTTCTCAATGAACCCAAAAAACTCATTAATATCAAAGCTGAATATTTTTGGAAGTAGTTTTTAGTTTGTTTTTAGTTTTAGCTATTTTAGGGGGATATCTGTGTGTGCAGGTGACTATTACTGTGCATAATTATTAGGCAACTTAACAAAAAACAAATATATACCCATTTCAATTATTTATTTTTACCAGTGAAACCAATATAACATCTCAACATTCACAAATATACATTTCTGACATTCAAAAACAAAACAAAAACAAATCAGTGACCAATATAGCCACCTTTCTTTGCAAGGACACTCAAAAGCCTGCCATCCATGGATTCTGTCAGTGTTTTGATCTGTTTACCATCAACATTGCGTGCAGCAGCAACCACAGCCTCCCAGACACTGTTCAGAGAGGTGAACTGTTTTCCCTCCATGTAAATCTCACATTTGATGATGGACCACAGGTTCTCAATGGGGTTCAGATCAGGTGAACAAGGAGGCCATGTCATTAGATTTTCTTCTTTTATACCCTTTCTTGCCAGCCACGCTGTGGAGTACTTGAACTCGTGTGATGGAGCATTGTCCTGCATGAAAATCATGTTTTTCTTGAAGGATGCAGACTTCTTCCTGTACCACTGCTTGAAGAAGGTGTCTTCCAGGAACTGGCAGTAGGACTGGGAGTTGAGCTTGACTCCATCCTCAACCCGAAAAGGCCCCACAAGCTCATATTTGATGATACCAGCCCAAACCAGTACTCCACCTCCACCTTGCTGGCGTCTGAGTCGGACTGGAGCTCTCTGCCCTTTACCAATCCAGCCACGGGCCCATCCATCTGACCCATCAAGACTCACTCTCATTTCATCAGTCCATAAAACCTTAGAAAAATCAGTCTTGAGATATTTCTTGGCCCAGTCTTGACGTTTCAGCTTGTGTGTCTTGTTCAGTGGTGGTCGTCTTTCAGCCTTTCTTACCTTGGCCATGTCTCTGAGTATTGCACACCTTGTGCTTTTGGGCACTCCAGTGATGTTGCAGCTCTGAAATATGGCCAAACTGGTGGCAAGTGGCATCGTGGCAGCTGCACGCTTGACTTTTCTCAGTTCATGGGCAGTTATTTTGCGCCTTGGTTTTTCCACACGCTTCTTGCGACCCTGTTGACTATTTTGAATGAAACGCTTGATTGTTCGATGATCACGCTTCAGAAGCTTTGCAATTTTAAGAGTGCTGCATCCCTCTGCAAGATATCTCACTATTTTTGACTTTTTTGAGCCTGTCAAGTCCTTCTTTTGACCCATTTTGCCAAAGGAAAGGAAGTTGCCTAATAATTATGCACACCTGATATAGGGTGTTGATGTCATTAGACCACACCCCTTCTCATTACAGAGATGCACATCACCTAATATGCTTAATTGGTAGTAGGCTTTCGAGCCTATACAGCTTGGAGTAAGACAACATGCATAAAGAGGATGATGTGGTCAAAATACTCACTTGCCTAATAATTCTGCACTCCCTGTAGGATGGCTGGGGATAATGGACGTTTACTGAGATGGAGCTCGGCCTTACAGACTTATAATAGATGAGGAAAGGTCCATCAGAACATAGACGGGCTTTCTAGACAGGAGGACAAGTAAAAGCATTGTAGCTAGAGAATTATCTGTCAGGATCCATGCTACACTAATACGAAGGGGGGGGGGAGGAGTTATGATACCTCTGACCCCCCCCCCCTTTGGGATCAGTGAATGTTTAGTTATTTAATATGTTGTTATATTATGTTATGTTAATTAATATGTAAAATGTTATGCTATTTTATGTTGATTACCCTATGTATGTTCATTACTGGATGTCGTGTTGCTTCCCTACAGAACGTCTACTGAACCTGTTATGAATTACAATTAAAGCAGTTTCTGATTTGTATAACGCTGAGTCTGGGTTCAATTTTTTTTAAATGCTGCATAAAGAGTAAGAGCATATTAGAGACATCTGCTGTCTTGGTGAAGGGATCAAAAGAACCTGAAACATCTGCCACAACAAGACAGACTGAAGAAGAAAGCAGATCGCAACATAGGGGGGCGGTCCTGGTGTGTGGGGCCCTCTACAGTTGTGTGTGGGCCCTCTCCTGGCGTGAGTGGGCCCTCTCCTGGCGTGTGTGGGCCCTCGCCTGATGTGTGTGGGCCCTCGCCTGATGTGTGTGGGCCCTCGCCTGATGTGTGTGGGCCCTCTCCTGATGTGTAGGGCCCCTCTCCTGGTGCGTGGGCCCTCTCCTGTTGTGTGGGAGCCCTTTCCTATTGTGCGGGAGCACACTCCTAAGATGTGGAAGCACTCTCCAGGTGTGTGGGAGCCCACTCCTAAAGTGTGTGGAAGCCTGCTCCTAAAAAGTGGTGTGTGGGAGCCCACTCCTGGTGTGTGGATGCCTACTCCTAAAGTGTGGAAGCACTCTTCTGTTTTGCAGAAGCTCATTCCTAAAGTGTGGAGCTCTCTCCTCATGTGTGGAAGCATGCTCCTTAAGTGTGGAAGCCCACTCCTAAATTGTGGCGCTCTCTCCTCATATGTGGAAGCCTGCTCCTCAAGTGTGGAGCTCTCTCCCGGTGTGTGGAGCTCTCTCCCGGTGTGTGGAGCTCTCTCCCGGTGTGTGGTGTCCTCTCGTGGTGTCTAGAGGCCCTGTCCTGGTAGGACCCTCTACTAATCTGGATCCCTGTACTGGTGTGTAGGAGGCATGTCCTGGTGTGTGGGGCCCTCTCCTGGTGTGTGGGGCCCTCTCCTGGTGTGTGGGGCCCTCTCCTGGTGTGTGGGGCCCTCTCCTGGTGTGTGGAGCCCTCTCCTGGTGTGTGGAGCCCTCTCCTGGTGTGTGTAGCCCTCTCCTGGTGTGTGTAGCCCTGTTCTGTGTGGAGCCCTTTCCTGGTGTGTAGGAGGCATGTCCTGGTGTGTGGAGCCCTACACACCAGGACATGCCTCCTACACACCAGGAGAGGGCTCCATATTAGTAGAGGGCCTCTAGACACCACGAGAGGACACCACACACCAGGAGAGGGCACCCTCTCCTGGTGTGTGGAGTCCTCTCCTGGTGTGTGGAGTCCTATCCTGGTGTGTGGAGTCCTCTCCTGGTGTGTGGAGACCTCTCCTGGTGTGTGGAGACCTCTCCTGGTGTGTGAGCCCTCTCCTGGTGTGTGGAGTCCTCTCCTGGTGTGTGGAGTCCTCTCCTGGTGTGAGTACCCCTCTCCTGGTGTGTGTAGCCCTCTCCTGGTGTGTGTAGCCTTGTCCTGTGCGGAGCCCTTTCTTGGTGTGTAGGACACATGTCCTGGTGTGTGGAGCCCTACACACCAGGACATGCCTCCTACACACCAGAAGAGGGCTCCACATTACTAGAGGGTCCTCTAGACCCTTACGAAGGGGCACCACACACCTGGAGGGTGAGCCACACAGGAGAGGGCTCCACACACCAGGAGATTGCTCCACACAGGACAGGTCTCCATACACCAAAAGAGGGATACTCACATAAGGAGAGGGCACCACACACCAGAAGAGGGCTCCACACACACCAGGAGAGGACTCCACACACACCAGGAGAGGACTCCACACACACACCAGGAGAGGACTCCACACACACCAGGAGAGGACTCCACACACACCAGGAGAGGACTCCACACACACCAGGAGAGGACTCCACACACACACCAGGAGAGGACTCCACACACACACCAGGAGAGGACTCCACACACACACCAGGAGAGGACTCCACACACACCAGGAGAGGACTCCACACACACACCAGGAGAGGACTCCACACACACACCAGGAGAGGACTCCACACACACACCAGGAGAGGACTCCACACACACCAGGAGAGGACTCCACACACACACCAGGAGAGGACTCCACACACACCAGGAGAGGACTCCACACACACCAGGAGAGGGCTCCACACACCAGGAGAGGGCTCCACACACCAGGAGAGTGGTGCCCTCTCCTTATATGAGTATCCATCTTTTGGTGTGTGGAGACCTGTCCTGTGTGGTGCAATCTCCTGGTGTGTGGAGCCCTCTCCTGTGTGGCTCACCCTCCAGGTGTGTGGTGCCCCTTCGTGGTGTCTAGAGGACCCTCTACTAATGTGGAGCCCTCTCCTGGTGCGTGATGCCTTCTTCTAGTGCGTGGTGTCCTCTCCTTGTGTGTGGATGCCTGCTCCTAAAGTGTGGTAGCACTCTAATTTTGTGTGGGGCCCACCCCTGTTTAAAGCCCTCTCCTGGTGTGTGGTCCTGTTATATTATATGGAGCAGTGTTATGGGGGATACGCCGGGGGTCCTGTTATATTATATACATAGAGCCGTGTTATGGGGGATACGCCGGGGGTCCTGTTATATTATATACATAGAGCCGTGTTATGGGGGATACGCCGGGGGTCCTGTTATATTATATACATAGAGCCGCGTTATGGGGGATACGCCGGGGGTCCTGTTATATTATATACATAGAGCCTCGTTATGGGGGATACGCCGGGGGTCCTGTTATATTATATACATAGAGCCGTGTTATGGGGGATACGCCGGGGGTCCTGTTATATTATATACATAGAGCCGCGTTATGGGGGATACGCCGGGGGTCCTGTTATATTATATACATAGAGCCTCGTTATGGGGGATACGCCGGGGGTCCTGTTATATTATATACATAGAGCCGTGTTATGGGGGATACGCCGGGGGTCCTGTTATATTATATACATAGAGCGTGTTATGGGGGATACGCCGGGGGTCCTGTTATATTATATACATAGAGCCGTGTTATGGGGGATACGCCGGGGGTCCTGTTATATTATATACATAGAGCCGCGTTATGGGGGATACGCCGGGGGTCCTGTTATATTATATACATAGAGCCGCGTTATGGGGGATACGCCGGGGGTCCTGTTATATTATATACATAGAGCCGTGTTATGGGGGATACGCCGGGGGTCCTGTTATATTATATAGATAGAGCCGCGTTATGGGGGATACGCCGGGGGTCCTGTTATATTATATACATAGAGCCGTGTTATGGGGGATACGCCGGGGGTCCTGTTATATTATATACATAGAGCCGTGTTATGGGGGATACTCCGGGGGTCCTGTTATATTATATACATAGAGCCGTGTTATGGGGGATACGCCGGGGGTCCTGTTATATTATATACATAGAGCCGTGTTATGGGGGATACGCCGGGGGTCCTGTTATATTATATACATAGAGCCGCGTTATGGGGGATACGCCGGGGGTCCTGTTATATTATATACATAGAGCCGTGTTATGGGGGATACGCCGGGGGTCCTGTTATATTATATACATAGAGTCGCGTTATGGGGGATACGCCGGGGGTCCTGTTATATTATATACATAGAGCCGCGTTATGGGGGATACGCCGGGGGTCCTGTTATATTATATACATAGAGTCGTGTTATGGGGGATACGCCGGGGGTCCTGTTATATTATATAGAGCCGCGTTATGGGGGATACGCCGGGGGTCCTGTGATATTATATACATAGAGCCGCGTTATGGGGGATACGCCGGGGGTCCTGTTATATTATATACATAGAGCCGTGTTATGGGGGATACGCCGGGGGTCCTGTTATATTATATACATAGAGCCGTGTTATGGGGGATGTAACGGAGCTGAGACACGCAGTCCAATATCTCCGCTGGTATACGGTAAAATACCCAAGAAGCACTACAGTTTCATTATTCCCGACCTCCCATATTGGACGACACACAATTTGGGAGTCGAATGAATACTGACTTTATTTACCTTTTACAGAAATATATATACATCTCTTTGGCCACAGGTAATACCCATGCCCATATTTGGCCACACACAATACACATAAAGAGAACAATAGGGGGGTCACACCTCCCTTGCAACTTTGATACAATCAGACATTGATTCAATTACACTTCTTTGTTCTTATCTGAGAATGAAAACACTGTATACAATAGACTTCCTTTATCTTATGCAGAGTCGCTGTAACAAGATTATCTCCCATGCCAAGTAGCTGTAAATGTCTGGGAAAATATTCTGCAGAGCATCAACCAACATACATATAGTAGGATCATATTTTAACCATAATAATCATAAAACAGGGTAAAACAGTGATGGGTTCCTCTACACACCTCCCCCGTGACCATAAGCCGGAATACACGGTCTGATCCCGACGGATCAGCCTGGGGATGTCCGGACAAAAGTATTTGTTGGTCAATTCTCTAGTTTGACAACCCATCAGCATTACTGCAATTCACATTTACTCACATTTCCCATATCCCCAGATAGCTGGGATCTAAACGCACAAAACTACTGAATAGCGCTCAGATCCTCTTCACACAGTTCAATTGCCAAGTAGCTAAAGTCTTTCCCATAGTCTTTCATCATATGAATGGGCTCCATGGCACAGTTATCTGGGGTATCACCGCTCTCACAGGGCAAGTACAGAATGACCCCCTGTATGTAAAGGGCCAGAATGAGTGACATACACTCTGGTATGGCCGAGCTCTGGTTCCAAAGGGCAATATGTACCAGGGCCATAGTCGCAGGGCAGGAGGCTGGCAAACAGTCCTCTCCAAGCCAAAGTGGCGAAGGGCACTTCGTCACACATCTCCCCTTTGGGGGGAAGTCTAACCAGGCACCTGGATATTTTGCTGGGGTGATGGTGCAACACGCTGAGGGGACTTGAGGGGCAGAGGCCAGCGGCACTCTGCCCTGATGCCAGCTCTTCTGCTGGTATAACCTGCAGGACCTCCTGCTCTCTACAAGGGACAAAGGGAGGGCAGAGGCCGACTGCACTCTGCCCCGCTGTCAGCTCTTCTGCTGGGGTACTTGGGACATATTCCGGCTCAGTAGCCAGGGAAACGTGGGGGTCAGTGGGGGTTAACATTTCCTCTGTTAACCCTGGGGCCACATTAGAAGTTAGCTGGGGAGGGGAATTTGTACTTACCCCTTCCTCCGGTTGTCCCAGTGACGGTAGTTGGGGATCTGGACAAGCTGTGGGCGCAGAGACCACGGTCCCATCTGCGCCGTCTGGGAGATTGGTGTCTCCCCTGGTTAGGGTAAACTGTCGCTGGGGGGGAAGGACGACACCTTCTGCCCCCTGTGTTTCACACTGCCGCTGGGGGGGAAGGACGACACCTTTGGCCCCCTGGGGTACCCACTGCCGCTGTGGAGGAAGGTCGACACCTTCTGCTCCCTGGGGTACACACTGCCGCTGGGGGGGAAGGACGACACCTTCTGCCCCCTGGGGTTCACACTGCCGCTGAGGGGGAAGGACGACACCTTCTGCCCCCTGGGGTTCACACTGCCGCTGGGGGGAAAGGACGACACCTTCTGCCCCCTGGGGTTCACACTGCTGCTGGGGAGGAAGGACGGCCCCTTCTGCTCCCTGGGGTACACACTGCCGCTGTGGGGGAAGGCCGACACCTTCAGCTCCCTGGGGTACACACTGCCGCTGGGGAGGAAGGACGACACCTTCAGCTCCCTGGGGTACACACTGCCGCTGGGGAGGAAGGACGACACCTTCAGCTCCTTTCGGTACACACTGCCGCTGGGGGGAAAGGACGACACCTTCTGCCCCCTGGGGTTCACACTGCCGCTGGGGAGGAAGGACGGCCCCTTCTGCTCCCTGGGGTACACACTGCCGCTGGGGGGGAAGGCCGACACCTTCAGCTCCCTGGGGTACACACTGCCGCTGTGGGGGAAGGCCGACACCTTCAGCTCCCTGGGGTACACACTGCCGCTGGGGAGGAAGGACGACACCTTCAGCTCCCTGGGGTACACACTGCCGCTGGGAAGGAAGGACGACACCTTCAGCTCCTTTCGGTACACACTGCCGCTGGGGGGAAAGGACGACACCTTCTGCCCCCTGGGGTTCACACTGCCGCTGGGGAGGAAGGACGGCCCCTTCTGCTCCCTGGGGTACACACTGCCGCTGGGGGGGAAGGCCGACACCTTCAGCTCCCTGGGGTACACACTGCTGCTGGGGGGGAAGGACGACACCTTCGGCCCCCTGGGGTACACACTGCCGCTGGGGAGGAAGGACGACACCTTCGGCTCCCTGGGGAACACACTGCCGCTGGGGATGAAGGACAACACCTTCGGCTCCCTGGGGTACACACTGGCGCTGGGGGGGAAGGACGACACCTTCGGCCCCCTGGGGTACACACTGCTGCTGTGGAGGAAGGACGACACCTTCGGCTCCCTGGGGAACACACTGCCGCTGGGGAGGAAGGACAACACCTTCGGCTCCCTGGGGTACACACTGGCGCTGGGGGGGAAGGCCGACACCTTCGGCCCCCTGGGGTACACACTGCTGCTGGGGAGGAAGGACGACACCTTCTGCTCCCTGGGATACACACTGTCGCTGGGGAGGGGAATTAGTTGGAGTATTCCACGTGGAGCGGTTTCTGTTTCTGGGACAGTCTCTCTGCATGTGACCCTGCTGGTTACACGTGTGGCACCTGATGTACCGTGCAGGGGTTTGGTAGTTCCCACCACCCGGACGCAGTGCTGGGGGGGGGTTAATGGTGGGAGGTGGGTTAGCAGCTCCCAAGATGGACCGCTCCCGTGCCCGCTGCTTTTCCATTATGAATTTGTGGACATCTGTCATTAACCATTCCAAGGTTTTCATGGGAAGCGTACCTGGGAAAAAGGCCAGTCTGCTTTGGAGTTCTCTTCCAAACTCATTCTGTGGGGTAATACGAGGTACTGTAACCATGAGTTCCTTTCTGTCTGCATCCCTGTAGTCCGCGGCCGCCTCCTCCTCCTCATGATGGAACGCTGTCTGAAAACTAGCCGGTTCCATCCTGCTGTAGCCAGGGGCGCTGTACGGATACTAGCGTTGCCCTCAATTTGTACTCCACGGAATGGTGTCTCCTGTAGCTGTCCTTCTGACCGTGGGAACAATCCCGCCACTTGCCAACAAATGTAACGGAGCTGAGACACGCAGTCCAATATCTCTGCTGTTATACGGTAAAATACCCAAGAAGCACTACAGTTTCATTATTCCCGACCTCCCATATTGGACGACACACAATTTGGGAGTCAAATGAATACTGACTTTATTTACCTTTTACAGAAATATATATACATCTCTTTGGCCACAGGTAATACCCATGCCCATATTTGGCCACACACAATACACATAAAGAGAACAATAGGGGGGTCACACCTCCCTGGCAACTTTGATACAATCAGACATTGATTCAATTACACTTCTTTGTTCTTATCTGAGAATGAAAACACTGTATACAATAGACTTCCTTTATCTTATGCAGAGTCGCTGTAACAAGATTATCTCCCATGCCAAGTAGCTGCAAATGTCTGGGACAATATTCTGCAGAGCATCAACCAACATACATATAGTAGGATCATATTTTAACCATAATAATCATAAAACAGGGTAAAACAGTGATGGGTTCCGCTACAGGGGATGCGCCGGGGGTCCTGTTATATTATATACATAGAGCGGTGTTATAGGGGATACGCCGGGGGTCCTGTTATATTATATACATAGAGCCGTGTTATGGGGGATACGCCGGGGGTCCTGTTATATTATATACATAGAGCCGCGTTACGGGGGATACGACGGGGGTCCTATTATGGGGGATACGCCGGGGGTCCTGTTATATTATATACATAGAGACGTGTTATGGAGGATACGCCGGGGGTCCTGTTATATTATATACATAGAGCCGTGTTGTGGGGGATACGCCGGGGGTCCTGTTATATTATATACATAGAGCCGTGTTATGGGGGATACGCCAGGGGTCCTGTTATATTATATACATAGAGCCGCGTTATGGGAGATACGCCGGGGGTCCTGTTATATTATATAGATAGAGCAACGTTATGGGGGATACGCCGGGGGTCCTGTTATATTATATACATAGAGCCGTGTTATGGGGGATACGCCGGGGGTCCTGTTATATTATATACATAGAGCCGTGTTATGGGGGATACGCCGGGGGTCCTGTTATATTATATACATAGAGCCGTGTTATGAGGGATACGCCGGGGGTCCTGTTATATTATATACATAGAGCCGCGTTATGGGGGATACGCCGGGGGTCCTGTTATATTATATACATAGAGCCGCGGTATGGGGGCTACGCCGGGGGTCCTGTTATATTATATACATAGAGCCGTGTTATGGGGGATACGCCGGGGGTCCTGTTATATTATATACATAGAGCCGTGTTATGGGGATACGCCGGGGGTCCTGTTATATACATAGAGCCGTGTTATGGGGGCTACGCCGGGGGTCCTGTTATATTATATACATAGAGCCGTGTTATGGGGGATACGCCGGGGGTCCTGTTATATTATATACATAGAGCCGTGTTATGGGGGATACGCCGGGGGTCCTGTTATATACATAGAGCCGTGTTATGGGGGATACGCCGGGGGTCCTGTTATATTATATACATAGAGCCGCGTTATGGGGGCTACGCCGGGGGTCCTGTTATATTATATACATAGAGCCGTGTTATGGGGGATACGCCGGGGGTCCTGTTATATTATATAGATAGAGCCGTGTTATGGGGGATACGCCGGGGGTCCTGTTATATTATATAGATAGAGCCGCGTTATGGGGGCTACGCCGGGGGTCCTGTTATATTATATACATAGAGCCGCGTTATGGGGGCTACGCCGGGGGTCCTGTTATATTATATACATAGAGCCGCGTTATGGGGGATACGCCGGGGGTCCTGTTATATTATATACATAGAGCCGTGTTATGGGGGATACGCCGGGGGTCCTGTTATATTATATACATAGAGCCGTGTTATGGGGGATACGCCGGGGGTCCTGTTATATTATATACATAGAGCCGTGTTATGGGGGATACGCCGGGGGTCCTGTTATATTATATACATAGAGCCGTGTTATGGGGGATACGCCGGGGGTCCTGTTATATTATATACATAGAGCCGTGTTATGGGTGATACGCCGGGGGTCCTGTTATTATTATATACATAGAGCCGCGTTATGGTGGATACGCCGGGGGTCCTGTTATATTATATACATAGAGCCGCGTTATGGGGGATACGCCGGGGGGTCCTGTTATATTATATACATAGAGCCGTGTTATGGGGGATACGCCGGGGGTCCTGTTATATTATATACATAGAGCCGCGTTATGGGGGATACGCCGGGGGTCCTGTTATATTATATACATAGAGCCGCGTTATGGGGGATACGCCGGGGGTCCTGTTATATTATATACATAGAGCCGTGTTATGGGGGATACGCCGGGGGTCCTGTTATATTATATAGATAGAGCCGCGTTATGGGGGATACGCCGGGGGTCCTGTTATATTATATACATAGAGCCGTGTTATGGGGGATACGCCGGGGGTCCTGTTATATTATATAGATAGAGCCGTGTTATGGGGGATACGCCGGGGGTCCTGTTATATTATATAGATAGAGCCGCGTTATGGGGGCTACGCCGGGGGTCCTGTTATATTATATACATAGAGCCGCGTTATGGGGGCTACGCCGGGGGTCCTGTTATATTATATACATAGAGCCGCGTTATGGGGGATACGCCGGGGGTCCTGTTATATTATATACATAGAGCCGTGTTATGGGGGATACGCCGGGGGTCCTGTTATATTATATACATAGAGCCGTGTTATGGGGGATACGCCGGGGGTCCTGTTATATTATATACATAGAGCCGTGTTATGGGGGATACGCCGGGGGTCCTGTTATATTATATACATAGAGCCGTGTTATGGGGGATACGCCGGGGGTCCTGTTATATTATATACATAGAGCCGTGTTATGGGGGATACGCGGGGGTCCTGTTATATTATATACATAGAGCCGCGTTATGGTGGATACGCCGGGGGTCCTGTTATATTATATACATAGAGCCGCGTTATGGGGGATACGCCGGGGGTCCTGTTATATTATATACATAGAGCCGTGTTATGGGGGATACGCCGGGGGTCCTGTTATATTATATACATAGAGCCGCGTTATGGGGGATACGCCGGGGGTCCTGTTATATTATATACATAGAGCCGCGTTATGGGGGATACGCCGGGGGTCCTGTTATATTATATACATAGAGCCGTGTTATGGGGGATACGCCGGGGGTCCTGTTATATTATATAGATAGAGCCGCGTTATGGGGGATACGCCGGGGGTCCTGTTATATTATATACATAGAGCCGTGTTATGGGGGATACGCCGGGGGTCCTGTTATATTATATACATAGAGCCGTGTTATGGGGATACGCCGGGGGTCCTGTTATATATACATAGAGCCGTGTTATGGGGGCTACGCCGGGGGTCCTGTTATATTATATACATAGAGCCGTGTTATGGGGGATACGCGGGGGTCCTGTTATATTATATACATAGAGCCGTGTTATGGGGGATACGCCGGGGGTCCTGTTATATACATAGAGCCGTGTTATGGGGGATACGCCGGGGGTCCTGTTATATTATATACATAGAGCCGCGTTATGGGGGATACGCCGGGGGTCCTGTTATATTATATACATAGAGCCGTGTTATGGGGGATACGCCGGGGGTCCTGTTATATTATATAGAGAGAGCCGTGTTATGGGGGATACGCCGGGGGTCCTGTTATATTATATAGATAGAGCCGCGTTATGGGGGATACGCCGGGGGTCCTGTTATATTATATACATAGAGCCGTGTTATGGGGGGATACGCCGGGGGTCCTGTTATATTATATACATAGAGCCGTGTTATGGGGGATACGCCGGGGGTCCTGTTATATTATATACATAGAGCCGTGTTATGGGGGATACGCCGGGGGACCTGTTATATTATATACATAGAGCCGTGTTATGGGGGATACGCCGGGGGGTTCCCTGTTATTTTATATACATAGAGCCGTTGTTATGGGGGATACGTCCCGGGGGTCCCTGTTATATTTATCTACATAGAGCCGTTGTTATGGGGGATACGCCGGGGTCCTGTTATATTATATACATAGAGCCGTGGTTATGGGGGATACGCCGGGGGTCCTGTGATATTATAATACATAGAGCCGACGTTTATGGTGGATACGCCCGGGGGTCCCTGTTATATTATATACATAGAGCCGCGTTATGGGGGATACGCCCGGGGGTCCCTGTTATATATATACATAGAGCCGTGTTAGGGGGATACGCCGGGGGTCCTGTTATATTATATACATAGAGCCGCGTTATGGGGGATACGCCGGGGGGTCCTGTTATATTATATACATAGAGCCGCGTTAGGGGATACGCCGGGGGTCCTTATATTATATACAATAGAGCCGTAGTTATGGGGGATACGCCGGGGGGTCCTGTTAATATTATATAGATAGAGCCGCGTGTATGGGGGATACGTCCGGGGGTCCATGTTATATATTAATCACATAGAGCCGTGTTATGGGGATACGCCGGCGGTCCTGTTATATTATATACATAGAGCCGTGTTATGGGGATACGCCGGGGGTCACTGTATATTATAGACATAGAGCCGTGTTATGGGGGATACGCCGGGGTCCT
>CM050163.1:3822842-3825342 GCA_027410445.1 Discoglossus pictus
AAGACACCCCCCATACTAGGAACTAATGGCACTCGATAGACCCCCAGTGAGTCCCCCAGACTAGGAACTAATGGCACTCTATGGACCCCCTGTTAAGACCCCCCCAGACTAGGAACTAATGGCACTCTATAGACCCCCTGTAAGACCCCCCAGACTAGGAACTAATGGCACTCTATAGACCCCCAGTAAGACCCCCCAGACTAGGAACTAATGGCACTCGATAGACCCCCAGTGAGACCCCCAGACTAGAAACTAATGGCACTCTATAGACAACCAGTAAGACCCCCCAGACAAGAAACTAATGTCACTCTATAGACCACCAGTAAGACCCCCCAGACTAGGAACTAATGGCACTCGATAGACCCCCAGTAAGACCCCCAGACTAGGAACTAATGGCACTCTATAGACCCCCAGTAAGACCCCCCATACTAGGAACTAATGGCACTCTATAGACCCCCTGTAAGACCCCCCAGACAAGAACTAATAGCACTCTATAGACCCCCAGTAAGACCCTCAAACTAGGAACTAATGGCACTCTATAGACCCCAGTAAGACTCCCTATACTAGGAACTAATGGCACTCTATAGACCCCCTGTAAGACCCCCAGACTAGGAACTAATGGCACTCTATAGACCCCCAGTAAGACCCCCCATACTAGGAACTAATGGCACTCTATAGACCCCCAGTAAGACCCCCAGACTAGAAACTAATTGCACTCTATAGACCCCCTGTAAGACCCCCAGACAAGGAACTAATGTCACTCTATAGACCACCAGTAAGACCCCCCAGACTAGGAACTAATGGCACTCGATAGACCCCCAGTAAGACCCCCAGACTAGGAACTAATGGCACTCTATAGACCCCCAGTAAGACCCCCCATACTAGGAACTAATGGCACTCTATAGACCCCCTGTAAGACCCCCCAGACAAGAACTAATAGCACTCTATAGACAACCAGTAAGACCCCCCAGACTAGGAACTAATGGCACTCTATAGACCCCCAGTAAGACCCCCCCATACTAGGAACTAATGGCACTCTATAGACCCCCAGTAAGACCCCCCAGACTAGGAACTAATGGTACTCGATAGACCCCCAGTAAGATCCCCAGACTAGGAACTAATGGCACTCTATAGACACCCATTAAGATCCCCAGACTAGGAACTAATGGCACTCTATAGACCCCCAGTAAGACCCCCCCATACTAGGAACTAATGGCACTCTATAGACCCCCAGTAAGAACCCCAAGACAAGGAACTAATGGCACTCTATAGACCCCCTGTAAGACCCCCAGACAAGAACTAATAGCACTCTATAGACCCCCAGTAAGACCCCCCAGACTAGGAACTAATGGCACTCTATAGACCCCCAGTAAGGCCCCCCAGACTAGGAACTAATGGCACTCTATAGACCTCCAGTAAGAACCCCCAGACAAGGAACTAATGGCACTCTATAGACCCCCAGTAAGACCCCCCAGACTAGGAACTAATGGCACTCTATAGACCCCCAGTAAGACCCCCCAGACTAGGAACTAATGGCACTCGATAGACCCCAGTAAGACCCCCAGACTAGGAACTAATGGCACTCTATAGACCCCTAGTAAGGCCCCCCAGACTAGGAACTAATGGCACTCTATAGACCCCCAGTAAGACCCCCCCATACTAGGAACTAATGGCACTCTATAGACCCCCTGTAAGACCCCCCAGACTAGGAACTAATGGCACTCTATAGACCTCCATTAAGATCCCCAGACTAGGAACTAATAGCACTCTATAGACCCCCAGTAAGACCCCCCATACTAGGAACTAATGACACTCTATAGACCCCCTGTAAGACCCCCCCAGACTAGGAACTAATGGCACTCTATAGACCCCCCAGTAAGACCCCCCCATACTAGGAACTAATGGCACTCTATAGACCCCCAGTAAGACCCCCCAGACTAGGAACTAATGGCACTCGATAGACCCCCAGTAAGACCCCCAGACTAGGAACTAATGGCACTCTATAGACAACCAGTAAGACCCCCCAGACTAGGAACTAATGGCACTCTATAGACCCCCAGTAAGACCCCCCATACTAGAAACTAATGGCACTCTATAGACCCCCAGTAAGAACCCCCAGACAAGGAACTAATGGCACTCTATAGACCCCCTGTAAGACCCCCCAGACAAGAACTAATAGCACTCTATAGACCCCCAGTAAGACCCCCAGACTAGGAACAAATGGCACTCTATAGACCCCCAGTAAGACCCCCCATACTAGGAACTAATGGCACTCTATAGACCTCCTGTAAGACCCCCCAGACTAGGAACTAATGGCACTCTATAGACCCCCAGTAAGACCCCCCATACTAGGAACTAATGACACTCTAT
This sequence comes from Discoglossus pictus, assembly GCA_027410445.1. Lineage (NCBI taxonomy): Eukaryota > Metazoa > Chordata > Amphibia > Anura > Alytidae > Discoglossus > Discoglossus pictus. The sequence goes on from CM050163.1 coordinate 3,825,213, forward strand.
AGACCCCCAGTAAGACCCCCCAGACTAGGAACTAATGGCACTCGATAGACCCCCAGTAAGACCCCCAGACTAGGAACTAATGGCACTCTATAGACCCCCATTAAGACCCCCCAGACTAGGAACTAATGGC
>CM050163.1:3830342-3865342 GCA_027410445.1 Discoglossus pictus
GGGGTAATTATATTAGTAACACCCCCAGAGGGGGCAGACATAGAGCACATGTATTAACCTCTTCACTGCCAGAGACCAACCAGAGAGCTTCCCGGGCGCGGAGCATACCCAGATGTATTAACCCAATCACTTCCAGACACAGCCGGACCCCCCACTCATGTAGTGAGATACCAGGCAGTTTTTATTGTTTCTGGAGGACCTTCCAAAGGAGAGGGCCATCATCACACCATGAGCTCTACCTACCTGGGAGTCACACCATGAGCTCCACCTACCTGAGAGTCACACCATGAGCTCTACCTACCTGGGAGTCACACCATGAGCTCCATCTACCTGGGAGTCACACCATGAGCTCCACCTACCTGGGAGTCACACCATGAGCTCCACCTACCTGAGAGTCACACCATAAGCTCTACCTACCTGGGAGTCACACCATGAGCTCCACCTACCTGTGAGTCACACCATGAGCTCTACCTACCTGGGAGTCACACCATGAGCTCCACCTACCTGGGAGTCACACCACGAGCTCCATCTACCTGGGAGTCACACCACGAGCTCTACCTACCTGGGAGTCACACCATGAGCTCTACCTACCTGGGAGTCACACCATGAGCACTACCGACCTGGGAGTCACACCATGAGCTCTACCTACCTGGGAGTCACACCATGAGCTCTACCTACCTGAGAGTTACACCATGAGCTCTACCTACCTGGGAGTCACACCATGAGCTCCACCTACCTGGGAGTCACACCATGAGCTCCACCTACCTGGGAGTCACACCATGAGCTCCATCTACCTGGGAGTCACACCATGAGCTCCACCTACCTGGGAGTCACACCATGAGCTCCACCTACCTGGGAGTCACACCATGAGCTCCATCTACCTGAGAGTCACACCATGAGCTCTACCCACCATAGAGTCACACCATCAGCTCTACCTACCTGAGAGTCACACCATGAGCTCCACCTACCTGGGAGTCACGCCATGGGCTCTTCCTACCTGGGAGTCACGCCATGAGCTCTACCTACCTGGGAGTCACGCCATGAGCTCTACCTACCTGGGAGTCACGCCATGAGCTCTTCCTACCTGGGAGTCACGCCATGAGCTCTTCCTACCTGGGAGTCACGCCATGAGCTCTTCCTACCTGGGAGTCACGCCATGAGCTCTTCCTACCTGGGAGTCACGCCATGAGCTCTTCCTACCTGGGAGTCACGCCATGAGCTCCTCCTACCTGGGAGTTACGCCATGAGCTCCTCCTACCTGGGAGTTACGCCATGAGCTCCTCCTACCTGGGAGTTACGCCATGAGCTCCTCCTACCTGGGAGTCACGCCATGAGCTCCTCCTACCTGAGAGTCACTCCATGAGCTCTACCTACCTGGGAGTCACACCATGAGCTCTACCTACCTGACAGTCACACCATGAGCTCTACCTACCTGACAGTCACTCCATGTGCTCTACCTACCTGACAGTCACTCCATGTGCTCTACCTTCCCGAGAGTAACACCATGAGATCTTCTTACATGGGAGTCACATTATGAGCTCTGTCTACCTGAGAGTCTCACCATGAGATCTTCTTACATGGGAGTCACATTATGAGCTCTCTCTACCTGAGAGTCACACCATGAGATCTTCTTACATGGGAGTCACATTATGAGCTCTCTCTACCTGAGAGTCACACCATGAGATCTTCTTACATATGAGTCACTGTAACGGATCTACTGGCACCCCGACCGGGTACCTCCGTTGATGGATGCGTCCTAGCTTGCGTCGAGGCCTACAAGCACCGCACCGGACACCAAAACCACCACAGACTCCAAGGATAGTACATCAGGAACAAGCGTTCAGTAGTTACAGCTCAAGGGAGTATGCAGAAGCATAGCAATCCCCAGTATGATAGCGATCCCCTCAAATAACGAGACGAGGCTACGTTTTGAAGGGTCAAGAGGTAATATATTTTAATGACAGGGAATCTCCTTTTATGCAAGGGTGCCCTCTGAAGGGCTACACCCACATAATTATCACAACAGCCAATTATCTGCATGGTTCAACCCCCACGTCTCCTCCCCTCAGATAACAGGTAACACAATTAAAACAGACACAATTTTAACCACTTTCTGGATGTACCCCAAATACAGGGGGTACACCTTTAAGTCCCGCACCATTCAATATCTCTCACCCAGGGGAACAACATATACAAAAATGGCATGAATCAGACCAGGGGTTCAAAAGTTAGTAAAAGTATGTTTTTACACATAACACACAGACATTGCACATATCCCCCACACAATACACATATAGGACAATAGGTGAGTCACACCTCCCTGGCAACTTGGATACAATCAGACATTAATTAGATCATTCTTTGTTCTTATCAGAGAATGAAAACACTTTGGAAAATGCAAGGATCCTTTACAACTTTCTTATCTCTTGAATCTCTGTAACAGGATTATCTATTAGCCTAGGTCTGCAAAAGTCTGACTAATATTCTGAGCCAATATATTCTGTAGAACATCAACCAATATATATATAGTAGGATCATATTTTAACCATAATAATCATAAAACAGTTTAAAACAGTGATGGGTTCCGCTACACACCTCCCCCGTGACCATAAGCCGGCATACACGGTCTGATCCCAACGGATCGGCCTGGGGATGTCCGGACAAAAGTATTTGTTGGTCAATTCTCTAGTTTGACAACCCATCAGCATTACTGCAATTCACATTTACTCACATTTCCCATATCCCCAGATAGCTGGGATCTGAGCGCACAAAACTACCAAATAGCGCTCAGATCCTCTTCACACAGTTCAATTGCCATGTAGCTAAAGTCTTTCCCATAGTCTTTCATTATATGAATGGGCTTCATGGCACAGTTATCTGGGGTATCATGGTTCACACAGGCCAAGTACAGAATGACCCCCCTATATGTAAAGGGCCAGAATGAGTGGTATGGCCTCTGGTATGGCCGAACACTAGTTCCAAAGGGCAATATGTACCAGGGCCATAGTCACAGGGCAGGAGGCTGGCAAACAGTCCTCTCCAAGCCAAAGTGGCGAAGGGCACTTCGTCACACATCTCTCCTTTGGGGGGAAGTCTAACCAGGTACCTGGATATTTTGCTGTGGTGATGGGGCAACACGCTGAGGGGACTTGAGGGGCAGAGGCCAGCGGCACTCTGCCCTGATGCCAGCTCTTCTGCTGGTATAACCTGCAGGACATCTTGCTCTGTACAAGGGACATATTCCGGCTCAGTAGCCAGGGAAACGTGGGGGTCAGTGGGGGTTAACATTTCCTCTGTTAACCCTGGGGCCACATTAGAAGTTAGCTGGGGAGGGGAATTTGTACTTACCCCCTCCTCCGGTTGTCCCAGTGACGGTAGTTGGGGATCTGGACAAGCTGTGGGCGCAGAGACCACGGTCCCATCTGCGCTGTCTGGGAGATTGGTGTCTCCCCTGGTTAGGGTAAACTGTCGCTGGAGGGGAAGGACGACACCTTCTGCCCCCTGTGTTTCACACTGCCGCTGGGGGGGGAAGGACGACACCTTTGGCCCCCTGGGGTACCCACTGCCGCTGTGGAGGAAGGTCGACACCTTCTGCTCCCTGGGGTACACACTGCCGCTTGGGGGGAAGGACGACACCTTCTGCCCCCTGGGGTTCACACTGCCGCTGAGGGGGAAGGACGACACCTTCTGCCCCCTGGGGTTCACACTGCCGCTGGGGGGAAAGGACGACACCTTCTGCCCCCTGGGGTTCACACTGCCGCTGGGGGGGAAGGACGACACCTTCTGCCCCCTGGGGTTCACACTGCCGCTGGGGGGGAAGGACGACACCTTCGGCCCCCTGGGGTACACACTGTCGCTGGGGAGGAAGGACGACACCTTCAGCTCCCTGGGGTACACACTGCCGCTGGGGAGGAAGGACGACACCTTCGGCCCCCTGGGGTACACACTGCTGCTGGGGAGGAAGGACGACACCTTCAGCTCCCTGGGGTACACACTGCCGCTGGGGAGGAAGGACGACATCTTCGGCTCCCTGGGGAACACACTGCCGCTGGGGAGGAAGGACGACACCTTCAGCTCCCTGGGGTACACACTGCCGCTGGGGAGGAAGGACGACACCTTCGGCCCCCTGGGGTACACACTGCTGCTGGGGAGGAAGGACGACACCTTCAGCTCCCTGGGGTACACACTGCCGCTGGGGGGGAAGGACGACACCTTCTGCCCCCTGGGGTTCACACTGCCGCTGGGGGGGAAGGACGACACCTTCTGCCCCCTGGGGTTCACACTGCCGCTGGGGGCGAAGGATGACACCTTCTGCCCCCTGGGGTTCACACTGCCGCTGGGGGGGAAGGACGACACCTTCTGCCCCCTGGGGTTCACACTGCTGCTGGGGGGGAAGGACGACACCTTCTGCCCCCTGGGGTTCACACTGCTGCTGGGGGGGAAGGACGACACCTTCTGGCCCCTGGGGTTCATACTGCCGCTGGAGGGGAAGGACGACACCTTCTGCCCTCTGTAGGGCCGGTAGAGAGACCTCGGTCCCATCTCTACCTGCCATCTGGAGGTCATCCCAGGACCAGTCAATGAAGTCTGGTTCTGCTTGTCGAGTAGGTTGGGGCTGCACAAGGCTGAGCAGGTGTTGGTAGTCCTGCTCCAGCTCCCACTCTCTCGTTACCAGGTGGGTCATGTCTTTGCTCACCTCGCCTTCGTCATCCCAGACATACATGCCCATCCGGTAGTCGTAGATGTCCCAAAACCTAGACCCCTCCGTGCTGCCAAGATCAATATCATCCTCCAAGGCATCCCATAATAAACCCGGGCCATCATAATCATCCCCCTCCGGTAAGTCGTGTTCAGACGTCCAGGGGGTAAGTCGAACGGTATGCCACCAGAGGGCCTGGTATGCGTTGTCTAGCCAGAGCTCTCGCCATACCAGGGTTTCTAGTCTTGTCACCCACTCATCCAGGGGCTGCTCTCCCAATAGATACATCCGCATCGCCACACGCTTCTGTAGCCGCTGCTCATCACTGGGGAGACTCTCACCTCGCCGCCATTGGGCATCTTCCAGGGCATCATACCAGAGTTCCTTTCTGTCTGCATCCCTGTAGTCCGCGGCCGCCTCCTCCTCCTCATCATGAAACGCTGTCTGAAAACTAGCCGGTTCCATCCTGCTGTAGCCAGGGGCGCTGTACGGATACTAGCGTTGCCCTCAATTTGTAACTCCAAACGTTACCGGTGTCTCCGTGCTGCTTTTCCTCTTACTAGGACGCCATCCCACCACTGCCACCAATGTAACGGATCTACTGGCACCCCGACCGGGTACCTCCGTTGATGGATGCGTCCTAGCTTGCGTCGAGGCCTACAAGCACCGCACCGGACACCAAAACCACCACAGACTCCAAGGATAGTACATCAGGAACAAGCGTTCAGTAGTTACAGCTCAAGGGAGTATGCAGAAGCATAGAAATCCCCAGTATGATAGCGATCCCCTCAAATAACGAGACGAGGCTACGTTTTGAAGGGTCAAGAGGTACTATATTTTAATGACAGGGAATCTCCTTTTATGCAATGTGCCCTCTGAAGGGCTACACCCACATAATTATCACAACAGCCAATTATCTGCATGGTTCAACCCCCACGTCTCCTCCCCTCAGATAACAGGTAACACAATTAAAACAGACACAATTTTAACCACTTTCTGGATGTACCCCAAATACAGGGGGTACACCTTTAAGTCCCGCACCATTCAATATCTCTCACCCAGGGGAACAACATATACAAAAATGGCATGAATCAGACCAGGGGTTCAAAAGTTAGTAAAAGTATGTTTTTACACATAACACACAGACATTGCACATATCCCCCACACAATACACATATAGGACAATAGGTGAGTCACACCTCCCTGGCAACTTGGATACAATCAGACATTAATTAGATCATTCTTTGTTCTTATCAGAGAATGAAAACACTTTGGAAAATGCAAGGATCCTTTACAACTTTCTTATCTCTTGAATCTCTGTAACAGGATTATCTATTAGCCTAGGTCTGCAAAAGTCTGACTAATATTCTGAGCCAATATATTCTGTAGAACATCAACCAATATATATATAGTAGGATCATATTTTAACCATAATAATCATAAAACAGTTTAAAACAGTGATGGGTTCCGCTACAGTCACATTATGAGCTCCACCTACCTGGGAGTCACACCATGAGCTCCACCTACCTGAGAGTCACACCACGAGCTCTATCTACCTGGGGGTCACACCATGAACTCTACCTACCTGAGAGTCACACCATGAGCTCCTTCTAACTGGGAGTCACACCATGAGCTCCTCCTACCTGGGAGTCACACCATGAGCTCTACCTACCTGGGAGTCACACCATGAGCTCTACCTACCTGGGAGTCACACCATGAGCTCCACCTACCTGGGAGTCAAACCACAAGCTCTACCTACCTGAGAGTCACACCACGAGCTCTACCTACCTGAGAGTCACACCACGAGCTCTACCTACCTGAGAGTCAAACCATGAGCTCCACCTACCTGGGAGTCACACCATGAGCTCCACCTACCTGAGAGTCACACCATGAGCTCTACCCACCATAGAGTCACACCATCAGCTCTACCTACCTGAGAGTCACACCATGGGCTCCACCTACCTGGGAGTCACACCATCAGCTCTACCTACATGGGAGTCACGCCATGAGCTCTACCTACCTGGGAGTCACACCATGAGCTCCACCTACCTGAGAGTCACACCATGAGCTCTACCCACCATAGAGTCACACCATCAGCTCTACCTACCTGAGAGTCACACCATGGGCTCCACCTACCTGGGAGTCGCACCATCAGCTCTACCTACATGGGAGTCACACCATGAGCTCTACCTACCTGGGAGTCACACCATGAGCTCCACCTAACTTGAAAGTCACACCATGAGCTCCACCTAACTTGAAAGTCACACCATGAGCTCTACCTACCTGGGAGTCACACCATGAGCTCCACCTACCTGAGAGTCACACCATGGGCTCCACCTACCTGGGAGTCACACCATGGGCTCCACCTACCTGGGAGTCACGCCATGGGCTCCACCTACCTTGGAGTCACGCCATGGGCTCTTCCTACCTGGGAGTCACGCCATGAGCTCTACCTACCTGGGAGTCACGCCATGAGCTCTTCCTACCTGGGAGTCACGCCATGAGCTCCTCCTACCTGGGAGTCACTCCATGAGCTCCGCCTACCTGAGAGTCACACCATGAGCTCTACCTACCTGGGAAACGCACCATGAGCTTCTCCTAGCTGGGAGTCACACCATGAGCTCTACCTACCTGACAGTCACTCCATGTGCTCTACCTTCCCGAGAGTCACACCATGAGATCTTCTTACATGGGAGTCACATTATGAGCTCTCTCTACCTGAGAGTCACACCATGAGATCTTCTTACATTGGAGTCACATTATGAGCTATCTCTACCTGAGAGTCACCATGAGATCTTCTTACATGGGAGTCACATTATGAGCTCTGTCTCCCTGAGAGTATCAGCATGAGATCTTCTTACATGGGAGTCACATTATGAGCTCTCTCTACCTGAGAGCCAGCATGAGATCTTCTTACATTGGAGTCACATTATGAGCTCTCTCTACCTGAGAGTCACCATGAGATCTTCTTACATGGGAGTCACATTATGAGCTCTGTCTCCCTGAGAGTCTCACCATGAGATCTTCTTACATGGGAGTCACATTATGAGCTCTGTCTACCTGAGAGTCACACCATGAGATCTTCTTACATGGGAGTCACATTATGAGCTCTGTCTACCTGAGAGTCACACCATGAGATCTTCTTACATATGAGTCACATTATGAGCTCTCTCTACCTGAGAGTCACACCATGAGATCTTCTTACATGGGAGTCACATTATGAGCTCTGTCTCCCTGAGAGTCTCACCATGAGATCTTCTTACATGGGAGTCACATTATGAGCTCTGTCTACCTGAGAGTCTCACCATGAGATCTTCTTACATGGGAGTCACATTATGAGCTCTGTCTACCTGAGAGTCACACCATGAGATCTTCTTACATGGGAGTCACATTATGAGCTCCACCTACCTGGGAGTCACACAATGAGCTCCACCTACCTGAGAGTCACACCACGAGCTCTACCTACCTGGGGGTCACACCATGAACTCTGCCTACCTGAGAGTCACACCATGAGCTCCTTCTACCTTGGAGTCACACCATGAGCTCCACCTACCTGAGAGTCACACCCTGAGCTCTACCTACCTGAGAGTCACACCATGGGCTCCACCTACCTGGGAGTCACACCATCAGCTCTACCTACATGGGAGTCACACCATGAGCTCTACCTACCTGCGAGTCACACCATGAGCTCCACCTACCTGAGAGTCACACCATGAGCTCTACCCACCATAGAGTCACACCATCAGCTCTACCTACCTAAGAGACACACCATGAGCTCTACCTACCTGGGAGTCACACCATGAGCTCCACCTAACTTGAAAGTCACACCATGAGCTCCACCTAACTTGAAAGTCACACCATGAGCTCCACCTAACTTGAAAGTCACACCATGAGCTCCACCTACCTGAGAGTCAAACCATGAGCTCCACCTACCTGAGAGTCACACCATGGGCTCCACCTACCTGGGAGTCACACCATGGGCTCCACCTACCTGGGAGTCACGCCATGGGCTCTTCCTACCTGGGAGTCACGCCATGAGCTCTTCCTACCTGGGAGTCACGCCATGAGCTCTACTTAACTGGGAGTCATGCCATGAGCTCTTCCTACCTGGGAGTCACGCCATGAGCTCTTCCTACCTGGGAGTCACGCCATGAGCTCCTCCTACCTGGGAGTCACGCCATGAGCTCCTCCTACCTGGGAGTCACTCCATGAGCTCCGCCTACCTGAGAGTCACACCATGAGCTCTACCTACCTGGGAAACACACCATGAGCTTCTCCTAGCTGGGAGTCACACCATGAGCTCTACCTACCTGAGAGTCACACCATGAGATCTTCTTACATGGGAGTCACATTATGAGCTCTCTCTACCTGAGAGTCACACCATGAGATCTTCTTACATGGGAGTCACATTATGAGCTCTGTCTACCTGAGAGTCACACCATGAGATCTTCTTACATGGGAGTCACATTATGAGCTCTGTCTCCCTGAGAGTCTCACCATGAGATCTTCTTACATGGGAGTCACATTATGAGCTCTGTCTACCTGAGAGTAACACCATGAGATCTTCTTACATGGGAGTCACATTATGAGCTCTCTCTACCTGAGAGTCACACCATGAGATCTTCTTACATGGGAGTCACATTATGAGCTCTGTCTCCCTGAGAGTCTCAACATGAGATCTTCTTACATGGGAGTCACATTATGAGCTCTGTCTACCTGAGAGTCACACCATGAGATCTTCTTACATGGGAGTCACATTATGAGCTCTGTCTCCCTGAGAGTCTCACCATGATATCTTCTTACATGGGAGTTACATTATGAGCTCTGTCTACCTGAGAGTCACACCATGAGATCTTCTTACATATGAGTCACATTATGAGCTCTCTCTACCTGAGAGTCACACCATGAGATCTTCTTACATGGGAGTCACATTATGAGCTCTTCCTACCTGGGAGTCACGCCATGAGCTCCTCCTACCTGGGAGTCACTCCATGAGCTCCGCCTACCTGAGAGTCACACCATGAGCTCTACCTACCTGGGAAAAACACCATGAGCTTCTCCTAGCTGGGAGTCACACCATGAGCTCTACCTACCTGACAGTCACTCCATGTGCTCTACCTTCCCGAGAGTCACACCATGAGATCTTTTTACATGGGAGTCACACCATGGGCTCCACCTACCTGGGAGTCACGCCATGGGCTCTTCCTACCTGGGAGTCACGCCATGAGCTCTTCCTACCTGGGAGTCACGCCATGAGCTCTACCTACCTGGGAGTCACGCCATGAGCTCTTCCTACCTGGGAGTCATGCCATGAGCTCCTCCTACCTGGGAGTCACTCCATGAGCTCCGCCTACCTGAGAGTCACACCATGAGCTCTACCTACCTGGGAAACACACCATGAGCTTCTCCTAGCTGGGAGTCACACCATGAGCTCTACCTACCTGAGAGTCACACCATGAGATCTTCTTACATGGGAGTCACATTATGAGCTCTCTCTACCTGAGAGTCACACCATGAGATCTTCTTACATGGGAGTCACATTATGAGCTCTGTCTCCCTGAGAGTCACACCATGAGATCTTCTTACATGGGAGTCACATTATGAGCTCTGTCTCCCTGAGAGTCTCACCATGAGATCTTCTTACATGGGAGTCACATTATGAGCTCTGTCTACCTGAGAGTAACACCATGAGATCTTCTTACATGGGAGTCACATTATGAGCTCTCTCTACCTGAGAGTCACACCATGAGATCTTCTTACATGGGAGTCACATTATGAGCTCTGTCTCCCTGAGAGTCTCAACATGAGATCTTCTTACATGGGAGTCACATTATGAGCTCTGTCTACCTGAGAGTCACACCATGAGATCTTCTTACATGGGAGTCACATTATGAGCTCTGTCTACCTGGGAGTCACACCATGAGATCTTCTTACATGGGAGTCACATTATGAGCTCTGTCTCCCTGAGAGTCTCAACATGAGATCTTCTTACATGGGAGTCACATTATGAGCTCTGTCTACCTGAGAGTCACACCATGAGATCTTCTTACATGGGAGTCACATTATGAGCTCTGTCTCCCTGAGAGTCTCACCATGATATCTTCTTACATGGGAGTCACATTATGAGCTCTGTCTACCTGAGAGTCACACCATGAGATCTTCTTACATGGGAGTCACATTATGAGCTCTGTCTACCTGAGAGTCACACCATGAGATCTTCTTACATGGGAGTCACATTATGAGCTCTCTCTACCTGAGAGTCACACCATGAGATCTTCTTACATGGGAGTCACATTATAAGCTCTGTCTCCCTGAGAGTCTCACCATGAGATCTTCTTACATGGGAGTCACATTATGAGCTCTGTCTACCTGAGAGTAACACCATGAGATCTTCTTACATGGGAGTCACATTATGAGCTCTCTCTACCTGAGAGTCACACCATGAGATCTTCTTACATGGGAGTCACATTATGAGCTCTGTCTCCCTGAGAGTCTCAACATGAGATCTTCTTACATGGGAGTCACATTATGAGCTCTGTCTACCTGAGAGTCACACCATGAGATCTTCTTACATGGGAGTCACATTATGAGCTCTGTCTACCTGAGAGTCACACCATGAGATCTTCTTACATGGGAGTCACATTATGAGCTCTGTCTCCCTGAGAGTCTCAACATGAGATCTTCTTACATGGGAGTCACATTATGAGCTCTGTCTACCTGAGAGTCACACCATGAGATCTTCTTACATGGGAGTCACATTATGAGCTCTGTCTCCCTGAGAGTCTCACCATGATATCTTCTTACATGGGAGTCACATTATGAGCTCTGTCTCCCTGAGAGTCACACCATGAGATCTTCTTACATGGGAGTCACATTATGAGCTCTGTCTCCCTGAGAGTCACACCATGAGATCTTCTTACATATGAGTCACATTATGAGCTCTCTCTACCTGAGAGTCAGCATGAGATCTTCTTACATGGGAGTCACATTATGAGCTCTGTCTACCTGAGAGTCACACCATGAGATCTTCTTACATGGGAGTCACATTATGAGCTCTGTCTCCCTGAGAGTCACACCATGAGATCTTCTTACATGGGAGTCACATTATGAGCTCTGTCTCCCTGAGAGTCACACCATGAGATCTTCTTACATGGGAGTCACATTATGAGCTCTGTCTACCTGAGAGTCACACCATGAGATCTTCTTACATGGGAGTCACATTATGAGCTCTGTCTACCTGAGAGTCACACCATGAGATCTTCTTACATGGGAGTCACATTATGAGCTCTGTCTCCCTGAGAGTCTCACCATGAGATCTTCTTACATGGGAGTCACATTATGAGCTCTGTCTCCCTAAGAGTCACACCATGAGATCTTCTTACATATGAGTCACATTATGAGCTGTCTCTACCTGAGAGTCTCACCATGAGATCTTCTTACATGGGAGTCACATTATGAGCTCTGTCTACCTGAGAGTCACACTATGAGATCTTCTTACATAGGAGTCACATTATGAGCTCTGTCTACCTGAGAGTCTCACCATGAGATCTTCTTACATGGGAGTCACATTATGAGCTCTGTCTACCTGAGAGTCACACCATGAGATATTCTTACATGGGAGTCACATTATGAGCTCTGTCTACCTGAGAGTCACACCATGAGATCTTCTTACATGGGAGTCACATTATGAGCTCTCTCTACCTGAGAGTCACACCATGAGATCTTCTTACATTGGAGTCACATTTAGTGTTTGTGTGTTGTTATGGAGTATGGCGCACATGGACTGACCAGTTAGTTTTTTTTGGGTTCTTAGCACACAATAAATCCATGTTTGTTGGCATGTGGGACATTTCAGACTCTGTATTTTCTAAGTGCACAACTATATCCAAGACCTTAGATTCCTTGCTGTGGAGTCCTCACCATAAATTCATTATCTATAAGTAGATTGAGATGCTTTTGTAAAAATAATGTACCTTTTTTAAGGGGAACATGGTAAAATAATGGGATATAAGGGGAATTTTCAGCAGAGAAAACTATAGCAAGTCTGGAGAAGCTATTGAAAAGTAAAGATATTGCATGATCAACAAAGGTCCGCTTAGTTAGAACGTAGGTATTCCCCATAGTAACATATGGATGTGAGAGCTGGACCATAAAGACATCTGAGCGCCGGAGAACTAATGACTTTGAATTGTGGTGTTGGAGAAAACAGCTTAGAGACCGTTGGGCACCAAGACGATACAATCAATCAGTACTACAGGAAATTAAGCCAAACTGTTCAATGGAAGGTATGACCATGAAGCTGAAGCAGTAATATTGTGTCCATATCATGAGAAGACAGGATTCTTTAGAGAAGATTATAATGCTGGGAAAAATTGTGGTCACATGAAGAAGGGGATGGCAGAGGTGGAGATAGATAGATGAGGTCATAAAAGCAATTAACATGAGTTTGAAGGGTGATCAACCTCAACACATAAGGGAATCTCAGTCTATTAGGAAAATAGTGTACCAATGGGACATAGGAGGAATCTCAGCCTAGTGGGAACATAGTATGTTAATGGGACATAGGAGGAATCTCAGTCTATTGGGAACATGGTATATTAATGGGACATAGGGTAATCTCTTTTATATTAATGGGACATAGGGGAGTCTATTGGGAACATGGTATATTAATGGGAAATAGGGGAATCTCAGTCTATTGGGATCATCGTATATTAATGGGACATAGGGGGATTTTAGACTATTGGTAATATGGTGTATTAATGGGACATATGGGAATCTCAGTCTATTGGCAGCATTGTATATTAATGGGACATAGGGGAATATCAGTCTATTGGGAACATGGTATATTACTGGGACATAGGGGAATATCAGTCTATTGGGAACATGGTATATTAATGGAACATATGGGAATCTCAGTCTATTGGGAACATGGTATATTAATGGGACATATGGGAATCTCAGTCTATTTTGAACATGGTATATTAATAAGACATAGGGGAATCTCAGTCTATTGGGAACATTGTATATTACTGGGACTTAGGGGAATCTCAGTCTATTGGGAACATTGTATATAAATGGGACATATGGGAATATCAGTCTATTTGGAACATGGTATATTATTGGGGCATAGGGGAATTTCAGCCTATTGGGAACATGGTATATTAATGGGACATAGGGGAATATCAGTCTATTGGGAACATGGTATATTATTGGGACACATGGGAATCTCAGTCTATTGGGAACATTGTATATTAATGGGACAAAGGGGTATCTCAGTCTATTTTGAACATGGTATATTAATGGGACATAGGTGAATCTGAGACTATTGGGAACATGGTATTTTACTGGGACTTATGGGAATTTCAGTCTATTGGGAACATGGTATATTAATGGGACATAGTGGAATCTTACTCTATTGGTAACATAGTCAAATGATGGTACATAGGAGGAATCTCAGTCTATTGGGAACATAGTATATTAATGGGAAAAAGGTGAATCTCAGTCTATTGGGAACATTGTATATTAATGGGACATAGGGGAATCTCAGCCTATTGGGAAAATAGTATATTATTTGGACAAAGGGGAATCTCAGTCTATTGGGAATATATTATATTAATGGGACAAAGGAAGATTATTAGTCTTTTCGGAACATGGTATATCAATGGGACACAGGAAGAATCTCAGTCTCTTGGGTACATAATATATTAATGGGACATATGGGAATCTCAGGCTACTAGGAATATGGTATATTACTGGAACATAGGAGGAATCTCAGCCAATTGGGAACATAGTGTATTAATGGGACATAAAGTAGGTGAATATGAGTCTATTGGGAACAAGGTATATCTCTGGGACATATGGGAATCTCATGCTATTGGGAACATTGTATATTAGTGGGAAAAAGGTGAATCTCAGCCTATTAGGAATATGGTATATTAATGGGACATAGGGAAATCTCAGCCTATTGGGAAAATTATATATTAATAGGAAATAGGAAGCATATTAGTCTTTTGGGAACATGGTATATCAATGGGACATAGGAAGAATCTCAGTCAATTGGGAAAATGGTGTATTAATGGGACATAGTAGGAATCTCAGCCTATTGGGAACATAGTATATTAATGGGACATAGGGGAATCTCAGCCTATTAGGAACATGGTATATTACTGGGACATAGGTGAATCTCAGTCTTTTGGGAACTTGGTTTATTAATGGGACATAGGAGGAATCTCAGTCTATTGGGAACAAGGTATTTTAATGGGATATAGGGGAATCTCAGTCTATTGGGATCATTGTATATTAATGGGACATAGGGGGATTTTAGACTGTTGGGAATATGGTGTATTAATGGGACATATGGGAATCTCAGTCTATTGGCAACATCGTATATTAATGGGACATAGGGGGATTTCAGTCTATTGGGAACATGGTATATTACTGGGACACAGGGGAATCTCAGACTATTGGGAACATGGTATATTAATGGGACATATGGGAATCTCAGTCTATTGGGAACATGGTATATTAATGGGACATATGGGAATATCAGTCTATTGGGAACATGGTATATTAATGGAACATAGAGGAATCTCAGTCTATTGGGAACATCGTATATTAATGGGACATAGGGGGATTTCAGTCTATTGGGAACATGGTATATTACTGGGACACAGGGGAATCTCAGACTATTGGGAACATGGTATATTAATGGGACATATGGGAATCTCAGTATATTGGGAACATGGTATATTAATGGGACATAGGGGAATCTCAGTCTATTGGGAACATGGTATATTAATGGGACATATGGGAATATCAGTCTATTGGGAACATGGTATATTAATGGAACATAGAGGAATCTCAGTCTATTGGGAACATGGTATATTAATGGGACATTTGGGAATCTCAGTCTTTTGGGAACATGGTATATTAATGGGACATATGGGAATATCAGTCTATTGGGAATATGGTATATTACTGGTACATAGGAGGAATCTCAGTCTATTGGGAACATAGTATATTAATGGGAAAAAGGTGAATCTCAGTCTATTGGGAACATGGTATATTAATGGGAGATAGGGTAATCTCAGCCTATTGGGAACATGGTATGTTATTGGGACATCGGGGAATCTCAGTCTATTGGGAACATGGTATATTAATTTGACATATGGGCATATCAGTCTATTGGGAACATGGTATATTAATGGAACATAGGGGAATCTCAGACTATTGGGAACATGGTATATTAATGGGACATAGGGGAATCTCAGTCTGATGGGAACATTGTATATAAATGGGACATATGGGAATATCAGTCTATTGGCAACATGGTATATTAATGGGACATATGGGAATATCTTTCTATTGGAAACATGGTATATTAATGGGACATATGGGAATCTCAGTATATTGGGAACATGGTATATTAATGGGACATAGGGGAATCTCAGTCTATTGGGAACATGGTATATGAATGGGACATATGGGAATATGAGTCTATTGGGAACATGGTATATTAATGGGACATATGGAAATCTCAGTCTATTGGGAACATGGTATAATAATGGGACATAGGGGAATCTCAGCCTATTGGGAACATGATATATTAATGGGAAATAGGAAGAATTTTAGTCTTTTGGGAACATGGTATATCAATGGGACATAGGAAGAATCTCAGTCTCTTGGGAACATGGTATATTACTGGTACATAGGAGGAATCTCAGCCTATTGGGAACATAGAATATTAATGGGAAAAAAGGTGAATCTCAGTCTATTGGGAACAGGGTATATTAATGGGACATAGGGGAATCTCAGCCAATTGGAAACATGATATATTAATGGGAAATATGAAGAATTTTAGTCTTTTGGGAACATGCTATATCAATGGGACATAGGAGGATTCTCAGTCTATTGGTAAAATAGCATATTAATAGGAAAAAGGTGAATCTCAGCCTATTGGGAACATAGTATATTATTGGGACATAGGGGAATCTCAGTTTATTGGGAACATGGTATATTACTGGTTCATAGGAGGAATCTCAGTCTATTGGGAACATAGTATATTAATGGGAAAAAGGTGAATCTCAGTCTATTGGGAACATGGTATATTAATGGGACATGGGGGAATCTCAGCCTACTGTGAACATAGTATATTATTGGGACATAGGTGAATATCAGTCTATTGGGAACATGGTATATCTCTGGGACATAGGGGAATCTCAGCCTATTGGGAACATAGTATGTTATTGGGACATAGGGGAATCTCAGTCTATTGAGAACATGGTATATTAATTTGAATTTGGGAATCTCAGCCTATTGGGAAGATGGTATAATAATGAGACATAGGTGAATCTCAGTCTTTTGGGAACTTGGTTTATTAATGGGACATAGGAGGAATCTCAGTCTATTGGGAACATGGTATATTAATGGGACGTAAGGTAATTTCTTTTATATTAATGGGACATAGGGGAGTCTATTGGGAACATGGTATATTAATGTGAAATAGGGGAATCTCAGTCTATTGGAATCATCGTATATTAATGGGACATAGGGGGATTTTAGACTATTGGTAATATGATGTATTAATGGGACATATGGGAATCTCAGACTATTGTGAACATAGTATATTAATGGGACATAGGGTAATATCAGTCTATTAGGAACATGGTATATTACTGGAACATAGGGGAATATCAGTCTATTGGGAACATGGTATATTAATGGAACATAGGGGAATCTCAGACTATTGGGAACATAGTATATTAACGGGACATATGGGAATCTCAGTCTATTGGGAACATTGTATATTAATGGGACATATGAGAATCTCAGTCTATTTTGAACATGGTATATTAATGAGACATAGGGGAATCTCAGTCTATTGGGAACATGGTATATTAATGGGACTTAGGGGAATCTCAGTCTATTGGGAACATGATATATTAATGGGACATAGGGAAAGCTCAGCCTATTGGAAACATAGTATATTATTTGGACAAAGGGGAATCTCAGTCTATTGGGAACATGGTATATTACTGGGACATAGGAGGAATCTCAGCCTATTTGGAACATAGTATATTAATGGTACATAGGGGAATCTCAGTCTATTGGGAAGATGGTATAATAATGGGACATAGGTGAATATCAGTCTATTGGGAACATGGTATATTATTTGGACAAAGGGGAATCTCAGTCTATTGGGAATATGGTATATTAATGGGACATAGGGGAATCTCAGTCTATTGGGAAGATGGTATAATAATGGGACATAGGTGAATATCAGTCTATTGGGAACATGGTATATTATTTGGACAAAGGGGAATCTCAGTCTATTGGGAATATGGTATATTAATGGGACATAGGGGAATCTCAGCCTATTGTGAACATAGTATATTAATGTGACATAGGTGAATATCAGTCAATTGGGAACATGGTATATCTCTGGGACATGGGGGAATCTCAGCCTATTGGGAACATAGTACATTATTGGGACATAGAGGAATCTCAGTCTATTGGGAACATGCTATATTAATTTGACATTGGGAATATCAGCCTATTGGGAAGATGGTATAAAAATAGGACATAGGTGAATATCAGTCTTTTGGGAACTTGATTTATTATTGGCACATAGGAGGAATCTCTGTCTATTAGGAACATAGTATATTAATGGGACATAGGGAAATCTCAGTCTATTGAGAACATGGTATATTAATTTGACATTGGGGAATCTCAGCCTATTGGGAAGATGGTATAATAATGGGACATAGGGGAATCTCAGTTTATTGGAAACTTTGTATATTAATGGGACATAGGTGGAATACCAGTGTATTGGGAACATGGTACATTAATGGGACATAGGAGGAATCTCAGTCTATTGGGAACATGGTACATTAATGGAACATAGGGGGAATACCAATGTATTGGGAACATTTTACATCAATGGAACATAGGAGGAATATCAGTTGTAACGGAACTCATCACTGTTTTACCCTGTTTTATGGTTATTTAGTTCTTGGTTAAAATAGGATCCTACTGTTATATTATATGTATGTTGGTTGATGCTCTGCAGGATATTAGCTCAGAATATTACAGACACCTAGCATAATACATAATCCTATTAGGGTCTCCTAGAGGCAGGTGTGTACCCCAGGGAGCTGAAGGTGTCGTCCTTCCTCCCCAGTGACAGTGTGTACCCCAGGGAGCAGAAGGTGCCGTCCTTCCTCCCCAGCGGCAGTGTGTACCACAGGGGGCCGAAGGGGTCGTCCTTCCCCCCCAGCGGCAGTGTGAACCACAGGGGGCAGAAGGTGTCGTCCTTCCCCCCCAGCGGCCGTGTGAACCCCAGGGGGCAGAAGGTGTCGTCCTTCCTCCCCAGCGGCAGTGTGAACCCCAGGGGGCAGAAGGTGTCGTCCTTCCCACCCAGCGGCAGTGTGAACCCCAGGGAGCTGAAGATGTCGCCCTCTCCCCCCAGCGACAGCTTACCCTAACAAGGGGAGACACCAATCCACCAGACGGCGCAGATGGGACCAGGGTCTCTGTGCCTGACCTACCAGGATGCTGGACAGCCTGTCCAGATCCCCAACTACTCTCACTGGGACAACCGGAGGAGGGGGTAAGTACAAATTCCCCTCCCCAGCTAACTCCTAATGTGGCTCCAGGGTTAACAGAGGAAATGTTAACCCCCACTGACCCCCACCTTTCCCTGACTACTGAGCCGGAATATGTCCCAAGTACCCCAGCAGAAGAGCTGACAGTGGGGCAGAGTGCAGTCGGCCTCTGCCCTCCCTTTGTCCCTTGTACAGAGCAGGATGTCCTGCAGGTTATACCAGCAGAAGAGCTGGCATCAGGGCAGAGTGCCGCTGGCCTCTGCCCCTCAAGTCCCCTCAGCGTGTTGCCCCATCACCCCAGCGAAATATCCAGGTGCCTGGTTTGACTTCCCCCCAAAGGGGAAATGTGTGACGAAGTGCCCTTCGCCACTTTGGCTTGAAGAGGACTGTTTGCCAGCCTCCTGCCCTGCGACTATGGCCCTGGGACATATTGCCCTTTGGAACCAGTGTTCGGTCATACCAGAGTGTATGTCACTCATTCTGGCCCTTTACATACAGGGGGGTCATTCTGTACTTGCCCTGTATGAACCATGATACCCCAGATAACTGTGCCATGAAGCCCATTCATATAATGAAAGACTATGGGAAAGACTGTAGCTACATGGCAATTGAACTGTGGGAAGAGGATCTGAGCGCTATTCGGAAGTTTTGTGCGCTCAGATCCCAGCTATCTGGGGATATGGGAAATGTGAGTAAATGTGAATTGCAGTAATGCTGATGGGTTGTCAAACTAGAGAATTGACCAACAAATACTTTTGTCCGGACATCCCCAGGCCGATCCGTTGGGATCAGACCGTGTATGCCGGCTTATGGTCACGGGGGAGGTGTGTAACGGAACCCATCACTGTTTTACCCTGTTTTATGGTTATTTAATTCTTGGTTAAAATATGATCCTACTGTTATATTATATGTATGTTGGTTGATGCTCTGCAGGATATTAGCTCAGAATATTACAGACACCTAGCATAATACATAATCCTATTAGGGTCTCCTAGAGGCAGGAGAGCCCTATTGTGTAAAGTGTTCACATTGTGAAAGACGGAACAAAGAGAAGCATTATCTTATCAATGTCTGTTATTGAATCAAAGTAGCCGGCTTGTCCCTGGGAGGTGTGACCCCACCTATTGTTCTCTCTATGTTTATTGTGTGGTCAAATATGGGCATGTGTATTACCTGTGGCCAAAGAGATGTATAAATATTTCTGTAAAGGTAAATAAAGTCAGTATTCATTTGACTCCCAAATTGTGTGTCGTCCAATATGGGAGGTCGGGAATGGTGAAACTGTAGTGCCTCTTGGGTATTTGACCGTATACCAGCGGATATATTGGACTGCGTGTTCCAGCTCCGTTACATCAGTGTATTGGGAACATTGTACATTAATGGAACATAGACGGAATCCCAGTGCATTTGATAGATAGGGGGAATCCCAGTGTATCTGGAACATGGTACATTAATGGAACATAGGGGGGATACCAGTGTATTAGGAATATGGTACAATAATGGAATATAGTCGGAATACCAGTGTATTGGGAACATGGTACATTCATGGAACATAGGAGGCATATCAGTATATTGGATACATGGTACATTAATGGAACATAGGGGGAATAACAGTATATTGGGAACACTGTACATTAATGGAACATAGGAAGAATCCCAGTGTATTTGGAACATGGTACATTAATTGAATATAGGGGGAATTCCAGTGTATTGGGAACATGGTACATTAATGGAACATAGGGAGAATACCAGTGTATTGTGAACATGGTACCTTAATGGAACATAGGTGGAATCCTAGTGAATTGGAATTAGGGTACATAAATGGAACCTTGGAGGAATCCCAGTGAATTGGTAACATGGCACATTAATGGAACATAGGGGGAATGCCAGTGTATTGGGAACATGGTACATTAATGAAACATATAGGGAATCCCAGTGTATTGGGAACATGGTACATTAGTGGAACATAAGGGAATACCAGTGTATTGGGAACATGGTACATTAATGGAACATAGTAGGAATCCAGGTGTATTGGCATCATGGTACATTAACAATAGAACCTAGGGGGAATCCCAGTTTATTGGGATCATGGTACATTAATGGAACATAGGGGGAATCCCAGTGTATTGGGAACATGGTACATAAATGGAACATAGGGGAATCTCAGTCTATTGGGAACTTGGTATATTAATAGGACATAGGAGGAATCTTAGTCTATTGGGAACATGGAACATTAATGGAACATAGGGGGAATACCAGTGTATTGGGAACATAGTACATTAATGGAACATAGGAGGAATATCAGTGTATTGTGAACATGGTATATTACTGGGACATAGGAGGAATCTCAGCCTATTGGGAACATAGTATTTTAATGGGAAATAGGTGAATATCAGTCTATTGGGAACAAGGTATATCTCTGCGACATATGGGAATCTCAGCCTATTGGTAACATAGTATATTATTGGGACATAGGGGAATGTCAGCCTATTAGGAACATGGTATATTACTGGGACATAGGAGGAATCTCAGCCTATTGGGAACATAGTATATTAATGGGACATAGGTGAATATCAGTTTATTGGGAACATGGTATATCTCTGGGACATAGAGGAATCTCATCCTATTGGGAACATAGTATATTATTGGGACATAGGGGAATCTCAGTCTATTGGGAACATGGTAGATTAATAGGACATAGGAGGAATCTTAGTCTATTGGTAACATGGAACATTAATGGAACATATGGGGAATACCAGTGTATTGGGAACATAGTACATTAATGGAACATAGGTGGAATATCAGTGTATTGGGAACATGGTATATTACTGGGACATAGGAGGAATCTCAGCCTATTGGGAACATAGTATTTTAATGGGACATAGGTGAATATCAGTCTATTGGGAACATGGTATATTAATTGGACATAGGGGAATCTCAGGCTATTGGAAACATAGTATATTATTTGGACAAAGGGGAGTCTCAGTCTATTGGGAATATGGTATATTAATGGGACATAGGGGAATCTCAGCCTATTGGGACAATTATATATTAATAGGAAATAGGAAGAATATTAGTCTTTTGGGAACATGGTATATCAATGGGACATAGGAAGAATCTCAGTCTCTTGGTAAAATGGCATATTAATGGGACATAGGAGGAATCTCAGCCTATTGGGAACAAAGTATATTAATGGTACATAGGGGAGTCTAGGCCTATTAGGAACATGGTATATTACTGGGACATAGGAGGAATCTCAGCCTATTGGGAACATAGTATATTAATGGGACATAGGTGAATATCAGTCTATTGGGAACATGGTATATCTCTGGCACATAGGGGAATCTCAGCCTATTGGGAACATAGTATATTATTGGGACATAGATGAATCTCAGTCTATTGGGAACATGCTATATTAATTTGACATTGGGAATCTCAGCCTATTGGGAACATAGTATATTAATGGTACATAGGGGAGTCTCAGTCTATTGGGAACATGGTATATCTCTGGCACATAGGGGAATCTCAGCCTATTGGGAACATAGTATATTATTGGGACATAGAGGAATCTCAGTCTATTGGGAACATGCTATATTAATTTGACATTGGGAATCTCAGCCTATTGGGAAGATGGTATAATAATGGGACATAGGTGAATCTCAGTCTTTTGGGAACTTGGTTTATTAATGGGACATAGGAGGAATCTCAGTCTATTAGGAACATAGTATATTAATAGGACATAGGGAAATCTCAGTCTATTGAGAACATGGTATATTAATTTGACATTGGGGAATCTCAGCCTATTAGGAACATAGTATATTAATGGTTGTAACGGATCTACTGGCACCCCGACCGGGTACCTCCGTTGATAGACGCGTCCTAGTTTGCGCCGAGGCCTACAAGCACCGCACCGGACACCTCAACCACCACAGACTCCACAACCGCCGTAGTTTAGCTGGAGCCGCGCCGTCTTCCTTCCACCCTGTATGAATCTCCAGCATCCAGGACCGTGTGGGGAAGACCTCTCCTCCAAGGAGGACACATCAGGAACAAGCGTTCAGTAGTTACAGCTCAAGGGAGTATGCAAAAGCATAGCAATCCCCAGTAGGATATAGCGATCCCCTCTAAGAACGAGATGAGACTACGTTTTGAAGGGTCAAGTAGAACTATATTTTAATGACAGGGGAATCTCCTTTTATGCAATGGTGCCCTCTGAAGGGCTACACCCACATAATTATCACAGCCAATTATATACATGGTTCAACCCCCACGTCTCCTCCCCTCAGATAACAGGTAACACAATTAAAACAGACGCAGTTTTAACCACATTCTGGATGTACCCCAAAAACAGGGGGTACACCTTTAAGTCCAGCACCGTTCAATAGCTCTCACCCAGGGGAACAACATATTAAAAAAAGGCATGAATCAGACCAGGGGTTCAAAAGTTAGTAAAAGTATCTTACTGGCAGCATGGCAATCCACATCCCCCATAGTTGGCCATAAAATACACATAGAGGGACAATAGGTGGGTCACATCTCCCTGGCAACTTGGATACAATCAGACATTAATTAGATCATCCTTCTTTGTTCTTATCTGAGAATAAAAACAGTTTATACAATCGACTTTCTTATCTGTAACAGGATTATCTATTAGCCTAGTAGCTGTGATATTCTGAGCCAATATATTCTGTAGAACATAAAACAACATATCTACAGTACAGCAATGTGATCATATTTTAACCAAGAATTAAATAATCATAAAACAGGGTAAAACAGTGATGGGTTCCGTTACAGCTGGGATCTGAGTGCATACAACTACCGAATAGCGCTCAGATCATCTTCACACAGTTCAATTGCCATGGAGCTAAAGTCTTTCCCATAGTCTTTCATAATATATGAATGGGCTCCATGGCATAGCTTTCTGTGGTATCATGGTTCACACAGGGCAAGTACCGAATGACCCCCCTGTATGTAAAGGGCCAGAATGAGTGACATACACTCTGGTATGGCCGAATACTGTGTTTAAAGGGCAATATGTACCAGGGCCATAGTCGCAGGGCAGGAGGCTGGCAAACAGTCCTCTCCAAGACAAAGTGGCGAAGGGCACTTCGTCACAATGGTACATAGGGGAGTCTCAGTCTATTGGGAACATAGTATATTAATGGGACATAGGTGAATATCAGTCTATTGGGAACATGGTATATCTCTGGCACATAGGGGAATCTCAGTCTATTAGGAACATAGTATATTAATGGGACATAGGGGAATATCAGTCTATTGGGAACATGGTATATCTCTGGCACATAGGGAAATCTCAGTCTATTGGGAACATGGTATATTAATTTGACATTGGGGAATCTCAGCCTATTGGGAACTTGGTTTATTAATGGGACATATGGGAATCTCATGCTATTAGGAAAGTGGTATATTAATGGGACATAGGGGAATCTCAGCCTAATAGGTAGATTGTATAATAATGGGACATAGGGGAATCTCAGTCTTTTAGGAACTTGGTTTATTAATGGGACATAGGAGGAATATCAGTCTATTAGGAAAGTGGTATATTAATGGGACATAGGGGAATCTCAGCCTATTGGGTAGATTGTATAATAATGGGACATAGGGTAATCTAAGCCTATTGGGAAGATGTTATAATAATGGGACATAGGGGAATCTCAGTTTATTGGGAACTTAGTATATTAATGGGACATAGGTGGAATATCAGTGTATTGAGAACATTGTACATTAATGGAACATAGACAGAATCCCGGTGTATTTGATAGATAGGGGGAATCCCAGTGTATCGGGAACATGGTACATTAATGGAACATGGGGGGATACCAGTGTATTAGGAATATGGTACAATAATGGAATATAGTCGGAATACCAGTGTATTGGGAACATGGTACATTCATGGAACATAGGAGGCATATTATTATATTGGAAACATGGTACATTAATGGAACATAGGGGGAATAACAGTATATTGGGAACACCGTACATTAATGGAACATAGGAAGAATCCCATTGTATTGGGAACATGGTACATTAATTGAACATAGGGGGAATAACAGTATATTGGGAACATGGTACATTAATGGAACATGGGGGGATACCAGTGTATTAGGAATATGGTACAATAATGGAATATAGTCGGAATACCAGTGTATTGGGAACATGGTACATTCATGGAACATAGGAGGCATATTAGTATATTGGAAACATGGTACATTAATGGAACATAGGGGGAATAACAGTATATTGGGAACACTGTACATTAATGGAACATAGGAAGAATGCCATTGTATTGGAAACATGGTACATTAATGGAACATAGGGGGAATAACAGTATATTGGGAACACCGTACATTAATGGAACATAGGAAGAATCCCATTGTATTGGGAACATGGTACATTAATTGAACATAGGGGGAATAACAGTATATTGGGAACATGGTACATTAATGGAACATGGGGGGATACCAGTGTATTAGGAATATGGTACAATAATGGAATATAGTCGGAATACCAGTGTATTGGGAACATGGTACATTCATGGAACATAGGAGGCATATTAGTATATTGGAAACATGGTACATTAATGGAACATAGGGGGAATAACAGTATATTGGGAACACTGTACATTAATGGAACATGGGGGGATACCAGTGTATTAGGAATATGGTACAATAATGGAATATAGTCGGAATACCAGTGTATTGGGAACATGGTACATTCATGGAACATAGGAGGCATATTAGTATATTGGAAACATGGTACATTAATGGAACATAGGGGGAATAACAGTATATTGGGAACACTGTACATTAATGGAACATAGGAAGAATGCCATTGTATTGGAAACATGGTACATTAATGGAACATAGGGGGAATAACAGTATATTGGGAACACCGTACATTAATGGAACATAGGAAAAATCCCATTGTATTGGGAACATGGTACATTAATTGAACATAGGGGGAATAACAGTATATTGGGAACATGGTACATTAATGGAACATGGGGGGATACCAGTGTATTAGGAATATGGTACAATAATGGAATATAGTCGGAATACCAGTGTATTGGGAACATGGTACATTCATGGAACATAGGAGGCATATTAGTATATTGGAAACATGGTACATTAATGGAACATAGGGGGAATAACAGTATATTGGGAACACTGTACATTAATGGAACATAGGAAGAATACCAGTGCATTGTGAACATGGTACATAAATAGAACATAGGGGAATCTCAGTTTATTGGAAACTTGGTATATTAATGTAACATAGGAGGAATCTTAGTCTATTGGGAACATGGAACATTAATGGAACATATGGGGAATACCAGTGTATTGGTTAGATGGACATTAATAGACATTGCAGGAAATCTCTATTGGTTGTGTAGAAGCCGCTGTGTGCCAGTGTTGCCTCCCAATCTCCAGTGCTCTGTCTGTGTACACACCATGTGCCCTCAGCTGTGCGGCTCCATCCTGTCCAGTCACTGATGGACGTCTCAGACAGACAGCGCCAAGTGGACAAGAGGGGAGGGAGACACGGAAATGGCCAGGATGATGTCAAACTAATGGGGCTGATGGAGGGAGGTGGGGAGAGGGAGGGGGAGAGAGAGAGGGGGATAGAGAGACAGAGAGATAGGGGAGAGAGAAGAGAAAAGGAGAGAGAGGGAGAGAAAAAGAGAGGGAGAGAGAAAGGGGGGGGGGGAGAGAGCAAGAGAGAGGGGGATAGAGAGACAGAGAGATAGGGGAGAAAGAAGAGAAAAAGAGATAGGGAGAGAAAAAGAGAGAGAGAGAGAGAGAAAGAGGGGGGAGAGAGCAAGAGAGAGGGGGATAGAGAGAAAGAGAGATAGGGGAGAAAGAAGAGAGAGAGGGAGAGAAAAAGAGAGAGAGAGAGAGAGAAAGAGGGGGAGAGAGCAAGAGAGAGGGGGATAGAGAGAAAGAGAGATAGGGAGAGAGAAAGAGAGAGGGGGGAGAGACAGAGAGAGAGAGGGGAGAGAGAGGGGAGAGAAAAGAGAGATGGGAAGAGAGACAAGGGGAGAGATATATGTACTGTATATATATATATATATATATATATATATATATATATATATATATATATAGAGAGAGAGAGAGAGAGAGAGAGAGAGTGAGAGAGAGAGAGAGAAAGATACAGAGAGAGACAGAGAGAGAGAGAGAGAGAGAGACAGAGGGGGAGAGAAAGAGAGAGAGAGAGAGACAGAGAGAGGGGGAGAGACAGAGAGAGAGAGAGAGAGAGAAAGAGAGAGGTAGGGGAGAGAGAGAGAGACAGACAGAGAGAGCGAGAGAGAGGAGAGAGACAGAAAGAGAGAGAGGGGAGACAGAGAGAGAGACAGAGGGGGGAGACAGAAAGAGAGAGAGACACAGAAAGAGTGAGAGGGGGAGAGACAGAGAGGGAGACAGAGATAGAGAGAGACAGAGAGAGGGGGGAGAGACGAGAGAGACAGAGAGAGCGAGAGAGAGGGGAGAGACAGAAAGAGAGAGGGGGGGAAGAGACAGAGAGAGAGAGACACAGAGGGGGGGAGAGAAAGAGAGACAGAGATAGAGGCACACAGAAAGGGGGGAGAGACTGAGAGAGACAGAGAGTGGGGTTTGAAAAAGATAGAGATAGAGAGGGGGGAGAGACGGAAAGAGACAGAGAGAGAGAGGTAGACAGATAGAGAGGGGGAGATACAGAACGTGTTCCTTACTATTACAGAGGCATCAATGATACATTGGTGGGCGTTTTTTGTGAGAGAGTTTACATTTCTGGAGAGCCGTGCTTGCATTGAATGATGCAAGGTGTTTGCTGCTGGGCCAGTGAGGGGGAGGGGTGAGGCAACAAATTCAGTTATCAGACAAAGGCTCTGCACTTCTACCTATTCCTTCCTCCCTACCCTTTCTCTACTGATAATTACAATGGCTCCCCACATCATTCAGATCTGAGGAAATGATGTAACAAACACAAAATGGATTTCTGTGCTGGTAAACTGAATAAAATCTGATTTTCTTGCAAAAAATGTTTTATATTTATTGCTTAAAAAGCAGCTAATATTGTGGGTTGTAATGGGATAAGGAACAGCAGAATAACAAGAGCAGAAACAACAACAATAATACTAAAAATACTACTACTACTACTACTACTACTACTACTACTAATAATAATAATAATAATAATAATAATAATAATAATAATAATAATATAGTGATGATGATAATGATTACTATTATTATTATTAATATTATTATTATTATTATTATTATTGTTATTATTAAGAACATTAATACTACTACTACTAACAAGTGTACATAATATAAATACTAACACACAATATAAATGCAGTCAAAATATAAATACTAACACACAATATAAACACAAGCACACAATATAAATACTAACACAATATAAATACTAACACACAATATAAATACAGTCACACTATAAATACTAACACACAATATAAATACTAACACAATATAAATACTAACACACAATATAAATACAGTCACACTATAAATACTAACACACAATATAAATACTAACACAATATGAATACTAACACACAATATAAATACTAACACAATATAAATACTAACACAATATAAATACTAACACACAATATAAATAGTCATAATATAAATACTAACACCATATAAATAAAAACACACAATATAAATACAGTCAAAATATAAATACTAAGACACAATATAAATACTGTCACAATATAAATAATAACAAAATATAAATACTAACACACAATATAAATACTAACACATAATATAAAATCTAACAGACAATATAAATACAAACACACAATATAAATACTAACACAATATAAATAATAACAAAATATAAATACTAACACACAATATAAATACAGTCATAATATAAATACTAACACAATATAAACACAAACACACTATATAAATACTAACACCATATAAATAAAAACACACAATATAAATACAGTTACAATATAAATACAGTTACAATATAAATACAAACACACAATATAAATACTAACACAATATAAATACTAACACAATATAAATACTAGCACAATATAAATATTAGCACAATATAAATACTAACACACAATATAAATACTAACAGACAATATAAATACAAACACACAATATAAATACTAACACAATATAAATACTAACACACAATATAAATACTAACAGACATTATAAATGCTAACACATAATAGAAATACAGTAATAATATAAATACTAACACAATATAAATACTAACACAATATAAACACAAACACACTAAATAAATACTAACACCATATAAATACAAACACACAATATAAATAATAACACAATATAAATACTAACACAATGTAAATACTAAAACAATATCAATAATAACAAACAATATAAATGCTAACACATAATATAAATACTAACACACAATATAAATACAAACACAAATTATAAATACAAACACATAATATTAATAATAACACAATATAAATACTAACACAATATAAATACTAACACACAATGTAAATACAGTCACAATATAAATACTAACACATAATATTAATAATAACACAATATAAATACTAACACACAATGTAAATACAGTCACAATATAAATGCTAACACATAATATAAATAATAAGACAATATAAATACAAACACAAATTATAAATACTTACACATAATATAAATAATAACACAATATAAATACAAACACAAATTATAAATACTAATACATAATATTACTAATAACACAATATAAATACTAACACACAATATAAATACAAACACAAATTATAAATACTAACACATAATATAAATAATAACACAATATAAATACAAACACAAATTATAAATACTAACACATAATATAAATAATGACACAATATAACTACAAACACAAATTATAAATACTAACACATAATGTAAATAATAACACAGTATAAATACAAACACAAATTATAAATACTAACACATAATATAAATAATGACACAATATAAATACAAACACAAATTATAAATACTAACACATAATATAAATAATTACACAATATAAATAGAAACACAAATTATAAATACTAACACATAATATTAATAATAACACAATATAAATACTAACACAATATAAATACTAAACCACAATGTAAATACTAATACATAATATTAAGAATAACACAATATAAATACTAACACAATATAAATACTACAACACAATGTAAATACAGTCACAATATAAATACTAACACAAAATATAAATACTAACACACAATGTAAATACAGTCACCATATAAATACTAAAACAATATAAATAATAACAGACAATATAAATACTAACACAATGTAAATGCTAACACACAATATAAATACAAACACAATATAAATACTAACACACAATATAAATACAAACACAAATTATAAATACAAACACATAATATTAATATTACCACAATATAAATACTAACACAATATAAATACTAACACACAATGTAAATAATGACACAATATAAATACAAACACAAATTATAAATACTAACACATAATATAAATAATAACACAATATAAATACAAACACAAATTATAAATACTAACACATAATATAAATAATGACACAATATAAATACAAACACAAATTATAAATACTAACACATAATATAAATAATAACATAATATATAAATACAAACACAAATTATAAATACTAATACATAATATTACTAATAACACAATATAAATACTAACACACAATATAAATACAAACACAAATTATAAATACAAACACATAATATTAATATTAACACAATATAAATACTAACACAATATAAATACTAACACACAGTGTAAATACAATCACAATATAAATACTAACACAAAATATAAATACTAACAAAATATAAATACAAACACAGATTATAAATACTAACACAATGTAAATGCTAACACAATATAAATACAAACACAATATAAATACTAACACACAATATAAATACAAACACAAATTATAAATACAAAAACATAATATTAATATTAACACAATATAAATACTAACACACAATGTAAATACAGTCACAATATAAATACTAACACATAATATAAATAATGACACAATATAAATACAAACACAAATTATAAATACTAACACATAATATAAATAATAACACAATATAAATACAAACAAAAATTATAAATACTAATACATAATATTAATAATAACACAATATAAATACTAACACAATATAAATACTACAACACAATGTAAATACAGTCACAATATAAATACTAACACAAAATATAAATACTAACACACAATGTAAATACAGTCACAATATAAATACTAAAACAATATAAATAATAACAGACAATATAAATACTAACACAATATAAATGCTAACACACAATATAAATACAAACACAATATAAATGCTAACACATAATATAAATACTAACACACAATATAAATACAAACACAAATTATAAATACAAACACATAATATTAATAATAACACAATATAAATACTAACACAATATAAATACTAACACACAATGTAAATACAGTCACAATATAAATACTAACACATAATATTAATAATAACACAATATAAATACTAACACACAATGTAAATACAGTCACAATATAAATGCTAACACATAATATAAATAATAAGACAATATAAATACAAACACAAATTATAAATACTTACACATAATATAAATAATAACACAATATAAATACAAACACAAATTATAAATACTAATACATAATATTACTAATAACACAATATAAATACTAACACACAATATAAATACAAACACAAATTATAATATAAATAATGACACAATATAAATACAAACACAAATTATAAATACTAACACATAATATAAATAATAACACAATATAAATAGAAACACAAATTATAAATACTAACACATAATATTAATAATAACACAATATAAATACTAACACAATATAAATACTAAACCACAATGTAAATACTAATACATAATATTAAGAATAACACAATATAAATACTAACACAATATAAATACTACAACACAATGTAAATACAGTCACAATATAAATACTAACACAAAATATAAATACTAACACACAATGTAAATACAGTCACCATATAAATACTAAAACAATATAAATAATAACAGACAATATAAATACTAACACAATGTAAATGCTAACACACAATATAAATACAAACACAATATAAATACTAACACACAATATAAATACAAACACAAATTATAAATACAAACACATAATATTAATATTACCACAATATAAATACTAACACAATATAAATACTAACACACAATGTAAATAATGACACAATATAAATACAAACACAAATTATAAATACTAACACATAATATAAATAATAACACAATATAAATACAAACACAAATTATAAATACTAACACATAATATAAATAATGACACAATATAAATACAAACACAAATTATAAATACTAACACATAATATAAATAATAACATAATATATAAATACAAACACAAATTATAAATACTAATACATAATATTACTAATAACACAATATAAATACTAACACACAATATAAATACAAACACAAATTATAAATACAAACACATAATATTAATATTAACACAATATAAATACTAACACAATATAAATACTAACACACAGTGTAAATACAATCACAATATAAATACTAACACAAAATATAAATACTAACAAAATATAAATACAAACACAGATTATAAATACTAACACAATGTAAATGCTAACACAATATAAATACAAACACAATATAAATACTAACACACAATATAAATACAAACACAAATTATAAATACAAAAACATAATATTAATATTAACACAATATAAATACTAACACACAATGTAAATACAGTCACAATATAAATACTAACACATAATATAAATAATGACACAATATAAATACAAACACAAATTATAAATACTAACACATAATATAAATAATAACACAATATAAATACAAACAAAAATTATAAATACTAATACATAATATTACTAATAACACAATATAAATACTAACACACAATATAAATACAAACACAAATTATAAATACTAACACATAATATAAATAATAACACAGTATAAATACAAACACAAATTATAAATACTAACACATAATATAAATAATGACACAATATAAATACAAACACAAATTATAAATACTAACACATAATATAAATAATAACATAATATAAATACAAACACAAATTATAAATACTAATACATAATATTAATAATAACACAATATAAATACTAACACAATATAAATACTACAACACAATGTAAATACAGTCACAATATAAATACTAACACATAATATTAATAATAACACAATATAAATACTAACACAATATAAATACTAACACACAATATAAATACAAACACAATATAAATACTAACACACAATATAAATACAAACACAAATTATAAATACAAACACATAATATTAATATTAACACAATATAAATACTAACACAATATAAATACTAACACACAATGTAAATACAGTCACAATATAAATACTAACACATAATATAAATACAGTCACAATATAAATACTAACACATAATATAAATAATGACACAATATAAATACAAACACAAATTATAAATACTAACACATAATATAAATAATAACACAATATAAATACAAACACAAATTATAAATACTAACACATAATATAAATAATGACACAATATAAATACAAACACAAATTATAAATACTAACACATAATATAAATAATAACACAATATAAATACAAACACAAATTATAAATACTAATACATAATATTACTAATAACACAATATAAATACTAACACACAATATAAATACAAACACAAATTATAAATACAAACACATAATATTAATATTAACACAATATAAATACTAACACAATATAAATACTAACACACAATGTAAATACAGTCACAATATAAATACTAACACAAAATATAAATACTAACAAAATATAAATACAAACACAAATTATAAATACTAACACATAATATAAATAATAACAATATAAATACAAACACAAATTATAAATACTAACACACAATATAATTAATTTCACACAATATAAATACAAACACAAATTATAAATACTAACACACAATATAATTAATTTCACACAATATAAATACTAACACAAATTATAAATACTAACACACAATATAATTAATTTCACACAAAATAAATACTAACACTATATATATACTTTTACACAATATAAATACAGTCACAATATAAATACTAACACATAATATAAATACAAACACACAATATAAATACTAACACACAATATAAACAGTAACACACAACAACACCACTTAAATCACAGACATAAAACCAAACGCAAACACTCAGGTAACTAGTAACACAATATATAGAGACACATTTTATATATATATATATAAATGCTAAAACACACAAAACAAATACTAATAAACAAATATAATTACAAACACACACTATATGTATAATTACAATATAAAAATCTATAAATATATTAAATCAAACCCAACAGAATTATACCAACACAATATAATAACATAACTCGTATACAATATATATATATACAGACACAATATACATATAACACACAGTATAAATACGCACAATATTAGTATAATTACAC
>CM050163.1:3870342-3917842 GCA_027410445.1 Discoglossus pictus
CCTTCTCTGTAAGCCCCCCATGCCCCATGGATCATCCAGGGTTGGTCCAGGATCCTCAGAGCCACCATGAGCCCATCAGTTTTGGGATCGATCAGATCCTTAACAACCCAGAGCAGCCCAATGGCCTCTTGTGCCCTAGGACTGGTGAACACGATTATGGGGGCAACACTGTGTATACTGGGGGCTACAGCAATGTTTACAACCCGGCATGCCCCCTGCCAGGACTGCCTAACCCAGCATGCCCCCTGCCAGGTCTGCCCAACCCAGGATGCCCCCTGCCAGGGCTGCCCACCTCCTACAACCTCAACATGAGGATGGATGTGAGCATGAACGTCAATGTGAGTCCTGCAGGGGTGATCAGGGTGCCAGCCCACAGACCCATGCCCCCTGCTGCCCCCACACCCCTCCAGGGCTCCCCCGCTGCCCCCACACTGGCTGGACTACCCCTCCCATGGATGGAAAGCAGCAGGAGGTTCAATAAGGACAGGATAACAGGTGAGTGCACTGATGGGGTAATATGGGGGTGTCTGACCCATGTCAGTATATATGGGGGATCCTAACTTAAGGGTCTCTGGCCCATGCCAATGTATATGCTGGATCCTAACCTGGCGGTATGTGACCCATGGCAATATATATGTGTGATCTTGACCTGGGGGTATGTGACCCATGCCAATATATATGGGTGATCCTGACCTGGGGCTATCTCACCTATGCCAATATATATATGGGGTATCCTGACCTGGGGGTATCTGTCCTATATAAATATATATGGGTGATCCTGACCTGGGGGTATCTTACCTATGCCAATATATATGGGGGATCCCAACCTGGGGGATGTCTGACCCATGACAATGTATATGGGGGATCCTAACCTGGGGGTATCTTACCTATGCCAATATATATGGGGGATCCTAACCTAGGGGAATCTGACCCACACCAATATATATGGGGGATTCTAACCTAGGGGAATCTGACCCATGCCAATATATATGGGGGATCCAATCCTGGTGGATGTCTGGCCCATGACAATGTATATGGGGGATCCTAAACTGGGGGTATCTGACCTATGCCAATATATATGGGGGATCCTAACCTAGGGGAATCTGACCCATGCCAGTATATATGGGGGATGCTACCTTGGAGGTCTCTGATCCGTGCCAATGTATATGCTGGATCCTAACCTGGAAGTGTCTGACACATACCAATATATATGGGGATTCTAACCTGGGTGTATCTGACTCATGTCAGTATATATGGGGGATTCTAACATGGGGTATCTGACCCATGCCAAAATATATGGGGGATTCTAAGCTGGGGGTATTTGACTCATGCCAATACAAATGGGGGATCCAATATCTGACCTATGCCAATATATATATGGGGGATCCTAACCTGGTGAGTGTCTGACCCATGCCAATGTATATGGGGGATCCTAAGCTGAGGGTATCTGACCCATGCCAATATATATGGGGGATCCAAACCTGGGGGCATCTGACATATGCCAATATATATGGGGGATCCTAACCTGGGGCATCTGACCCATGCCAATATATATGTGGGATCCAAACCTGGGTGTGTATGACCCCTGCCAATATATATGATGGATCCTAACCTGGTGGTATCTGACCCATGCCAATATATATGTGGGATCCTAACCTGGGGCATCTGACCCATGCCAATATATATGTGGGATCCAAACCTTGGGGTGTCTGACCCATGTCAATATATATGAGGGATCCTAACCTGGGTGTGTATGACCCCTGCCAATATATATGATGGATCCTAACCTGGTGGTATCTGACCCATGCCAGTATATATGGGAGATCCTAACCTGGGGGTATCTGACCCATGCCAATATATATGGGTGATCCTGATCTGGGGGTATCTGTCCTATACAAATATATATGGGTGATCCTGACCTGGGGGTATCTTACCTATGCCAATATATATGGGGGATCCAAACCTGGGGCATGCCTGACCCATGACAATGTATATGGGGGATCCTAACCTGGGGGTATCTTACCTATGCCAATATATATGGGGGATCCTAACCTAGGGGAATCTGACCCATGCCAGTATATATGGGGGATCCAATCCTGGGGGATGTCTGGCCCATGACAATGTATATGGGGGATCCTAAACTGGGGGTATCTGACCTATGCCGATATATATGGGGGATCCTAACCTAGGGGAATCTGACCCATGCCAGTATATATGGGGGATGCTACCTTGGAGGTCTCTGATCCGTGCCAATGTATATGCTGGATCCTAACCTGGAAGTGTCTGACCCATACCAATATATATGGGGATTCTAACCTGGGTGTATCTGACTCATATCAGTATATATGGGGGATTCTAACATGGGGTATCTGACCCATGCCAAAATATATGGGGGATTCTAAGCTGGGGGTATTTGACTCATGCCAATACAAATGGGGGATCCAATATCTGACCTATGCCAATATATATATGGGGGATCCTAACCTGGTGAGTGTCTGACCCATGCCAATGTATATGGGGGATCCTAAGCTGAGGGTATCTGACCCATGCCAATATATATGGGGGATCCAAACGTGGGGGCATCTGACATATGCCAATATATATGGGGGATCCTAACCTGGGGCATCTGACCCATGCCAATATATATGTGGGATCCAAACCTGGGTGTGTATGACCCCTGCCAATATATATAAAGGATCCTAACCTGGTGGTATCTGACCCATGCCAATATATATGTGGGATCCTAACCTGGGGCATCTGACCCATGCCAATATATATGTGGGATCCAAACCTTGCGGTGTCTGACCCATGTCAATATATATGAGGGATCCTAACCTGGGTGTGTATGACCCCTGCCAATATATATGATGGATCCTAACCTGGTGGTATCTGACCCATGCCAGTATATATGGGAGATCCTAACCTGGGGGTATCTGACCCATGCCAATATATATGGGTGATCCTGATCTGGGGGTATCTGTCCTATACAAATATATATGGGTGATCCTGATCTGGGGGTATCTTACCTATGCCAATATATATGGGGGATCCAAACCTGGGGGATGTCTGATCCATGACAATGTATATGGGGGATCCTAACCTGGGGGTATCTTACTTATGCCAATATATATGGGGGATCCTAACCTAGGGGAATCTGACCCACACCAATATATATGGGGGATTCTACCTTGGAGGTCTCTGATCCGTGCCAATGTATATGCTGGATCCTAACCTCGAAGTGTCTGACACATACCAATATATATGGGGATTCTAACCTGGGTGTATCTGACTCATGTCAGTATATATGGGGGATCCTAACATGGGGTATCTGACCCATGCCAAAATATATGGGGGATTCTAAGCTGGGGGTATTTGACTCATGCCAATACAAATAGGGGATCCAATATCTGACCTATGCCAATATATATATGGGGGATCCTAACCTGGTGAGTGTCTGACCCATGCCAATGTATATGGGGGATCCTAAGCTGAGGGTATCTGACCCATGCCAATATATATGGGGGATCCAAACCTGGGGGCATCTGACCCATGCCAATATATATGTGGGATCCAAACCTTGCGGTGTCTGACCCATGTCAATATATATGAGGGATCCTAACCTGGGTGTGTATGACCCCTGCCAATATATATGATGGATCCTAACCTGGTGGTATCTGACCCATGCCAGTATATATGGGGGATCCTAACCTGGGGGTATCTGACCCATGCCAATATATATGGGGGATCCTAACCTGGGGGGTGTTTAAACCATGCCAGAATATATGGGGGATCCTAACTTGGGGATCTCTGACCCATGCCAATGTCTATGCTGGATCTTAACCTGGGGGAATCTGACCCGTGACAATATATATAGGGATCCTAACCTGGGGGGTGTCTGACCCATGCCAATATATATGGGGATCCTAACCTGGGGGTGTCTAACCCATGCCAATATATATGGGGAATAACAAAAAAAAAAAAACATCCAACAGCCTCGCAATGAGCGCCGAAGGTCCTCACGGTAAAAAATGTTTTACATTATGTCTAAAACAGCATTCCCTGGCTTACATTTTCATGCCCGTCCTTTTTTTGACGGGCAATTCGCTAGTTATCAATATATTCATTATTTATTTGCTTTTACAAACATAATAGTGTTTGTATTACAGGTATAAATAAAAATAATAATAATAATAATATTAATAATAATAATAATAAGTGATTACTTACCATTCTGACCCTTTCTAAGTAAAATGTAAATGATAAATATAAGTACTTCATATAAATAAATGTGTCTTCATTTAATAATTACTACCCCCATAATTTATGTTAATAATAACAACACTATTACCAATAAAAGTATTATTCCCAATAACTAAGGTTTCTGGCTCCTTATTAAGGTTTCTGGCTCCTAACTAAGGTGTCTGGCTCTCAGACCCCAAATACATTGTAACCCTGCTTTGTAATAATTATTGCAAATATTTTTTTTTCGATAATAGTATCTACAAAACAACAACACACAAATGTAAATAAACAAACACAAATGTAAATAAACAAACTGCGTCATATGAGCTCAATGTATAAAATGACCCAAAACCAAAAATAAAAGGAATTTACCCAATATAGTATTTGTATTACAGAGGTGTGAATGTGTAGAGACACAGTATGTATAGATAACCAATACTATATATAAATAATGACAATCTAAATAATAAATAATGATAATTAATATAAATAATGATAATATGTAATAATAATAATAATATTATCTATTATATATCTATGTGGTAAGTGGGGTACCTCAGGGTTCAGTATTAGGTAAGTGGAGTTCCTCAAGGTTCAGTATTAGGTCCTCTCCATTTTTACATATACGACTAAGAAGTAGGACTGGAAAATAGTGTCTCCATTTTCGCTGATGACATGAAGTTGTGCAAGGTAATTAAATCAGATAATGATGTGCTTTCCCTCCAAAAGGATTTGCATAAATTAGAGAAATGAGCGGCTAAATGGCAGATGAGATTTAATACGAATAAATGTAAAGTTATTCATTTTGGAAGGAAAAATAGCCATGCAATGTATAATCTTAATGGAGCAAATCTAGGTGTATCAGATATTGAAAGGGATTTGGGAGTACTTGTGGACAACCACCTAGGTAACAGCGCTCAATGCCAAGCAGCAGCTGCAAAGGCAAATAAAATATTAGCATGTATTAAGAAGGGTATAGAAGCCAGGGAAGCAAATATAATTCTGCCACTATACAAATCTCTAGTATGCCCTCATTTGGAATATGGAGGACAATTTTGGGCACCACTTCATAAAAAGAACATTTTAGAGCTGGAAAAGGTACAGAGAAGGGCAACAAAACTAATAAGGGGAATGGAGGGGCTAAGTTATGAAGAAAGACTAACCAAATTAAACTTATTTTCTCTAGAAAAAGCCCCTAAGAGGAGATATGATTACCTTATATAAATACATCCAGGGTCATTATAAAGATTTGTCACGGGAGCTTTTTGTGCCAAGAGGTTTTCAACTGACAAGAGGACATCCTGAGGTTAGAAGTAAAAAGATTCCACCTTAAAGAAAGAAAAGGGTTCTCCACAGTAAGGGTGGTTAATCTGTGGAATTCTCTACCAAAGGAGGTGGTGACAGCGGATTCAATAGATAACTTCAAAAGGGGACTAGATTTTTTTCTAATTAAAAAGGGCATTCATGGTTATCATGGATAATTAGAGAGAGGGAATATTGATCCAGGGAGGAATCTGATTGCCAGTATCTAGGGTCAGGAAGGAATTATTATTATTTTTTCCCTTTTGAGACAATTGGCAAAGTATCACTTGGGCTTTTTTTCTGTTACTTCCTCTGGTTCAATTAACAACTAATCCGCATATTGCAGATCAGAGGAGATCTTAAAAGGTTGAACTTGATGCACTAAAAGTATTTTTTCAACCTCGATTACTATGTAACTATGTCACTATTAGCTAATTCTTATCATTCAAAATGGGCAGGTCATAGCAGAGAGGTTAGCCAATGGGTCGGGGTCCACTGGAGAAGGAACTGCCAATCTACTGCAGTATCTTTGGCAAGAAAACCATATGGATGGGCAGGGTGTGAGTGCATATACAGAGACATAGTGCCACAGTGTCCCCTATATAATGTCACAGTGTCACCTATACAATGTCACAGTGTCCCCTATATAATGTCACAGTGTCACCTATACAATGTCACAGTGTCCCCTATATAATGTCACAGTGTCACAGTGCCCCCTATATAATGTCACAGTGTCCCCTATATAATGTCACTGTGTCCCCTATATAATGTCACAGTGTCACAGTGTCCCCTATGTAATGTCACAGTGTCCTTTCTCAGGTTCCACAGATTCTAGTGCCAGGGGCTGTGCTTGGCACTGCCCTTTTTTTTCAGGCTCACACATTTTGGTGCCAAAGGTGGGGCTTGGCACTGCCCTTCCTCAGACCCACACATACTTGTGCCAGGGGCAGGGCTTGGCACCGCACTACCTCAGGCCCACACATTCTAGTGCCAGGGTCAGAACTTGGCACTGTCTTTCCTCAGGCCCACACATTCCTGTGTCAGGGGCGTAGCTTGGCACTGCCCTTCCTCAGACCCACACATACTTGTGCCATGGGCGGGGCTTGGCACTTCCCTTTCTCAGGCCCACACATTCTAGTGCCAGGGACGGGGCTTGGCACTTCCCTTCCTCAGGACCGCACATTCTAGTGCCAGGGCAGAGCTTGGCACTGCCCTTCCTCAAGACCACACATGCTTATGCCAGGGGCAGGGCTTGACACTGCCCTACCTCAGGCCCACACATTCTTGTGCCAGGGGTGGGGCTTGGCACTGCCCCCCCTCAGGCCCACACATTCTTGTGCCAGGGGTGGGGCTTGGCACTCCCTTTCTCAGGCTGACACATTCTACTGCCATGGGCGGGGCTTGGCACTCCCTTTCTCAGGCACCACATTCTAGTGCCAGGGGCCGGGCTCGCACTGTCCTTCCTCAGGCCCACACATTCTTGTGCCAGAGGTGGGCTTGGCACTGCCCTACCTCAGGACCACACATTCTCGTGCCAGGAGCGGGGTTTGGCACTGCCCTTCCTCAGACCCACATATTCTTGTGCAAGGGGCGGGGCTTGGCATTGCC
The DNA here is from genome assembly GCA_027410445.1 of Discoglossus pictus. NCBI lineage: Eukaryota > Metazoa > Chordata > Amphibia > Anura > Alytidae > Discoglossus > Discoglossus pictus. The sequence goes on from CM050163.1 coordinate 3,877,495, forward strand.
TTTTCTCAGGCCCACACATTCTTCTGTCAGGGGCGGGCTTGGCACTGCCCTACCTCAGGCTCACACATTCTTGTGCCAGGGGTGGGGCTTGGCATTGCCCTACCTCAGGCTCACACATTCTTGTGCCAGAGGCGTAGCTTGGCACTGCCCTTTCTCAGGCCCACACATTATTGTGCCAAGGGCAGGGTTGGCACTGCCCTTCCTTAGGCCCACACATTCTAGTGCCATGGGCAGGGCTTGGCACAGCCGTTCCTCAGGCCCACACATTCTAGTGCCAGGGGAAGGGCTTGGTACTGCCCTTTTTTTCAGGCTTACTCATTCTTGTGCCAGGGTTTGGGCTTGGCACTGCCCTTTCTCAGGCCCACACATTCTACTGCCAGGGGCGGGGCATGGCACTGCCCTACCTCAAGGCTCACACATTCTTGTGCCAGGGGCGTAGCTTGGCATTGCCCTTTCTCAGGCCCACACATCATTGTGCCAAGGGCAGGGCTTGGCACTGTCCTTCCATAGGCCCACACATTCTAGTGCCATGGGCAGGGCTTGGCACTGCCGTTCCTCAGGCCCACACATTCTAGTGCCAGGGGAAGGGCTTGGTACTGCCCTTTTTTTTCAGGCTTACACATTCTTGTGCCACGGTTTGGGCTTGGCACTGCCCTACCTCAGGCTCACACATTCTTGTACCAGGGGCGTAGCTTGGCACTGCCCTTTCTCAGGCCCACACATCATTGTGCCATGGGAAGGGCTTGGCACTGCCCTTCCTTAGGCCCACACATTCTAGTGCCATGGGCAGGGCTTGGCACTGCCGTTCCTCAGTCCCACACATTCTAGTGCCAGGGGAAGGGCTTGGTACTGCCCTTTTTTTCAGGCTTACACATTCTTGTGCCAGGGTTTGGGCTTGGCACTGCCCTTCCTCAGGCCCACACATTCTTGTGCCAGGGGCGGGGCTTGGCACTGCCCTTTCTCAGGCCCACACATTCTACTGCCAGGGGCGGGGCTTGGCACTGTCTTTCCTCAGGCCCACACATTCTTGTGCTAGGGGCTAGGCTTGGCACTGACCTTCCTCAGGCCCACACATTCTTGTGCCAGGGCCGGTGCTTGGCACTGCCATTTCTCAGGCCCACAAATTATAGTGCCAGACAAATTGCAGTGGGCGTGTGGGAGTCAGTGTGTGTGTTTGTGATGTTCAGTCGTGACCAACTCTCCGTGACCTCATGTCCCATTACACACCATGCTGATCCACTTGGTATTCATGGCAGTTCCTTCTCCAGTGGGCCACTACATACAGCTCCTAGGTAGTCTCCCATCCAAGTACTGACCAGGCCCATTCCTGATTGGCTTCATCCAGATCGCATCTGTGAAAGCCCCAAATCCTATCCACGGGACCACCAGGAAACCCCCACGTTCTTTAGGTAATGGTTGTTTTGGAGCCCCACCTAGTGCAGTGGGAACGGTCCTCGGTAATGAGTTTACTTCTGTTGTGTTAATGGAAAGCTTATAGGATTTTGGGACCTTTTTCAATTTGTGAGCACAGATACTGACAGAAATGGGGGTAGGGGGGTGCGATTGGTGAGGAATAAATGAGAAGTGGTCTAAGTGGTGAGGGTCACATGTTTAGCTTCTCAATGGAAGGACAGCATGATACTACAAATACTGTACTATAAGGAGGACCAAGGTGTCCAGGGCACTGACCTTGTCCATATTCACTTTGTCCTCAGTAACCTGGTCACATTGTTGTAAAAGGTTCACAAACTGAGATAAGTGTTTGTGGGTATAGTATAGTAATGGAGTAATTTGTACTAAAGAGTCAGGGGAATGACTAATTACTGCTGCTAAGCACACAGAGCAAATAGTAGAGGGAGAGGGGACAACCTTGTCAGGGAACCACACGTGCCCTGAACACCAGGTACTTACAAGCATGGCCGGATTACCCATTAGGCCAACTAGGCAGCCGCCTATCAGTGCTTCCCTGTGAGGGGCACCATTTAAAAAAAAAAAATGGTTCCTGGATTTAAAAAAATGAAATGCTGCAGTTTTAGACTGGCTATAGGGGTAACCACCTAGAACAAGATAGTTACAACAGGAACAGGAACTTACACGCACAAAAAAAGGCAAAACTGGGTCCATGCATACCTTGTGTACTCACTCTCAGGGGCTCCTCCACTTCAATGCCTAGGGGCTCCGAAAAGGTAGATCTGGCCCTGCTTACAAGTCGTGTTTTGTATAAACCACAATAGGAAAACGTGTGCAATGTGATCACACACATGCACATACGTGACCAGACAAGAGATGGAGAAAGGAAATGCTACTAAGTAGGAGCCAGATTGGGTGCCGTATATTGATAATTGGAGGAGCATGAATTAAGTTATAATGATGATAACCATCAAGAAAGATCACAACAAACTAATTTATTTACTTTACTTTGTTTTTTTTGGAAGCTTCTCACGTGTCCCTGAGAAATAATGAGCGTCCCATTAGTCCTTATGAATGCCTTGGTATCGATCATATGACATCCCCATTGTGCAGATAGAAGCTTCCAAACGATACCAGGTGGAACCCGTGTTATGTTGCAGATCATGGTCTTACAAAACTCTTTCACAAGAAGCAATTTCTGGACATTACCATGCACGTATGTTATTCATGCCACGTGTGGTCAGGCTCTTATCAGGAACCAATTGGCATTGCTCTGGACATACTACCAAGAGGCTAAGTGTTCAGCAGATCATGGAAACCATTGGCTGAGATCAATCAATGAGCATTTTGGTTACTTGTTTACAGATAATGACTTCACTTTGGCGGCAGTTCTTGTTCTAGCTCTTCCATCTCCTTGGGTGACTTCTGAGCAGCTTGGAAATAGATATAAAGCACTTCTGGAAGATTGTCTGAAATTAAAACAGACCGTTTTATTACCCTAGGAGATCGGGTCATATATATCGATATCTAAAGTCTCACCCTCTGATAATTAGTATGGAGAGGGTCACTTTGTGAATTAAAGTCATTGCCCACAACAAATCAGATCTTTTGGCACACCTGCTCTATTATCACATATTACAATGGTCAAACTGCAGTGGCATTGCGCATAAGGAGAGGGAAGACACACAGAGGGAAAGGGGGGGGAGAAGCACAGAGGGGGGGAAGAGACGCAGAGCGAGGGGGGTAGAGACACAGAGGGAGAGGGGGGAAGCACAGAGGGGGGAAGAGACACAGAGAGAGGGGGGAGAGGGGGAAAAGGCACAGAGGGAGGGAGAGACACAGAGGGAGGGGGAAGAGACAAAGAGGGAGAGGGGGGAAGAGACACAGAGGAGGGAAGAGACACAGAGGGAGAGGGGTGTAGAAGCACAGAGGAGGGAAGAGACACAGAGGGAGAGGGGGGAGAAGCACAGAGGGGGGAAGAGGCACAGAGGGGGGAAGAGACACAGAGGGAGAGAGGGGAAGAGACACAGAGGGGGAAGAGACACAGTGAGGGAGGGGGAGAAGCACAGAGGGGGGAGACACAGTGAGAGAGGGGGAAAGCACAGAGGGGGGGGAGAGGCACAGAGGGAGGGAGAGACACAGAGGGAGGGGGAAGAGACACAGAGGGAGGGAGAGACACAGAGGGGGAAGAGACACAGAGGGAGAGGGGTGTAGAAGCACAGAGGAGGGAAGAGACACAGAGGGAGAGGGGAGAGAAGCACAGAGGGGGAAAGAGGCACAGAGGGGGGAAGAGACACAGAGGGAGAGAGGGGAAGAGACACAGAGGGGGAAGAGACACAGTGAGGGAGGGGGAGAAGCACAGAGGGGGGGGAGAGGCACAGAGGGAGGGAGAGACACAGAGGGAGGGGGAAGAGACACAGAGGGAGGGAGAGACACAGAGGGGGAAGAGACACAGAGGGAGACGGGGGGAGAGATACAGAGGGGGAAGAGACACAGGGGGAGGAGGAGAAGCATAGAGGGGGGAGAGACAGAGAGAGAGAGGGGGGAAGCACAGATAGGGTAAGAGGCACAGAGGGAGGGGGAAGATACTGAGGGAGGGGGGAAGAGACAGAGAGGGGGCAGAGACACAGAGGGAGAGGGGGAAAGCACAGATAGGGTAAGAGGCACAGAGGGAGGGGGAAGAAACAGAGGGAGGGGGGAAGAGACACAAAGGGAGAGGGGGAAGAGACAGAGAGGGGGCAGAGACACAGAGGGAGAGGGGGGAAGCACAGAGGGGGAAGAGACACAGGCAGAGGGGGGAGAAGCACAGAGGGGGGAAGAGGCACAGAGGGATGGAGAGACACAGAGGGAGGGGGAAGAGACAAAGAGGGGGGAAGAGACCCAGAGGAAGAGGAGTGTAGAAGCACAGAGGAGGGAAGAGACACAGAGGTAGAGGGGGGGAGAAGCACAGAGGGGGGAAGAGGCACAGAGGGGGGGAAAGACACAGAGGGAGATGGGGAAGAGACAGAGAGGGAGAGGGGGGAAGCACAGAGGGGGGGAAGAGACACAGGGAGAGGGGGGAGAAGCACAGAGGGGGGAAGTGGCACAGAGGGATGTAGAGACACAGAGGGAGGGGGAGAGACAAAGAGGGAGAAGGGGAAGAGACGCAGGGGGGGGAGACACAGAGGGAAAGGGGTGTAGAAGCACAGAGGAGGGAAGAGACACAGAGGGAGAGGGGGGGGGGGGAAGCACAGAGGGGGGAAGAGGCACAAAGGGGGGAAGAGGCACAGAGGGAGGGGGAAGAGACACAGAGGGAGGGGGGAGAAGCACAGAGGGGGGAGACACAGTGAGAGAGGGGGAAGCACAAGGGGGGGGAGAAGCACAGAGGGAGGCTGAGACACAGAGGGAGGGGGAAGAGACACAGAGGGAGAGGGGGGAGAGACACAGAGGGGGATGAGACACAGGGGGAGGGAGAGAAGCACAGAGGGGGAGAGACAGAGAGAGAGAGGGGGGAGCACAGATAGGGTAAGAGGCACAGAGGGAGGGGGAAGACACAGAGCGAGGGGGAAGAGACACAGAGGGAGATGGGGAAGAGACAGAGAGGGGGGAGAGACACAGAGGGAAAGGGGGAAAGCACAGAGGGGGGAAGAGACACAGGGAGAGGGGGGAGAAGCACAAAGGGGGTAAGAGGCACAGAAGGAGGGAGAGACACAGATGGAGGGGGAAGAGACAAAGAGGGAGAGGGGGGAAGAGACACAGAGGGGGGAATAGACACAGAGGGAGAGGGGTGTAGAAGCACAGAGGGGGGAAGAGACACAGAGGGAGATGGGGGAGAAGCACGGGGGGGGGAAGAGGCACAAAGGGGAGAAGAGACATAGAGGGAGAGGGGGAGAGACACAGAGGGGGAAGAGACACAGTGAGAGAGGGGGGAAGCACAGAGGGGAAGAGGCACAGAGGGAGGGGGAGACACAGAGGGAGGGGAGAAGAGACACATAGGGAGAGAGGGGGAAGAGACACAGAGGGGGAAATGACACAGAAGAAGAGGGCGGGGAAGCACAGAGGGGGGGAAGAGACACAGAGGGAGAGGGGGAAGTAGCAGAGAGGGGGAGAGACACAGAGGGAGGGGGGAAGAGACACAGAGGCAGGGGGGAGAGAAACAGAGAGAGAGGGGAGAGAGACACAGAGGGAGAGGAGGAAAGAGACATAGAGGGAGAGTGGGAAAGGGACACAGAAATAGAGGGGGGAAAGAGACAAAGAGGGAGAGGGGGGAAAGAGACACAGAGGGAGAGGGAGAGAAAGAGACACAGGAGAGGGGGAAAGAGATGCATGGGAGGGAGAGGGGGGAGAGAGGGAAAAAAACAAGGGGAGAGGGGGGGAAGAGACACGGGGGAAAGGGGATAAAGAGACATGGGGATAGGCTGTGATAGAGACACGGGGAGAGGGGGAAAGAGACATGGGGAGACGGGGCGAAAGAGACACGGGGGAAGAGACACAGGGGGGAGAGGGGTAAGAGACACAGGTGGGAGGGGGGTAGGAAGAGACACAGTGGTGAGAGGGGGGAAAGACACAGAGGAAGAGGGGGGGAAGAGATACAGAGAGAGAGGGGGAAAGAGACACAGAGGGAGAGGGGGAGAAAGAGACACAGAGGAGGGGGAAAGAGATACATGGGAGGGAGAGGGGAAAAGAGAAATGGGGGAGAGGGGGAAAGAGACACAGAGAGGGGAGGAAAGAGACATGGGGAGAGGGGGAAAAGAGACACAGGGGAGAGGGGAGGAAAGAGACAAGGGGGAGAGGGGGGAAAGAGACACAGGGGGAGAGGGTGTGAAAGAGACAAGGGGAGAGGGGGGAAAGAGACACATGGGGAGAGGGGTGAAAGAGACACAGGGGAGGGGGAAAGGGATGCATGGGAGCGAGAAGGGGAAAGAGAAATGGGGGAGAGGGGAAAAAAGACACAGGGGAGAGGGGAGGAAAGAGACATGGGGAGAGGGGGAAAAGAGACACGGGGAGAGGGGAGGAAAGAGACAAGGGGGAGAGGGGGGGAAAGGGACACAGGGGGAGAGGGGGTGAAAGAGACAAGAGGAGAGGGGGGAAAGAGACACGAAGAGAGGGGGAAAGAGACACAGGGGAAAAGACACCGGGGGGAGAGGGGGGAAAGTAACACAGAGGGAGAGGGGGGAGAGAAAAAGAGGGAGAGGGGAAAGAGACACAGGGGGGAGAGGGGTGGGAAAAGAAGCAGGGGGAGAGAGGGGGGAAGAGACACAGGGGAGGGAAACAGGGGAGAAAGAGACACAGGGGAGAGGGGGGAAGAGACAAAGGGGGGAGAGGGGGGAAAGAGACACAGGGGAGGTAGAGGAGGGGGGAAGAGACACAGGGGAGGGAAATGGGGCAGGGAGGAACACAGGGCAGGCGGAAACAGACACAGGGGAGGGAGAGGGTGAAAGGAGACACAAGGGAGGGGGAAAGAGACACATGGGAGGGAGAGGGGGAAAAGAGACATAGGTGGGAAAGAGACACAGGGGAGTGGGTTAGAGACACAGGAGGGATAGGGAGGTAAAAACAGAGGGGGGAGAAGATACAAGGGAGGTAGAGGAGGGGGAAAGTAGACACAAGGGAGGGAGAGGAGGGGGGAAATGAGACACAAGGGAGGAAGTAGACAGGGGGCGAGGCACGCGATGAGCGCCAAAGATGCTCATCGCGAGGACAGTAAAGTAGTCAGTGGTAGAGGGGGGGAGGTGGCTCGCAATGACCCCCGAAGGCACTTATTGCGAGGCCTGTGATGAGCGCTAAAGGTGCTCATCGCGAGGCTAGTAAAGTAGAGGGGCAGAGGCTCCCATTGTGTTTCAAACAGCATTGCCAGGCTTCACTTTTTATTGCCGTCATTTTTGACGGGCAAGTCGCTAGTACAGGTTCAGTATTGACCTTATTTGTCCTCAAGGTTGAACACTGATGGCGGACATTGCGACTATAGGACCATACCTGGGCCTCTGGACCATTAATATTATACCAAATTATTAGAAATAAATAGCTCTTCTTCCCAAAACTTTTCAAGTAAATCTTTTAGAATATGCATTGGATGCCGACCATATAGAAGACCTAAAACGTCTAGTCTGCCCATTCTATCTACCCAAATCTTTGGCTTAATTAAGCCTCTGGAGAGCTTTATGCTTATCCCAGGCATGCTTCAATTCCTTATCTGTATTTGGCTCTGTAACTTCCACTGGAAGGCCGTTCAGTGTATCTACTCCCTCTGTAGAGACTGCTACTACATATGGAGGGGTCTGGTGAGGTTAGGTAAGGACGAGTGAGGCTAGGCGTTTGTAGATAAGCCTTAGGAATATGAAGTCATTGGATTTGGGCCAGGAAAGCAGAGGAGAGACTTGTGCAAAGAACAATGAGTATGATACGGCAAGAGAGGATAAGAGAGGGGTCAGCAGAATAAGAGAGTGGTCAGCAGGATAAGAGAGGGGTCAGCAGGATAAGAGAGGGGTCAGCAGGATAAGAGAGGGTTCAGCTGGATTAGAAAGGGGTCAGCAGAATAAGAGAGTGGTCAGCAGGATAAGAGAGGGGTCAGCAGGATAAGAGAGGGGTCAGCAGGATAAGAAAGGGGTCAGCAGAATAAGAAAGGGATCAGAAGCATAAGATAGGGAACAGCAGAATAAGAAAGGGATCAGCAGGATAAGAAAGGGATCAGCAGGGTAAGAGAGGGATCAGCAGGATAAGAGAGGGGCCAGCAGGATACGAGAGGCGTCAGCTGGATTAGAAAGGGGTCAGCAGAATAAGAGAGGGGTCAGCAGGATAAGAGAGGGATCGGCAGGATAAGAGAGGGGCCAGCAGGATACGAGAGGCGTCAGCTGGATTAGAAAGGGGTCAGCAGGATAAGAGAGGGGTCAGCAGGATAAGAGAGGGGTCAGCAGGATAAGAAAGGGGTCAGCAGAATAAGAAAGGGATCAGAAGCATAGGATAGGGAACAGCAGAATAAGAAAGAGATCAGCAGGGTAAGAGAGGGGGCAGCAGGATAAGAGAGGGGTCTGCAGGATAAGAGAGTGGACAGCAGGATAAGAGAGGGGTCAGCAGGATAAGAGAGGGGTCAGCAGGATAAGATAGGGGTCAGCAGAATAAGAAAGGGATCAGCAGGATAAGAGAGGTCAGCAGAATAAGAGAGGGGTCAGCAGGATAAGAGAGTGGACAGCAGGATAAGAGAGGGGTCAGCAGGATAAGAGAGGGATCCGCAGGATAAGAGAGGGGTCAGCAGGATAAGAGAGTGGACAGCAGGATAAGAAAGGGGTCAGCAGGATAAGAGAGTGGACAGCAGGATAAGAGAGGGGTCAGCAGGATTAGAGAGGGATCCGCAGGATAAGAGAGGGGTCAGCAGGATAAGAGAGGGGTCAGCAGGATAAGAAAGGGGTCAGCAGGATAAGAGAGTGGACAGCAGGATAAGAGAGGGGTCAGCAGGATTAGAGAGGGGTCAGCAGGGTAATAGAGGAGCAAGCATAATAAGAGAGGGGTCAGCAGAATAAGAGGGGTCAGCAGGATATGAAAGTGGTCAGCAGGTTAAGAGAGAGGTCAGCACGATTAGAGTTGGATAAGCAGGATAAGAGAAGGGTCAGCAGGATAAGAGAGGGGGCAGCAGGATAAGAGAGGGGTCAGCCAGATAAGAAAGGGGTCAGCAGGATAAGAGAGGGGCCAGCAGGATAGGAGAGGGGTCAGAAGGATAAGAGAGGGGTCAGCAGGGTAAGAGAAGGGTCAGCAGGATAAGAAAGGGGTCAGCAGGATAAGATAGGGTACAGCAGGATAAGAGAGGGGTCAGCAGGATAATAAAGGGGTCAGCAGGATAAGATAGGGGTCAGCAGGATAAGAAAGGGGTCAGCAGGATAATAAAGGGTAGAGCAGGATAAGATAGGGGTCAGCAGGATAAGAAAGGGGTCAGCAGGAAAAGAAAGAGGTCAGCAGGATAAGATAGGGGACAGCAACAAAAGAGATGGGTCATCAGAATAAGAGATGGGTCAGCAGGATAAGAGAGGGGTCAGCAGGATAAGAGAGGGATCAGCAGGATAAGAGACGGATCAGCAGGATAAGAGAGGGGTCAGCAGGATAAGAAAGAGGTCATCAGGATAAGAAAAGGGGTCAGCATGATTAGAGATGGGTCAGCAGGCTAAGAGAGGGAGCAGCAGCATAAGAAAGAGGTCAGCAGGATTAGAGAGGGGTCAGCAGCATAAGAAAGAGGTCAGCAGGATTAGAGAGGGGTCAGCAGGATAAGAGACAGATCAGCAGGATAAGAGAGGGGTCAGCAGGATTAGAAAGGGGACAGCAGGATAAGAGAGGGGTCAGCAGGATAAGGGAGGGACAGCAGGATAAGAAAGGGGTCAGCAGGATTAGAGAGGGGTCAGCAGGATAAGAAAGGGATCAGCATGATAAGAGATGGATCAGCAGGATAAGAAAGGGATCAGCAGGATAAGAAAGGGGTCAGCAGGATTAGAGTGGGGTCAGCCGGATAAGAGAGGGGTCCGCAGGAAAAGAGAGGGGTCAGCTTGATAAGAGAGTGGACAGCAGGATAAGAGAGGGGTCAGCTTGATAAGAGAGTGGACAGCAGGATAAGAGAGGGGTCTGCAGGATAAGAGAGGGGTCAGCTTGATAAGAGAGTGGACAGCAGGATAAAAGAGGGGCAAGCATAATAAGATAGGGGTCAGCAGAATAAGAGAGGGGTCAGCAGGATAAGAGGAGGACAGCAGGTTATGAGAGGGGTCAGAATGATTAGAAAGGGATAAGCAGGATAAGAGAAGAGTCAGCAGGATAAGAGAGGGGGCAACAGGATAAGAGAGGGGTCAGCCAGATAAGAAAGGGGTCAGCAGGATAAGAGAGGGGCCAGCAGGATAAGAGAGGGGTCAACAGGATAAGAGAGCGGTCAGCAGGATAAGAGAGTGGACAGCAGGATAAGAGAGGGGTCAGCTGGATTAGAAAGGGGTCAGCTGGATTAGAAAGGGGTCAGCAGAATAAGAGAGGGGTCAGCAGAATAAGAGAGGGGTCAGTAGGATAAGAAAGGGGTCAGCAGGATTAGAGAAGGATCAGTAGGATAAGAGAGGGGACAGCAGTTTTAGAGAGGGATCAGCAGGATTAGAGAGGGGTCAGCACAATTAGAGATGGGCCAGTAGGAAAAGAGAGGGGTCAGCAGAATTAGAGAGGGGTCAGCAGGATAAGAGAGGGGTCAGCAGGATATTAAGGAGGTCAGCAGTATAAGAGAGGGGTCAGCAGGATAAGAAAGGGGTCAGCAGGATTAGAGAGGGTCCGCAGGATAAGAAAGGGGGTCAGCAGGATATTAAGGAGGTCGGCAGTATAACAGTGGGGTCAGCAGGATAAGAAAGGCTTCAGCAGGATTCAGAGTGGGTCCGCAGGATAAGAAAGGGGGTAACCAGGATAATAAAGAGGTCAGCAGTATAAGAGAGGGGTCAGCACGATTAGAGAGGGGGCAGCAGGATTAGAGAGGGATCAGCAGGATAAGAGAAGGGTCAGCAGGATAAGAAAGGGGGTCAGCAGGATAATAAGGAGGTCAGCAAGATAAGAAAGGGGTCAGCAGGATAAGAAAGGGGTCAGCAGGATAAGAAAGGGGTCATAAGGATTAGCGAAGGATCAGCAGGATAAGAGAGGGGTCAGCAAGATAAGAAAGGGGGTCAGCAGGATTAGTGAGAGGTCAGCAGGATAAGAAAGGGGGTCAGCAGGATAATAAGGAGGTCAGCAGGATAAGAGAGGGGTCAGCAGTATAAGAGAGGGGTCAGCAGGAGAAGAAAGGGGTCAGCTGGATTAGAGGGTCCGCAGGATCAGAAAGGGGGTCACCAGGATAATAAAGAGGTCAGCAGTATAAGAGAGGGGTCAGCAGGAGAAGAAAGAGGTCAGCAGGACTACAGAGGGGTCAGCAGAATAAGAAAGGGATCAGCAGGATTAGAGAGGGGTCAGCAGGATTAGAAAGGGGTCAGAAGTATTAGAGAGGGGTCAGCAGGATAAGAAAGGGGGTCAGCAGGATAATAAGGAGGTCAGCAGGTTAAGAGAGGGGTCAGCTGGATAAGAAAGGGACCAGCAGGATTAGAGATGGGGCAGCAGGATAAGAGAGGGGTCAGCAGGTTTAGAGAGGGGTCAGCAGGATAAGAAAGGGGTCAGCATGATTAGAGAGGGGACAGCAGAATAAGAAATGGGTCAGCAGAAAAAGAAAGGGGTCAGCAATATAAGAAAGTGGTCAGCCACTATAAGAGAGGGGTTAGCAGAATAAGAGAGTGGTCAGCAGGAGAAGAAAGGGGTCAACAGGATTAGAGAGGGGTCAGCAGAATAAGAGAGGGGACAACAGGATAAGTGAGGGGCCAGCAAGATTAGAAAGGGATCAGCAGGATTAGAGAGGGGTCAGCAGGATAAGAAAGGGGGTCAGCAGGATAATAAGGAGGTCAGCAGGATAAGAGAAGGGCCAGCAGGAGAAGAGAGGGGACAGCAGGAGAAGAGAGGGGTCAGCAGGTTTAGAGAGGGATCAACAGGATAATAAAGAGGTCAGCAGGAGAAGAGAGGAGTTAGCAGGATAAGAAAGGGGTCAGCAGGATTAGAGAGGGGTCAACAGTATAAGAGACTGGTCAGCAGGATAAAAGTGGGGACAGCAGGATGAGAGGGGACAGCAGGATAAGAGAGGGGTTAGCGGAATAAGAGAGTGGTCAACAGAATAAGAAATGGGTCAGCAGTATTAGAGAGGGTTCAGCAGTATAAGAGAGGGGTCAGCAGGAGAAGAAAGGGGTCAACAGGATTAGAGAGGGGTCAGCAGAATAAGAAAGGGTTACAGGATTAGAGAGGGGGTCAGCAGGATAATAAGGAGGTCAACAGTATAAGAAAGGGGTCAGCAGGAGAAGAAAGGGGTCAACAGTATTAGAGAGGGTTCAGCAGAATAAGAAAGGGGTCAGCAGTATAATAGAAGGGTCAGCAGAATAAGAAAGGGGTCAGCAGGATTAGAGAGGCATCAGCAGGATAAGAGAGGGGTCAGCAGAATAAGAGAGGGGACAGCAGGATAAGAAAATGGGTCAGCAGGATTAGAAAGGGGTCAGCAGGATTAGAGCGGGGTCAGCAGGAGAAGAGAGGTGACAGCAGGATTAGAAAGGGGTCAGCATGATTAGAGAGGGGTCAGCAAGAGTAGAGAGGGGACAACAGGATAAGTGAGGGGCCAGTAGGATTAGAAAGGGGTCAGCAGGATTAGAGAGGGGTCAGCAGGATAAGAGAAAGGCCAGCAGGATTAGAAAGGGGTCAGCAGGATTAGAGAGGGGAAAGCAGGAGAAGAGAGAGGTCAGCAGGATAAGAGAGGGGTCAGCAGGATTAGAGAGGGGTCAGCAAGAGTAGAGAGGGGACAACAGGATAAGTGAGGGGCCAGTAGGATTAGAAAGGGGTCAGCAGGATTAGAGAGGGGTCAGCAGGATAAGAGAAAGGCCAGCAGGATTAGAAAGGGGTCAGCAGGATTAGAGAGGGGAAAGCAGGAGAAGAGAGAGGTCAGCAGGATAAGAGAGGGGACAGCAGGATAAGAGAAGGGCCAGCAGGATTAAAAAGGGGTCAGCAGGTTTAGAGAGGGATCAGCAGGATAAGAAAGGGGGTCAGCATGATAATAAGGAAGTCAGCAGGATAAGAGAGGGGTCAGCAGGATAAGAGAAGGCCAGCAGGATTAGAAAGGGGTCAGCAGGATTAGAGAGGGGACAGCAGGAGAAGAGAGAGGTCAGCAGGATAAGAGAGGGGTCAGCAGGATTAGAGAGGGATCAGCGGGATAAGAGAGGGGGCAGCAGGATAAGAGAAGGGTCAGCAGGATTAGAGAGGGGTCAGCAGGAAAAGAAAGGGGTCAGCAGGATTAGAGAGGAATCAGCAGGATAAGAAAGGGGTCAGCAGAATAAGAGAGGGGTCAGCAGGATAAGAAAGGGGTCAACAGGATTAGAGAGGGGTCAGCAGAATAAGAAAGGGGTCAGCAGGATTAGAGAGGGGTCAGCAGGATAAGAAAGGGGGTAAGCAGGATATTAAGAAGGTCAGCAGTATAAGATAGGGGTCAGCAGGAGAAGAAAAGGGTCAACAGGATTAGAGAGGGTTCAGCAGAATAGGAAAGGGGTCAGCAGGATAATAAAGGGGGTCAGCAGGATAATAAGGAGGTCAACAGTATTAGAGAAGGGTCAGCAGAATAGAGGGAGGACAGCAGAATAAGAAAGGGGCCAGCAGGATTAGAAAGGCATCAGCAGGATAAGAGAGGGGTCAGCAGATTAAGAAAGGGGTCAGCAGGATTAGAGAGGGGCCGCAGGATAAGAAAGGGGGTCACCAGGATAATAAAGAGGTCAGCAGTATAAGAGAGGGGTCAGCAGGAGAAGAAAGGGGTCAACAGGATTAGAGAGGGGTCAGCAGAATAAGAAAGGGGTCAGCAGGATTAGAGAGGGGTCAGCAGGATAAGAAAGGGGGGTCAGCAGGATATTAAGAAGGTCAGCACTATAAGAGAGGGGTCAACAGGATAAGAAAGGGGTCAGCAGGATTAAAAATGGATCAGCAGGATAAGAGAGTGGTCAGCAGTAAAAGAGAGGGGTCAGCAGAATAAGAGAGGGGTCAGCAGGATAAGAAAGGGGTCAGCAGAATTAGAGAGGGATCAGCAGGATAAGAAAGGGGTCAGCAGAATAAGAGAGGGGTCAGCAGGATAAGAAAGGGGGTCAGCAGGATATCAAGAAGGTCAGCACTATAAGAGAGGGGTCAACAGGATAAGAAAGGGGTCAGCAGAATTAGAGAGGGATCAGCAGGATAAGAAAGGGGTCAGCAGAATAAGAGAGGGGTCAGCAGGATAAGAAAGAGGTCAGCAGGATAAGAGAGGAGTTAGCAGGATAAGAGAGGGGTCAGCAGGATAAGAAAGGGGTCAGCAGGATTAGAGAGGGGTCAGCAAAATAAGAAAGGGGTCAGCAGGATTAGAAAGGGGTCTGCAGGATAAGAAAGGGGTCAGCAGTATTAGAGAGGGATCAGCAGGAGAAGAAAGGGGTCAACAGGATTAGAGAGGGGTCAGCAGAAGAAGGAAGGGGTCAACAGGATTAGAGAGGGGGTCAGCAGGATAATAAGGAGGTCAGAAGTATAAGATAAGTGTCAGCAAGAGAAGAAAAGGGTCAACAGGATTAGAGAGGGTTCAGCAGAATAGGAAAGGGGTCAGCAGGATAATAAAGGGGGTCAGCAGGATAATAAGGAGGTCAGCAGTATTAGAGAAGGGTCAGCAGAATAAGAGGGATGACAGCAGAATAAGAAAGGGGCCAGAAGGATTAGAAAGGCATCAGCAAGATAAGAAAAGGGGTAAGCAGGATAAGAAATGGGTCAGCATGATTAAAGAGGGGACAGCAGGAGAAGAGAGGGGACAGCAGGATTAGAAAGGGGTCAGCAGGAGAAGAGAGGGGACAACAGGATAAGTGAGTTGTCAGCAATATTAGAAAGGGGTCAGCAGGATTAGAGAGGGGTCAGCAGGATAAGAAAGGGGGTCAGCAGGATAATAAGGAGGTCAGCAGGATAAGAGAGGGGTCAGCAGGATAAGAAAGGCGTCAGCAGTATAAGAGAGGGGTCAGCAGGAGAAGAAAGGGGTCAACAGGATTAGAGAAGGGGCAGCATGATAAGAAAGGGGGTCAGCAGGATATTAAGGAGGTCAGCAGTATAAGAGAGGTGTCAGCAGGAACAAAAAGGGGTCATCAGGATTAGAGAGTATCCGCATGATAAGAAAGGGGGTCAGCAGGATATTAAGAAGGTCAGCAGTATAAGAGAGGGGTCATCAGGATAAGAAAGGGGTCAGCAGGATTAAAAATGGATCAGCAGGATAAGAGATGGGTCAGCAGTATAAGAGAGGGGTCAGCAGGATTAGAGAGGGATCAGCAGGATAAGAAAGGGGTCAGCAGGATAAGAAAGGGGTCAGCAGGATTAGAGAAGGATCAGCAGGATAAGAGAGGGGTCAGCAGGATAAGATAGGGGGTCAGCGGGATATTAAGAAGGTCAGCAGTATAAGAGAGGGGTCATCAGGATAAGAAAGGGGTCAGCAGGATTAAAAATGGATCAGCAGGATAAGAGATGGGTTAGCAGTATAAGAGAGGGGTCAGCAGGAGAAGAAAGGGGTCAACAGGATTAGAGAGGGGTCAGCAGAATAAGAAAGGGGTCAACAGGATTAGAGAGGGGGTCAGCAGGAAAATAAGGAGGTCAGCAGTATAAGAAAGGGGTCAGCAGGAGAAGAAAGGGGTCAACAGTATTAGAGAGGGTTCAGCAGAATAAGAAAAGGGTCAGCAGTATAAGAGAAGGGTCAGCAGAATAAGAAAGGGGTCAGCAGGATTAGAGAGGCATCAGCAGGATAAGAGAGGGGACAGCAGGAGAAGAGAGGGGACAGCAGGATTAGAAAGGGGTCAGCAGGATTAGAGAGGGGTCAGCAGAAGAAGAGAGGGGACAGCAGGATTAGAAAGGGGTCAGCAGGATTAGAGAGGGGTCAGCAGGAGAAGAGAGGGGACAACAGGATAAGTGAGGGGCCAGCAAGATTAGAAAGGGGTCAGCAGTATTAGAGAGAGGTCAGCAGGATAAGAAAGGGGGTCAGCAGGATAATAAGGAGGTCAGCAGGATAAGAGAGGGGTCAGCAGGATAAGAGAAGGGCCAGCAGGATTAGAAAGGGGTCAGCAGGATTAGGGAGGGGACAGCAGGATAAGAGAGGTGTCTGCAGGATAAGAGAGGGGTCAGCAGGATTAGAGAGGGATCAGCAGGAGAAGAGAGGGGACAGCAGGATAAGAGAAGGGCCAGCAGGATTAGAAAGGGGTCAGCAGGGCTAGAGAGGGGACAGCAGGAAAAGAGAGGGGTAAGCAGGAGAAGAAAGAGGGCAGCGGGATAAGAAAGGGGGTCAGCAGGATAATAAAGAGGTCAGCAGGAGAAGAGAGGAGTTAGCAGGATAAGAAAGGGGTCAGCAGGATTAGAGAGGGGTCAGCAGGATTAGAAAGGGGTCAGCAGGATTAGAGAGGGATCAACAGTATAAGAGACTGGTCAGCAGGATAAGAGAGGGGTCAGCAGGATTAGAGAGGGATCAGCAGGATAAGAAAGGGGGTCAGCAGGATAAGAGAGGGGTCAGCAGGATTAGAGAGGGATCAGCAGGATAAGAAAGGGGGTCAGCAGGATAAGAAAGGGGTCAGCAGGATTAGAGAGGGGTCAGCAGGATAAGAAAGGGGTGAGCAGGATTAGAGAGGGGTCAGCAGGATAAGAAAGGGTCAGCAGGAGAAGAGAGGGGTCAGCAGGATAAGAGAGGGATCAGCAGGAGAAGAAAGGCGTCAACAGGATTAGAGAGGGGTCAGCAGAATAAGAAATGGGTTAACAGGATTAGAGAGGGGGTCAGCAGGATAATAAGGAGGTCAGCAGTATAAGATAGGGGTCAGCAGGAGAAGAAAAGGGTCAACAGGATTAGAGAGGGATCAGCAGAATAGGAAAGGGGTCAGCAGGATAATAAAGGGTTCAGCAGGATAATAAGGAGGTCAGCAGTATTAGAGAAGGGTCAGCAGAATAAGAGGGAGGACAGCAGAATAAGAAAGGGGCCAGCAGGATTAGAAAGGCATCAGCAGAATAAGAGAGGGGTCAGCAGATTAAGAGAAGGGACAGCAGGATAATAAAGAGGTCAGCAGGATAAGAGAGGAGTTGGCAGGATAAGAGAGGGGTCAGCAGGATATGAAAGGAGTCAGCAGGATTAGAGATGGGTCAGCAAAATAAGAAAGGGGTCAGCAGGATTAGAGAGGGGTCAGCAGGATAAGAAAGGGGTCAGCAGTATTAGAGAGTGATCAGCAGGAGAAGAAAGGGGTCAACAGGATTAGAGAGGGGTCAGCAGAATAAGAAAGGGGTCAACAGGATTAGAAAGGGGGTCAGCAGGATAATAAGGAGGTCAGCAGTATAAGATAGGGGTCAGCAAGAGAAGAAAAGGGTCAACAGGATTAGAGAGGGTTCAGCAGAATAGGTAGGGGGTCAGCAGGATAATAAGGAGGTCAGCAGTATTAGAGAAGGGTCAGCAGAATAAGAGGGATGACAGCAGAATAAGAGAGGGGACAGCAGGATAAGAAAAGGGGTCAGCAGGAAATGAAACGGGTCAGCAGGATTAAAGAGGGGTCAGCAGGAGAAGAGAGGGGACAGCAGGAGAAGAGAGGGGACAACAGGATAAGTGAGGTGTCAGCAGGAGAAGAGAGGGGACAACAGGATAAGTGAGGTGTCAGCAATATTAGAAAGGGGTCAGCAGGATTAGAGAGGGGTCAGCAGGATAAGAAAGGGGGTCAGCAGGATAATAAGGAGCAGGATAAGAGAGGGGTCAGCAGGATAAGAAAGGGGTCAGCAGTATAAGAGAGGGGTCAGCAGGAGAAGAAAGGGGTCAACAGGATTAGAGAGGGGGGCAGCATGATAAGAAAGGGGGTCAGCAGGATATTAAGGAGGTCAGCAGTATAAGAGAGGGGACAGCAGGATAAGAAAGGGGTCAGCAGAATTAAAAATGGTTCAGCAGGATAATAAATAGGTCAGCAGTATAAGAGAGGGGTCAGCAGTATAAGAGAGGGGTCAGCAGGATTAGAGAGGGATCAGCAGTATAAGAAAGGGGTCAGCAGGATAATAAATAGGTCAGCAGTATAAGAGAGGGGTCATCAGGATTAGAGAGGGATCAGCAGTATAAGAAAGGGGTCAGCAGGATAAGAAAGGGGTCATCAGGACTAGAGAAGGATCAGCAGGATAAGAGAGGGGTCAGCAGGATAAGATAGGGGGTCAGCAGTATATTAAGAAGGTCAGCAGTATAAGAGAGGTGTCATCAGGATAAGAAAGGGGTCAGCAGGATTAAAAATGGATCAGCAAAATAAGAGATAGGTCAGCAGGATAAGAAAGGGGTCAGCAGGATAAGAGAGGTCCAGCAAGATAAGAAAGGGGTCAGCAGGATTAGAGAGGGATCAGCAGGATAAGAAAGGGGTCAGCAGTTATAGAGAGGGATCAGCAGGATTAGAGAGGGGTCAGCACAATTAGAGATAGGCCAGTAGGAAAAGAGAGGGGTCAGCAGAATTAGAGAGGGGTCAGCAGGATAAGAGAGGGGTCCGCAGGATTAGAAATGGCGTCAGCAGGATATTAAGGAGGTCACCAGTATAAGAGAGGGGTCAGCAGGATAAGAAAGGGGTCAGCAGGATTAGAGAGGGTCCGGATTATAAGAAAGGGGGGCAGCAGTATATTAAGGAGGACAGCAGTATAAGAGAGGGGTCAGCAGGATAAGAAAGGGGTCAGCAGGATTAGAGAGGGTCCGCAGGATAAGAAAGGGGGTAACCAGGATAATAAAGAGGTCAGCAGTATAAGAGAGGGGTCAGCAGGACTAGAGAGGGGTCAGCAGAACAAGAAAGGGGTCAGCAGGATTAGAGAGGGGTCAGCAGGATTAGAAAGGGGTCAGCAGGATAAGAAAGGTGGTCAGCAGGATAATAAGGAGGTCAGCAGCTTAAGAGAAGGGTCAGCAGGATAAGAAAGGGACCAGCAGGATTAGAAAGGGGTCAGCAGGATTAGAGAGGGGTCAGAAGGAGAAGAGAGGGGACAGCAGGATTAGAAATGGGTCAGCAGGATTAGAGAGGGGTCAGCAGGAAAAGAGAGGGGACAACAGAATAAGTGAGGGGCCAGTAAGATTAGAAAGGGGTCAGCAGGATTAGAGAGGGGTCAGCAGGATAAGAAAGGGGGTCAGCAGGATAATAAGGAGGTCAGTAGGATAAGAGAGGGGGCAGCAGGATAAGAAAGGGGTCAGCAGGTATAGAGATTGGACAACAGGATAAGAGAAGGGCCAGCAGGATAAGAAAGGGGTCAGCAGGATTAGAGTGGGGACAGCAGGATTAGAGACCGGTCAGCAGGATAAGAGAGGTCAGCAGAATAAGAGAGGGGTCAGCAGGAGAAGAAAGAGGGCAGCAGGATAAGAGAGGGGTCAGCAGGATTAGAGAGGGGACAGCAGAATAGGAGAGGGGTCAGCAGGATTAGAGACCGGTCAGCAGGATAAGAGAGGTCAGCAGAATAATAGAGGGGTCAGCAGGATTAGAGACCGGTCAGCAGGATAAGAGAGGGGACAGCAGGTTTAGAGAGGGATCAGCAGGATAATAAAGAGGCCAGCAGGAGAAGAGAGGGGTCAGCAGGATAATAAAGAGGTCAGCAGGAGAAGAGAGGGGTCAGCTGGATAAGAGAGGGGTCAGCAGGATTAGAGAGGGGTCAGCAGGATAAGAAAGGGGGTCAGCAGGATAAGAGATGGGTCAGCAGGATAATAAAGAGGTCAGCAGGAGAAGAGAGGGGTCAGCTTGATAAGAGAGGAGTTAGCAGGATAAGTAAGGGGTCAGCAGTATAAGAGAGGGGTCATCAGGATAAGAAAGGGGTCAGCAGGATTGAAAATGGATCAGCAGGAAAAGAGATGGGTAAGCAGTATCAGAGAGGGGTCAGCAGAATAAGAGAGGGGTCAGCAGGATAAGAAAAGGATCAGCAGGATAAGAGAGGGGTCAGCAGGATAAGAAAGGGGTCAGCAGGATTAGAGAGGGATCAGCAGGATAAGAAAGGGATCAGCAGAGTAAGAGAGGGGTCAGCAGGATAAGAAAGGGGTCAGCAGGATAAGAGAGGGGTCAGCAGGATAAGAAAGGGGGTCAGCAGGATAATAAGGAGGTCAGTAGGATAAGAGAGGGGGCAGCAGGATAAGAAAGGGGTCAGCAGGTATAGAGATTGGACAACAGGATAAGAGAAGGGCCAGCAGGATAAGAAAGGGGTCAGCAGGATTAGAGTGGGGACAGCAGGATTAGAGACCGGTCAGCAGGATAAGAGAGGTCAGCAGAATAAGAGAGGGGTCAGCAGGAGAAGAAAGAGGGCAGCAGGATAAGAGAGGGGTCAGCAGGATTAGAGAGGGGACAGCAGAATAGGAGAGGGGTCAGCAGGATTAGAGACCGGTCAGCAGGATAAGAGAGGTCAGCAGAATAATAGAGGGGTCAGCAGGATTAGAGACCGGTCAGCAGGATAAGAGAGGGGACAGCAGGTTTAGAGAGGGATCAGCAGGATAATAAAGAGGCCAGCAGGAGAAGAGAGGGGTCAGCAGGATAATAAAGAGGTCAGCAGGAGAAGAGAGGGGTCAGCTGGATAAGAGAGGGGTCAGCAGGATTAGAGAGGGGTCTGCAGGATAAGAAAGGGGTCAGCAGGATAAGAGATGGGTCAGCAGGATAATAAAGAGGTCAGCAGGAGAAGAGAGGGGTCAGCTTGATAAGAGAGGAGTTAGCAGGATAAGTAAGGGGTCAGCAGTATAAGAGAGGGGTCATCAGGATAAGAAAGGGGTCAGCAGGATTGAAAATGGATCAGCAGGAAAAGAGATGGGTAAGCAGTATCAGAGAGGGGTCAGCAGAATAAGAGAGGGGTCAGCAGGATAAGAAAAGGATCAGCAGGATAAGAGAGGGGTCAGCAGGATAAGAAAGGGGTCAGCAGGATTAGAGAGGGATCAGCAGGATAAGAAAGGGATCAGCAGAGTAAGAGAGGGGTCAGCAGGATAAGAAAGGGGTCAGCAGAGTAAGAGAGGGGTCAGCAGGATAAGAAAGGGGTCAGCAGGATAAGAGAGGGGTCAGCAGGATAAGAAAGGGGTCAGCAGGATTAGAGAGGGATCAGCAGGATAAGAAAGGGATCAGCAGAGTAAGAGAGGGGTCAGCAGGATAAGAAAGGGGTCAGCAGAGTAAGAGAGGGGTCAGCAGAATAAGAAAGGGGTCAACAGGATTAGAAAGGGGGTCAGCAGGATAATAAGGAGGTCAGCAGTATAAGATAGGGGTCAGCAAGAGAAGAAAAGGGTCAACAGGATTAGAGAGGGTTCAGCAGAATAGGTAGGGGGTCAGCAGGATAATAAGGAGGTCAGCAGTATTAGAGAAGGGTCAGCAGAATAAGAGGGATGACAGCAGAATAAGAGAGGGGACAGCAGGATAAGAAAAGGGGTCAGCAGGAAATGAAACGGGTCAGCAGGATTAAAGAGGGGTCAGCAGGAGAAGAGAGGGGACAGCAGGAGAAGAGAGGTTACAACAAGATAAGTGAGGTGTCAGCAGGAAAAGAGAGGGGACAACAGGATAAGTGAGGTGTCAGCAATATTAGAAAGGGGTCAGCAGGATTAGAGAGGGGTCAGCAGGATAAGAAAGGGGGTCAGCAGGATAATAAGGAGCAGGATAAGAGAGGGGTCAGCAGGATAAGAAAGGGGTCAGCAGTATAAGAGAGGGGTCAGCAGGAGAAGAAAGGGGTCAACAGGATTAGAGAGGGGGCAGCATGATAAGAAAGGGGGTCAGCAGGATATTAAGGAGGTCAGCAGTATAAGAGAGGGGACAGCAGGATAAGAAAGGGGTCAGCAGAATTAAAAATGGATCAGCAGGATAAAAAGTGGTTCAGCAGGATAATAAATAGGTCAGCAGTATAAGACAGGGGTCAGCAGTATAAGAGAGGGGTCAGCAGGATTAGAGAGGGATCAGCAGTATAAGAAAGGGGTCAGCAGGATAATAAATAGGTCAGCAGTATAAGAGAGGGGTCATCAGGATTAGAGAGGGATCAGCAGTATAAGAAAGGGGTCAGCAGGATAAAAAAGGGGTCAGCAGGACTAGAGAAGGATCAGCAGGATAAGAGAGGGGTCAGCAGGATAAGATAGGGGGTCAGCAGGATATTAAGAAGGTCAGCAGTATAAGAGAGGTGTCATCAGGATAAGAAAGGGGTCAGCAGGATTAAAAATGGATCAGCAAAATAAGAGATAGGTCAGCAGGATAAGAAAGGGGTCAGCAGGATAAGAGAGGTCCAGCAAGATAAGAAAGGGGTCAGCAGGATTAGAGAGGGATCAGCAGGATAAGAAAGGGGTCAGCAGTTATAGAGAGGGATCAGCAGGATTAGAGAGGGGTCAGCACAATTAGAGCTAGGCCAGTAGGAAAAGAGAGGGGTCAGCAGAATTAGAGAGGGGTCAGCAGGATAAGAGAGGGGTCAGCAGGATTAGAAATGGCGTCAGCAGGATATTAAGGAGGTCACCAGTATAAGAGAGGGGTCAGCAGGATAAGAAAGGGGTCAGCAGGATTAGAGAGGGTCCGGAGGATAAGAAAGGGGGGCAGCAGTATATTAAGGAGGACAGCAGTATAAGAGAGGGGTCAGCAGGATAAGAAAGGGGTCAGCAGGATTAGAGAGGGTCCGCAGGATAAGAAAGGGGGTAACCAGGATAATAAAGAGGTCAGCAGTATAAGAGAGGGGTCAGCAGGACTAGAGAGGGGTCAGCAGAACAAGAAAGGGGTCAGCAGGATTAGAGAGGGGTCAGCAGGATTAGAAAGGGGTCAGCAGGATAAGAAAGGTGGTCAGCAGGATAATAAGGAGGTCAGCAGCTTAAGAGAAGGGTCAGCAGGATAAGAAAGGGACCAGCAGGATTAGAGAGGGGGCAGCAGGATAAGAGAGGGGTCAGCAGTATTAGAGAGGGGGTCAGCTGAATAAGAAACGGGTCAGCAGAAAAAGAAAGGCGTCAACAGTATTAGAGAAGGTTCAGCAGAATAAGAAAGGGGTCAGCGGTATAAGAGAAGGGTCAGCAGAATAAGAAAGGGGTCAGCAGTATTAGAGATGCATCAGAAGGATAAGAGAGGGGTCAGCAGAATAAGAGAGGGGACAGCAGGATAAGAAAAGGGGTCAGCAGGATTAGAAAGGGGTCAGCAGGATTAGAGAGAGGTCAGCAGGAGAAGAGAGGGGACAGCAGGATTAGAAATGGGTCAGCAGGATTAGAGAGGGGTCAGCAGGAGAAGAGAGGGGCCAGCAAGATTAGAAAGGGGTCTGCAGGATTAGAGAGGGGTCAGCAGGATAAGAAAGGGGGTCAGCAGGATAATAAGGAGGTCAGTAGGATAAGAGAGGGGGCAGCAGGATAAGAAAGGGGTCAGCAGGTATAGAGATTGGACAACAGGATAAGAGAAGGGCCAGCAGGATAAGAAAGGGGTCAGCAGGATTAGAGTGGGGACAGCAGGATTAGAGACCGGTCAGCAGGATAAGAGAGGTCAGCAGAATAAGAGAGGGGTCAGCAGGAGAAGAAAGAGGGCAGCAGGATAAGAGAGGGGTCAGCAGGATTAGAGAGGGGACAGCAGGATAAGAGAGGGGTCAGCAGGATTAGAGACTGGTCAGCAGGATAAGAGAGGTCAGCAGAATAATAGAGGGGTCAGCAGGATTAGAGACCGGTCAGCAGGATAAGAGAGGGGACAGCAGGTTTAGAGAGGGATCAGCAGGATAATAAAGAGGCCAGCAGGAGAAGAGAGGGGTCAGCAGGATAATAAAGAGGTCAGCAGGAGAAGAGAGGGGTAAGCTGGATAAGAGAGGGGTCAGCAGGATTAGAGAGGGGTCTGCAGGATAAGAAAGGGGTCAACAGGATAAGAGATTGGTCAGCAGGATAATAAAGAGGTCAGCAGGAGAAGAGAGGGGTCAGCTTGATAAGAGAGGAGTTAGCAGGATAAGAAAGGGGTCAGTAGTATAAGAGACGGGTCATCAGGATAAGAAAGGGGTCAGCAGGATTGAAAATGGATCAGCAGGAAAAGAGATGGGTAAGCAGTATAAGAGAGGGGTCAGCAGAATAAGAGAGGGGTCAGCAGGATAAGAAAAGGATCAGCAGGATAAGAGAGGGGTCAGCAGGATAAGAAAGGGGTCAGCAGGATTAGAGAGGGATCAGCAGGATAAGAAAGGGATCAGCAGAGTAAGAGAGGGGTCAGCAGGATAAGAAAGGGGTCAGCAGGATTAGAGAGGGATCAGCAGGATTAGAGAAGGATCAGCCGGATAATAGAGGGGCCAGAAGTTATAGAGAGGGATCAGCAGGATTAGAGAGGGGTCAGCACAATTAGAGATGGGCCAGTAGGAAAAGAGAGGGGTCAGCAGAATTAGAGAGGGGTCAGCAGGATTAGAGAGGGTCCGCAGGATAAGAAAGGGGGTCAGCAGGATATTAAGGAGGTCAGCAGTATAAGAGAGGGGTCAGCAGGAGAAGAAAGGGGTCAGCAGGACTAGAGAGGGGTCAGCAGAATAAGAAAGGGGTCAGCAGGATTAGAGAGGGGTCAGCAGGATTAGAAAGGGCTTAGCAGTATTAGAGAGGGGTCAGCAGGTTAAGAAAGGGGGTCAGCAGGAAAATAAGGAGGTCAGCAGGTTAAGAGAGGGGTCAGCAGGATAAGAAAGGTCCCAGCAGGATTAGAGAGGGGGGCAGCAGGATAAGAGAGGGGTCAACATTATTAGAGAGGGGTCAGCAGGATAAGAAAGTGGTCAGCAGGATTAGAGAGGGGACAGCAGAATAAGAAAGGGGTCAGCAGAAAAAGAAAGGCGTCAGCAGGATTAGAGAGGGTTCAGCAGTATAAGAGAGGGGTCAGCAGGAGAAGAAAGGGGTCAACAGGATTAGAGAGGGTCAGCAGAATAAGAAAGGGGTCAACAGGACTAGAGATTGGTTCACTGGATAATAAGGATGTCAGCAGTATAAGAAAGGGGTCAGCAGGAGAAGAAAGGGGTCAACAGTATAAGAGAAGGGTCAGCAGAATAAGAAAGGGGTCAGCAGTATTAGCAAGGCATCAGCAGGATAAGAGAGGGGTCAGCAGAATAAGAGAGGGGTCAGCAGGATTAGAAAGGGGTCAGCAGGATTAGAAAGGGGTCAGCAGGATTAGAGCGGGGTCAGCAGGAGAAGAGAGGGGACAGCAGGATTAGAAATGGGTCAGCAGGATTAGAGAGGGGTAATCAGGATAAGAAAGGGGTCAGCAGGATAATAAGGAGGTCAGTAGGATAAGAGAGGGGGGCAGCAGGATAAGAAAGGGGTCAGCAGGTATAGAGATTAAATAGCAGGATAAGAGAAGGGCCAGCAGGATAAGAAAGGGGTCAGCAGGATTAGAGAGGGGACAGCAGCAGAAGAGAGAGGTCAGCAGGATAAAAGAGGGGTCAGCAGGATAATAAAGAGGTCAGCAGGAGAAGAGAGGGGTCAGCTGGATAAGAGAGGGGTCAGCAGGATTAGAAAGGGGTCAGCAAGAAAAGAGAGGGGACAACAGAATAAGTGAGGGGCCAGCAAGATTAGAAAGGGGTCAGCAGGATTAGAGAGGGGTAATCAGGATAAGAAAGGGGTCAGCAGGATAATAAGGAGGTCAGTAGGATAAGAGAGGGGGCAGCAGGATAAGAAAGGGGTCAGCAGGTATAGAGATTAAATAGCAGGATAAGAGAAGGGCCAGCAGGATAAGAAAGGGGTCAGCAGGATTAGAGAGGGGACAGCAGCAGAAGAGAGAGGTCAGCAGGATAAAAGAGGGGTCAGCAGGATAATAAAGAGGTCAGCAGGAGAAGAGAGGGGTCAGCTGGATAAGAGAGGGGTCAGCAGGATTAGAGAGGGGTCCGCAGGATAAGAAAGGGGTCAGCAGGATAAGAGAGGGGTCAGCAGGATAATAAAGAGGTAAGCAGGAGAAGAGAGGGGTCCGCAGGATAAGAGAGGGGTCAGCAGGACTAGAGAGGAGTCAGCAGAATAAGAAAGGGGTCAGCAGGATTAGAGAGGGGTCAGCAGGATTAGAAAGGGGTCAGCAGGATTAGCGAGGGATCAACAGTATAAGAGACCGGTCAGTAAGAGAAGAGAGGGGTCAGCAGAATAAGAGAGGGGTCAGCAGGATTAGAGAGGGGTCAGCAGGATTAAAAAGGGGTCAGCAGGATTAGTGAGGGATCAACAGTATAAGAGACCGGTCAGTAGGATAAGAGAGGGGTTAGCAGAATAAGAGAGGGGTCAGCAGGATTAGAGAGGGATCAGCAGGATAAAAGTGGGGACAGCAGGATAAGAAAGGGGTAAGCAGGATAATAAGGTCGTCAGCAAGATAAGAGAGGGGTCAGCAGAATAAGAAAAGGGTCAGCAGGATAATAAAGAGGTCAGCAGGATAGGAGAGGAGTTAGAAGGATAAGAAAGTGGGTCAGCAGGATAATAAAGAGGTCAGCACTATAAGAGAGGGGTTAGCAGTATAAGAGAAGGGTCAGCAGAATAAGAAAGGGGTCAGCAGGATTAGAGAGGGGTCCGCAGGATAAGAAAGGGTGTCAGCAGTATTAGAGAGTTGTCAGCAAGATTAGAAAGGAGTCAGCAGGATAAGTAAGGGGGTCAGCAGGATAATAAGGAGGTCAGCAGGATAAGAGAGGGATTAGCAGGATAAGAAAGGGGTCAGCAGGATTAGAAAGGGGTCAGCTGGATAAGAGAGGAGTCAGCAGGATTAGAGAGGTGTCAGCAATATTAGAAAGGGGTCAGCAGGATTAGAGAGGGGTCAGCAGGATAAGAAAGGGGGTCAGCAGGATAATAAGGAGGTCAACAGGATAAGAGAGGGGTCAGCAGGATAAGAAAGGGGTCAGCAGGAGAAGAAAGGGGTCAGCAGGATTAGAGAGGGGTCAGCAGGATAAGAAAGGGGGTCAGCAGGATAATAAGGAGGTCAGCAGGATAAGAAAGGGGTCAGCAGGATAAGAAAGTGGGTCAGCAGGATATGAAGGAAATCAGCAGTATAAGAGAGGGGTCAGCAGGAAAAAAAGGGGTCATCAGGATTAGAGAGGGTCCGCAGGATAAGAAAGGGGGTCACCAGGATAATAAATAGGTCAGCAGTATAAGAGAGGGGTCAGCAGGAGAAGAAAGGGGTCAACAGGATTAGAGAGGAGTCAGCAGGATAAGAAAGGGGGTCAGCAGGATATTAAGAAGGTCAGCAGTATAAGAGAGGGGTCATCAGGATAAGAAAGGGGTCAGCAGGATTAAAAATGGATCAGCAGGATAAGAGATGGGTCAGCAGTATAAGAGAGGGGTCAGCAGGATTAGAGAGGGATCAGCAGGATAAGAAAGGGGTCAGCAGGATAAGAAAGGGGTCAGCATGATTAGAGAAGGGTCAGCAGGAGAAGAGAGGGGTCAGCAGGATAAGATAGGGGGTCAGCAGGATATTACGAAGGTCAGCAGTATAAGAGAGGGGTCATCAGGATAAGAAAGGGGTCAGCAGGATTAAAAATGGATCAGAAGGATAAGAGATGGGTCAGCAGTATAAGAGAGGGGTCAGCAGGAGAAGAAAGGGGTCAACAGGATTAGAGAGGGGTCAGCAAAATAAGAAAAGGGTCAACAGGATTAGAGAGGGGGTCAGCAGGAAAATAAGGAGGTCAGCAGTATAAGAAAGGGGTCAGCAGGAGAAGAAAGGGGTCAACAGTATTAGAGAGGGTTCAGCA
This sequence comes from Discoglossus pictus, assembly GCA_027410445.1. NCBI lineage: Eukaryota > Metazoa > Chordata > Amphibia > Anura > Alytidae > Discoglossus > Discoglossus pictus. Next base: position 3,905,077 of record CM050163.1, read on the forward strand.
GAATAAGAAAAGGGTCAGCAGTATAAGAGAAGGGTCAGCAGAATAAGAAAGGGGTCAGCAGGATTAGAGAGGCATCAACAGGATAAGAAAGGGGTCAACAGGATTAGAAAGGGGTCAGCAGGATTAGAGAGGGGTCAGCAGGAGAAGAGAGGGGACAGCAGGATTAGAAAGGGGTCAGCAGGATTAGAGAGGGGTCAGCAGGAGAAGAGAGGGGACAGCAGGATTAGAAAGGGGTCAGCAGGATTAGAGAGGGGTCAGCAGGAGAAGAGAGGGGACAACAGGATAAGTGAAGGGCCAGCAAGATTAGAAAGGGGTCAGCAGGATTAGAGCGGGGTCAGCAGGATAAGAAAGGGGGTCAGCAGGATAATAAGGAAGTCAGCAGGATAAGAGAGGGGTCAGCAGGATAAGAGAAGGGCCAGCAGGATTAGAAAGGGGTCAGCAGGATTAGAGAGGGGACAGCAGGAGAAGAGAGAGGTCAGCAGGATAAGAGAGGGGTCAGCAGGATTAGAGAGGGATCAGCGGGATAAGAGAGGGGACAGCAGGATAAGAGAAGGGCCAGCAGGATTAGAAAGGGGTCAGCAGGATTAGAGAGGGGACAGCAGGAGAAGAGAGAGGTCAGCAGGATAAGAGAGGGGTCAGCAGGATTAGAGAGGGATCAGCGGGATAAGAGAGGGGACAGCAGGATAAGAGAAGGGCCAGCAGGATTAGAAAGGGGTCAGCAGGGCTAGAGAGGGGACAGCAGGAAAAGAGAGGGGTAAGCAGGAGAAGAAAGAGGGCAGCAGGATAAGAAAGGGGGGCAGCGGGATAAAAAAGGGGTCAGCAGGTTTAGAGAGGGATCAACAGGATAAGAAAGGGGGTCAGCAGGATAATAAAGAGGTCAGCAGGAGAAGAGAGGAGTTAGCAGGATAAGAAAAGGGTCAGCAGGATTAGAGAGGGGTCAGCAGGATTAGAAAGGGGTCAGCAGGATTAGAGAGGGATCAACAGTATAAGAGACTGGTCAGCAGGATAACAGAGGGGTCAGCAGGATTAGAGAGGGATCAGCAGGATAAAAGTGGGGACAACAGGATAAGAAAGGGGGTCAGCAGGATAATAAGGTCGTCAGCAAGATAAGAGAGGGGTCAGCAGGATAAGAAAAGGGTCAGCAGGATAAGAGAGGGGTCAACAGAATAAGAAATGGGTCAGCAGTATTAGAGAGGGTTCAGCAGTATAAGAGAGGGGTCAGCAGGAGAAGAAAGGGGTCAACAGGATTAGAGAGGGGTCAGCAGAATAAGAAAGGGTTACAGGATAAGAGAGGGGGTCAGCAGGATAATAAGGAGGTCAACAGTATAAGAAAGGGGTCAGCAGGAGAAGAAAGGGGTCAACAGTATTAGAGAGGGTTCAGCAGAATAAGAAAGGGGTCAGCACTATAAGAGAAGGGTCAGCAGAATAAGAAAGGGGTCAGCAGGATTAGAGAGGCATCAGCAGGATAAGAGAGGGGTCAGCAGGATTAGAGAGGCATCAGCAGGAGAAGAAAGGGGTCAACAGTATTAGAGAGGGTTCAGCAGAATAAGAAAGGGGTCAGCAGGATTAGAGAGGCATCAACAGGATAAGAAAGGGGTCAACAGGATTAGAAAGGGGTCAGCAGGATTAGAGAGGTGTCAGCAGGAGAAGAGAGGGGACAGCAGGATTAGAAAGGGGTCAGCAGGATTAGAGAGGGGTCAGCAGGAGAAGAGAGGGGACAGCAGGATTAGAAAGGGGTCAGCAGGATTAGAGAGGGGTCAGCAGGAGAAGAGAGGGGACAACAGGATAAGTGAGGGGCCAGCAAGATTAGAAAGGGGTCAGCAGGATTAGAGCGGGGTCAGCAGGATAAGAAAGGGGGTCAGCAGGATAATAAGGAAGTCAGCAGGATAAGAGAGGGGTCAGCAGGATAAGAGAAGGGCCAGCAGGATTAGAAAGGGGTCAGCAGGATTAGAGAGGGGACAGCAGGAGAAGAGAGAGGTCAGCAGGATAAGAGAGGGGTCAGCAGGATTAGAGAGGGATCAGCGGGATAAGAGAGGGGACAGCAGGATAAGAGAAGGGCCAGCAGGATTAGAAAGTGGTCAGCAGGGCTAGAGAGGGGACAGCAGGAAAAGAGAGGGGTAAGCAGGAGAAGAAAGAGGGCAGCAGGATAAGAAAGGGGGCAGCGGGATAAAAAAGGGGTCAGCAGGTTTAGAGAGGGATCAACAGGATAAGAAAGGGGGTCAGCAGGATAATAAAGAGGTCAGCAGGAGAAGAGAGGAGTTAGCAGGATAAGAAAAGGGTCAGCAGGATTAGAGAGGGGTCAGCAGGATTAGAAAGGGGTCAGCAGGATTAGAGAGGGATCAACAGTATAAGAGACTGGTCAGCAGGATAACAGAGGGGTCAGCAGGATTAGAGAGGGATCAGCAGGATAAAAGTGGGGACAGCAGGATAAGAAAGGGGGTCAGCAGGATAATAAGGTCGTCAGCAAGATAAGAGAGGGGTCAGCAGGATAAGAAAAGGGTCAGCAGGATAATAAAGAGGTCAGCAGGATAAGAGAGGGGTCAACAGAATAAGAAATGGGTCAGCAGTATTAGAGAGGGTTCAGCAGTATAAGAGAGGGGTCAGCAGGAGAAGAAAGGGGTCAACAGGATTAGAGAGGGGTCAGCAGAATAAGAAAGGGTTACAGGTTAGAGAGGGGGTCAGCAGGATAATAAGGAGGTCAACAGTATAAGAAAGGGGTCAGCAGGAGAAGAAAGGGGTCAACAGTATTAGAGAGGGTTCAGCAGAATAAGAAAGGGGTCAGCACTATAAGAGAAGGGTCAGCAGAATAAGAAAGGGGTCAGCAGGATTAGAGAGGCATCAGCAGGATAAGAGAGGGGTCAGCAGAATAAGAGAGGGGACAGCAGGATAAGAAAAGGGGTCAGCAGGATTAGAAAAGGGTCAGCAGTATTAGAGAGGGTTCAGCAGAATAAGAAAGGGGTCAGCACTATAAGAGAAGGGTCAGCAGAATAAGAAAGGGGTCAGCAGGATTAGAGAGGCATCAGCAGGATAAGAGAGGGGTCAGCAGGAGAAGAGAGGGGACAGCAGGATTAGAAAGGGGTCAGCAGGATTAGAGAGGGGTCAGCAGGATAAGAAAGGGGGTCAGCAGGATAAGAAAGGTCATCAGCAGGATAATAAGGAGGTCAGCAGCTTAAGAGAAGGGTCAGCAGGATAAGAAAGGGAACAGCAGGATAAGAGAGGGGTCAGCAGGATTAGAGAGGGGTCAGCAGGATTAAAAAAGGGGTCAGCAGGATAAGAAATGTCGTCAGCAGGATAATAAGGAGGTCAGCAGCTTAAGAGAAGGGTCAGCAGGATAAGAAAGGGACCAGCAGGATAAGAGAGGGGTCAGCAGTATAAGAGAAGGGTCAGCAGAAAAGGAAAGGGGTCAGCAGTATTAGAGAAGGTTCTGCAGAATAAGAAAGCGGTCAGCGGTATAAGAGAAGGGTCAGCAGAATAAGAAAGGGGTCAGCAGTATTAGAGAGGCATCAGCAGGATAAGAGAGGGGTCAGCAGAATAAGAGAGGGGACAACAGGATAAGAAAAGGGGTCAGCAGGATTAGAAAGGGGTCAGCAGGATTAGAGAGGGATCAACAGTATAAGAGACTGGTCAGCAGGATAAGAGAGGTCAGCGGAATAACAAAGGGGTCAGCAGGATTAGAGAGGGATCAGCAGGATAAAAGTGGGGACAGCAGGATAAGAAAGGGGGTCAGCAGGATAATAAGGTCGTTAGCAAGATAAGAGAGGGGTCAGCAGGAGAAGAAAGGGGTCAACAGTATTAGAGAGGGTTCAGCAGAATAAGAAAGGGGTCAGCACTATAAGAGAAGGGTCAGCAGAATAAGAAAGGGGTCAGCAGGATAAGAAAAGGGGTCAGCAGGATTAGAAAGGGGACAGCAGGATTAGAGCGGGTCAGCAGGAGAAGAGAGGGGACAGCAGGATTAGAAAGGGGTCAGCAGGATTAGAGAGGGGTCAGCAAGAGAAGAGAGGGGACAACAGGATAAGTGAGGGGCCAGTAAGATTAGAAAGGGGTCAGCAGGATTAGAGAGGGGTCAGCAGGATAATAAAGGGGGTCAGCAGGATAATAAGGAGGTCAGCAGGATAAGAGAGGGGTCAGCAGGATAAGAGAAAGGCCAGCAGGATTAGAAAGGGGTCAGCAGGATATTAAGAAGGTCAGCAGTATAAGAGAGGGGTCATCAGGATAAGAAAGGGGTCAGCAGGATTAAAAATGGATCAGCAGGATAAGAGATGGGTCAGCAGGATAAGAAAGGGGTCAGCAGGATAAGAGAGGTCCAGCAGGATAAAAAAGGGGTCAGCAGGATTAGAGAGGGATCAGCAGGATAAGAAAGGGGTCAGCAGAATAAGAGAGCGGTCAGCAGGATAAGATAGGGGTTAGCTGGATTAGAGAAGGATCAGCAGGATTAGAGAGGGGTCAGCACAATTAGAGATGGGCCAGTAGGAAAAGAGAGGGTTCAGCAGAATTAGAGAGGGGTCAGCAGTGATAAGAGAGGGGTCAGCAGGATTAGAAAGGGCGTCAGCAGGATATTAAGGAGTTCAGCAGTATAAGAGAGGGGTCAGCAGGATAAGAAAGGGGTCAGCAGGATTAGAGAGGGTCCGAAGGATAAGAAAGGGGGTCAGCAGTATATTAAGGAGGTCAGCAGTATAAGAGAGGGGTCAGCAGGATAAGAAAGGGGTCAGCAGGATTAGAGAGGGTCTGCAGGATAAGAAAGGGGGTAACCAGGATAATAAAGAGGTCATCAGTATTCGAGAGGGGTCAGCAGGAGAAGAAAGGGGTCAGCAGGACTAGAGAGGGGTCAGCAGAATAAGAAAGGGGTCAGCAGGATTAGAGAGGGGTCAGCAGGATTAAAAAAGGGGTCAGCAGGATAAAAAGGAGGTTAGCAGCTTAAGAGAAGGGTCAGCAGTATTAGAGAGGGGGTCAGCAGAATAAGAAACGGGTCAGCAGTATAAGAGAAGGGTCAGCAGAAAAGGAAAGCGGTCAGCAGTATTAGAGAAGGTTCAGCAGAATAAGAAAGCGGTCAGCGGTATAAGAGAAGGGTCAGCAGAATAAGAAAGGGGTCAGCAGTATTAGAGAGGCATCAGCAGGATATGAGAGGGGTCAGCAGAATAAGAGAGGGGACAACAGGATAAGAAAAGGGGTCAGCAGGATTAGAAAGGGGTCAGCAGGATTAGAGAGGGGTCAGCAGGAGAAGAGAGGGGACAGCAGGATTAGAAATGGGTCAGCAGGATTAGAGAGGGGTCAGCAGGAAAAGAGAGGGGACAACAGAATAAGTGAGGGGCCAGCAAGATTAGAAAGGGGTCAGCAGGATTAGAGAGGGGTCAGCAGGATAAGAAAGGGGTCAGCAGGTATAGAGATTGGACAGCAGGATAAGAGAAGGGCCAGCAGGATAAGAAAGGGGTCATCAGGATTAGAGAGGGGACAGCAGGATTAGAGACCAGTCAGCAGGATAAGAGAGGTCAGCAGAATAAGAGGGGGGTCAGCAGGAGAAGAAAGAGGGCAGCAGGATAAGAGAGGGGTCAGCAGGATTAGAGAGGGGACAGCAGGATAAGAGAGGGGTCAGCAGGAATAGAGACCGGTCAGCAGGATAATATAGAGGCCAGCAGAAGAAGAGAGGGATCAGCAGGATAATAAAGATGTCAGCAGGATAAGAGAGGGGTCAGCTGGATAAGAGAGGGGTCAGCAGGATTAGAGAGGGGTCTGCAGAATAAGAAAGTGGTCAACAGGATAAGAGAGGGGTCAGCAGGATAATAAAGAGGTCAGCAGGAGAAGAGAGGGGTCAGCTTGATAAGAGAGGAGTTAGCAGGATAAGAAAGGGGTCAGCAGTATAAGAGAGGGGTCATCAGGATAAGAAAGGGGTCAGCAGATTTAAAAATGGATCAGCAGGATAAGAGATGGGTCAGCAGTATAAGAGAGGGGTCAGCAGAATAAGAGAGGGGTCAGCAGTATAAGAGAGTGATCAGCAGAATAAGAGATGGGTCAGCAGGATAAGAAAGGGATCAGCAGGATTAGAGAGGGATCAGCAGGATAAGAAAGGGGTCAGCAGGATTAGAGAGGGATCAGCAGGATAAGAAAGGGATCAGCAGTTATAGAGAGGGGACAGCAGGATAAGAGAGGGGCCAGCAGTTATAGAGAGGGGTCAGCAGGATTAGAGAGGGGTCAGCAGGATAAGAAAGGGGTCAGCAGGATTAGAGAGGGATCAGCAGGATAAGAAAGGGATCAGCAGAGTAAGAGAGAGGACAGCAGGATAAGAGAGGGGCCAGCAGTTATAGAGAGGGGTCAGCAGGATTAGAGAGGGGTCAGCAGGATAAGAAAGGGGTCAGCAGGATTAGAGAGGGATCAGCAGGATAAGAAAGGGATCAGCAGAGTAAGAGAGGGGACAGCAGGATAAGAGAGGGGCCAGCAGTTATAGAGAGGGATCAGTAGGATTAGAGAGGGGTCAGCACAATTAGAGATGGGCCAGTAGGAAAAGAGAGGGGTCAGCAGAATTAGAGAGGGGTCAGCAGGATTAGAGAGGGTCCGCAGGATAAGAAAGGGGGTCAGCAGGATATTAAGGAGGTCAGCAGTATAAGAGAGGGGTCAGCAGGATAAGAAAGGGGTCAGCAGGATTAGAGAGGGTCTGCAGGATAAGAGAGGGGTCAGCAGGATTAGAAAGGGCTCAGCAGTATTAGAGAGGGGTCAGCAGGATAAGAATGGGGGTCAGCAGGATAATAAGGAGGTCAGCAGGATTAGAGAGGGGGCAGTAGGATAAGAGAGGGGTCAGCAGAAAAAGAAAGGCGTCAGCAGTATAAGAAAGTGGTCAGCAGGATAGAGAGGGTCAGCAGAATAAGAAAGGGGTCAACAGGATTAGAGAGGGGTTCACTGGATAATAAGGATGTCAGCAGTATAAGAAAGGGGTCAGCAGGAGAAGAAAGGGGTCAACAGTATAAGAGAAGGGTCAGCAGAATAAGAAAGGGGTCAGCAGTATTAGAGAGGCATCAGCAGGATAAGAGAGGGGTCAGCAGAATAAGAGAGGGGACAGCAGGATAAGAAAAGGGGTCTGTAGGATTAGAAAGGGGTCAGCAGGATTAGAGAGGGGTCAGCAGGAGAAGAGAGGGGACAGCAGGATTAGAAATGGGTCAGCAGGATTAGAGAGGGGACAACAGAATAAGTGAGGGGCCAGCAAGATTAGAAAGGGGTCTGCAGGATTAGAGAGGGGTCAGCAGGATAAGAAAGAGGGTCAGCAGGATAATAAGGAGGTCAGTAGGATAAGAGAGGGGGCAGCAGGATAAGAAAGGGGTCAGCAGGTATAGAGATTGGATAGCAGGATAAGAGAAGGGCCAGCAGGATAAGAAAGGGGTCAGCAGGGCTAGAGAGGGGACAGCAGGAGAAGAGAGAGGTCAGCAGGATAAGAGAGAGGTCAGCATGGCTAGAGAGGGGACAGCAGGATTAGAGAGGGATCAACAGTATAAGAGACCGGTCAGCAGGATAAGAGAGGTCAGCAGAATAAGAGAGGGGTCAGCAGGATTAGAGACCTGTCAGCAGGATAAGAGAGGGGTCAGCAGGATAATAAAGAGGCCAGCAGGAGAAGAGAGGAGTAAGCAGGATAATAAAGAGGTCAGCAGGAGAAGAGAGGGGTCAGCTGCATAAGAGAGGGGTCAGCAGGATTAGAGAGGGGTCCGCAGGATAAGAAAGGGGTCAGCAGGATAAGAGAGGGGTCAGCAGGATAATAAAGAGGTCAGCAGGAGAAGAGAGGGGTCCGCAGGATAAGAGAGGGGTCAGCAGGACTAGAGAGGAGTCAGCAGAATAACAAAGGGGTCAGCAGGATTAGAGAGGGGTCAGCAGGATTAGAAAGGGGTCAGCAGGAATAGCGAGGGATCAACAGTATAAGAGACCGGTCAGTAGGATAAGAGAGGGGTCAGCAGAATAAGAGAGGGGTCAGCAGGATTAGAGAGGGATCAGCAGGATAAAAGTGGGGACAGCAGGATAAGAAAGGGGGTCAGCAGGACAATAAGGTCGTCAGCAGGATAAGAGAGGGATTAGCAGGATAAGAAAAGGGTCAGCAGGATAATAAAGAGGTCAGCAGGATAGGAGAGGAGTTAGCAGGATAAGATAGGGGTCAGCAGGATTAAAGAGGGCGTCAGCAAAATAAGAAAGGGATTAGCAGGATAAGAAAGGTATCAGCAGGATTAGAGAAGGATAAGCAGGATAAGAAGGTGGGTCAGCAGGATAATAAAGAGGTCAGCACTATAAGAGAGGGGTTAGCAGTATAAGAAAGGGGTCAGCAGGATTAGAAAGGGGTCCGCAGGATAAGAGAAGGGTCAGCAGAATAAGAAAGGGGTCAGCAGGATTAGAAAGGGGTCCGCAGGATAAGAGAGGGTTCAGCAGGATAAGAGGGGGGGGGGGGCAGCATTATAAGAGAGGGCCCAGCAGGTTGGGTTTGTGGAAGTGGGGCATTTATATCCCTGGAGAGCTATGCTTGCAATTATTGATGCAATCAGTCACGTTGTGTCTTTTTATTCTCCAGCCACAGTGACCCCATTCTCAGTGACCCGACGCATTGGTCACCCGTATCAGAACCGCACTCCACCAAAGAGAAAGAAACCGCGCACGTCATTCAGTCGGGTCCAAATCTGCGAGCTGGAGAAGAGATTCCACCGGCAGAAATACCTGGCGTCTGCAGAGAGAGCATCGCTGGCAAAAGCGTTACGGATGAGCGACTCGCAGGTCAAGACCTGGTTCCAAAACCGCAGGACAAAGTGGAGGTGAGAAGAGGAAGGAGAGAGAGAAGGGAGAGGAGGGAGAGAGAGATGAGGGAGAGAGAGAGGAGGGAGAGAGAGGAGGGAGAGAAGAGGGAGAGAAGAAGGAGAGAGAGAGGAGGAAGAGAGAGAGGAGGGAGAGAGAAGGGAGAGAGAGAGGAGGGAGAGAAGAGGGAGAGAGAGAGAAGAGAGAGAGAGAGAGGAGGGAGAGAGAAGGGAGAGAGAGAGAAGGGAGAGAGAGGAGGGAGAGAGAAGGGAGAGAGAGGAGGGTGAGGAGGGAGAGAGAGAGAGAGAGAGAGAAGGAGAGAGAGAGAAGAGGGAGAGAGAGAGGAGGGAGAGAAGAGGGAGAGAGAGAGAAGAGAGAGAGAGAGAGAGGAGGGAGAGAGAAGGGAGAGAGAGAGAAGGGAGAGAGAGGAGGGAGAGAGAAGGGAGAGAGAGGAGGGTGAGGAGGGAGAGAAGAGGGAGAGGGAGAGAAGAAGGAGAGAGAGAGAAGAGGGAGAGAGAGAGGAGGGAGAGAGAAGGGAGAGAGAGAGAAGGGAGAGAGAGGAGGGAGAGAAGAGGGAGAGAGAGAGAAGAGAGAGAGAGAGAGGAGGGAGAGAGAAGGGAGAGAGAGAGAAGGGAGAGAGAGGAGGGAGAGAGAAGGGAGAGAGAGGAGGGTGAGGAGGGAGAGAGAGAGAGAGGAGGGAAAGAGGGAGGATAGAGAAAGAGAGGAGGGAGAGAAGAGGGAGAGAGGGAGGAGTTAGAGAGAGAGAGAGGATGGAGATAGGAGGGAGAGGAGGGAGAAAGAGAGAGAGGAGGGAGAGAAAGAGGAGAGAGAGAGAGGAGGGAGAGAGAGCGAGAGGAGGGAGAGAGAGAGAGGAAGGAAGATAGAGAGAAAGAGGAAGGAAGAGAGAGAGAGGAAGGAATAGAGAGAGAGAGAGAGAGAGAGAGAGAGAAAGAAAGAAAGAAAGAAAGGGAGAGAGAGAGGGAGAAAGAGGAGAAGATGGAGGAGGGAGACTGAGAGAGAGGAGGAAATGGAGGAGGGAGACTGAGAGAGAGGAGGAGATGAGGAGGGAGACTGAGAGAGATAGAGGAGGAGATGAATGAGGGAGACTGAGAGAGATAGAGGAGGAGATGAATGAGGGAGACTGAGAGAGAGAGGAGGAGATGAGGAGGGAGGCTGAGAGAGAGGAGGAGATGAGGAGGGAGACTGAGAGAGAGGAGGAAATGGAGGAGGGAGACTGAGAGAGAGGAGGAGATGAGGAGGGAGGCTGAGAGAGAGAGAGGAGGAGATGGAGGAGGGAGACTGAGAGAGATAGAGGAGGAGATGAATGAGGGAGACTGAGAGAGAGAGGAGGAGATGAGGAGGGAGGCTGAGAGAGAGGAGGAGATGAGGAGGGAGACTGAGAAAGAGGAGGAAATGAGGAGGGAGGCTGAGAGAGAGAGAGAGGAGGAGATGGAGGAGGGAGGCTGAGAGAGAGGAGGAAATGGAGGAGGGAGACTGAGAGAGAGAGAGAGAGAGGAGGAAATGGAGGAGGGAGACTGAGAGAGAGAGAGAGAGAGAGAGAGAGAGAGGAGGAGATGGAGGAGGGAGACTGAGGGAGAGAGAGAGAGAGAGAGAGAGAGAGAGAGAAGATGGAGGAGGGAGACTGGGAGAGAGAGAGAGGAGGAAATGGAGGAGGGAGACTGAGAGAGAGAGAGAGAGAGAGAGAGAGAGAGGAGGAGATGGAGGAGGGAGACTGAGGGAGAGAGAGAGAGAGAGAGAGAGAGAGAGAGAGAGAGAGAGAGAGAGAGAGAGAGAGAGGAGAAGATGGAGGAGGGACACTGGGAGAGAGAGAGAGAGGAGGAAATGGAGGAGGGAGACTGAGAGAGAGAGAGAGAGGAGGAGATGGAGGAGGGAGACTGAGGGAGAGAGAGAGAGAGAGAGAGAGAGAGAGAGAGAGAGAGAGAGGAGAAGATGGAGGAGGGAGACTGGGAGAGAGAGAGATAAGGAAATGGATGAGGGAGACTGAGAGAGAGAGAGAGAGAGAGGAGGAGATGGAGGAGGGAGACTGAGGGAGAGAGAGAGAGAAAGAGAGAGTGGAGGAGATGGAGGAGGGAGATTGAAATATACAGTAGAGGAGCTGGATGAGGAAGGCTGAGAGATACAGAGGAGGAGATGGATGAGGGAGGCTGGGAGATACAGAGGAGAAGATGGAGGAGGGAGGCTTAGAGATACAGTAGAGGAGATGGAGGAAGGAGGCTTAGAGATACAGTAGAGGAGATGGAGGAGGGAGGCTGAGAGAGAGAGAGCTGGGAAGATGGAGGAGGGAGACTGAGAGAGAGGGGGGGGAGAGAGAGGAGGAAATGGAGGAGGGAGACTGAGAGAGAGAGAGAGAGAGAGAGAGAGGAGGAAATGGAGGAGGTAGACAGAGAGAGAGAGAGAGAGAGAGAGAGAGAGAGGCTGAGAGATACAGTAGAGGAGAGGGAGAAGGGAGGCTGAGAGATACAGTAGTGGAGATGGAGGAAGGAGGCGGAGAGATACAGTAGTGGAGATGGATTAGGGAGACTGAGAGATACAGTAGAGGAGATGGATGAAGGAGACTGAGAGATACAGTAGAGGAGATGGATGAGGGAGACTGGGAGATTCAGTAGAGGAGATGGAGGAGGGAGGCTGAGAGATACAGTAGTGGAGATGGAGGAAGGAGGCTGAGAGATACAATAGAGGAGATGGAGGAAGGAGGCTGAGAGATACAGTAGAGGAGATGGATGAGGGAGGCTGAGAGATACAGTAGAGGAGATGGATGAGGGAGACTGAGAGATACAGAGGAGGGGATGGAGGAAGGAGGCTGAGATAGAGAGAGGGAGATGGAGGAGGGAGACTGAGATATACAGTAGAGGAGATGGATGAGGGAGGCTGAGAGAGATAGAGGAGGAGATGGATGAGGGAGGCTGGGTGATACAAAGGAGGAAATGGATGAGGGAGGCTGAGAGATACAGTAGAGGAGATGGAGGAGGGAGGCTGAGAGATACAGTAGTGGAGATGGAGGAAGGAGGCTGAGAGATACAGTAGAGGAGATGGATGAGGAAGACTGAGAGATACAGAGGAGGGGATGAAGGAAGGAGGCTGAGATAGAGAGAGTGAGATGGAGGAGGGAGACTGAGAGATACAGAGGAGGAGATGGATGAGGGAGTCTGAGATAGACAGAGAGAGATGGAGGAGGGAGACTGAGAGATACAGTAGAGGAGATGGATGAGGGAGACTGAGAGATACAGAGGAGGAGATGGATGAGGGAGACTGAGAGATACAGTAGAGGAGATTGATGAGGGAGACTGAGAGATACAGTAGAGGAAATGGATGAGGGAGGCTGAGAGATACAGTAGAGGAGATGGATGAGGGAGTCTGAGATAGAGAGATGGAGGAGGGAGATTGAGAGATACAGTAGAGGAGATGGATGAGGGAGTCTGAGAGATACAGAGGAGGAGATGGATGAGGGAGTCTGGGAGATACAGAGGAGGAGATGGATGAGGGAGACTGAGAGATACAGTAGAGGAAATGGATGAGGGAGGCTGAGAGATACAGTAGAGGAGATGGATGAGGGAGGCTGAGAGATACAGTAGAGGAGATGGATGAGGGAGTCTGAGAGATACAGAGGAGGAGATGGATGAGGGAGTCTGAGAGATACAGAGGAGGAGATGGATGAGGGAGGCTGAGAGATACAGAGGAGAAGATGGAGGAGGGAGGCTGAGAGATACAGTAGAGGAGATGGAGGAGGGAGACTGAGAGAAACAGAGGAGGAGATGGATGAGGGAGTCTGAGATAGAGAGATGGAGGAGGGAGATTGAGAGATACAGTAGAGGAGATGGATGAGGGAGACTGAGAGATACAGAGGAGGAGTTGGATGAGGGAGACTGAGAGACACAGTAGAGGAGATGGATGAGGGAGTCTGAGAGATACAGAGGAGGAGATGGAGGAAGGAGGCTGAGAGATACAGTAGAGGAGATGGATGAGGGAGTCTGGGAGATACAGAGGAGGAGATGGA
>CM050163.1:3922842-3960734 GCA_027410445.1 Discoglossus pictus
GTGTAACAGTATGCTGGTGTGTTGTGTTATGTTGGTGTGTCATTGTATTGTGGCATGTTGCAGTATGTTGATGTGTCACAGTATGCTGGTGTGTCACAGTATTCTAGTGTGTTGTGTTATGTTAGTGTGTCATTGTATTGTGGCATGTAGCTGTATGTTGATGTGTCACAGTATGTTGGTGTGTTGTGGTATGTTGATGTGTCACAGTATGTTGGTGTACTGTGGTATGTTGGTGTGTCATTGTATTGTGGCATGTTGCAGTATGTTGGTGTGTCACAGTATGTTGGTGTGTCACAGTATGTTGGTGTGCCATGGTATGTTGGTGTGTCATTGTATTGTGGCATGTTGCAGTATGTTGGTGTATTGCAGTACGTTGGTGTGCTATGGTATGTTGGTGTGTCATTGTATTGTGGCATGTTGCAGTATGTTGTGTGTCACAGTATGTTGGTGTGTTGCAGTATGTTGGTGTGTCATTGTATTGTGGCATGTTGCAGTATGTTGGTGTGTCACAGTATGTTGGTGTGTCACAGTATGTTGGTGTGCCATGGTATGTTGGTGTGTCATGGTATGTTGGTGTGTCATTGTATTGTGGCATGTTGCAGTATGTTGTGTGTCACAGTATGTTGGTGTGTTGCAGTATGTTGGTGTGTCATTGTATTGTGGCATGTTGCAGTATGTTGTGTGTCACAGTATGTTGGTGTGTTGCAGTATGTTGGTGTGTCATTGTATTGTGGCATGTTGCAGTATGTTGTGTGTCACAGTATGTTGGTGTGTCACAGTATGTTGTGTGTCACAGTATGTTGGTATGTCACAGTATGTTGGTGTGTTCTGGTATGTTGATGTGTCACAGTATGTTGGTGTGTTGCAGTATGTTAGTGTACCATGGTATTGTGGCATGTTGCAGTATGTTGATGTGTCACAGTATATTGGTATGTTGTGGTATGTTGGTGTGTCACAGTATGTTGGTGTGTTGTTTTATGTTAGTGTGTCATTGTATTGTGGCATGTTGCAGTATGTTGATGTGTCACAGTATGTTGGTGTGTTGTGGTATGTTGATGTGTCACAGTATGTTGGTGTACTGTGGTATGTTGGTGTGTCATTGTATTGTGGCATGTTGCAGTATGTTGGTGTGTCATGGTATGTTGGTGTGTCACAGTATGTTGGTGTGTTGCAGTATGTTGGTGTGTTGCAGTATGTTGGTGTGCCATGGTATTGTGGCATGTTGCAGTATGTTGGTGTGTTGCAGTATGTTGGTGTGTCATTGTATTGTGGCATGTTGCAGTATGTTGGTGTGCCACAGTATGTTGGTGTGTCACAGTATGTTGGTGTGCCATGGTATGTTGGTGTGTCATTGTATTGTGGCATGTTGCAGTATGTTGTGTGTCACAGTATGTTGGTGTGTTGCAGTATGTTGGTGTGTCATTGTATTGTGGCATGTTGCAGTATGTTGTGTGTCACAGTATGTTGGTGTGTTGCAGTATGTTGGTGTGTCATTGTATTGTGGCATGTTGCAGTATGTCGGTTTGTCACAGTATGTTGTGTGTCACAGTATGTTGGTATGTCACAGTATGTTGGTGTGTTCTGGTATGTTGATGTGTCACAGTATGTTGGTGTGTTGCAGTATGTTAGTGTACCATGGTATTGTGGCATGTTGCAGTATGTTGTGTGTCACAGTATGTTGGTGTGTCACAGTATGTTGGTGTGTTGCAGTATGTTGGTGTGTTGCAGTATGTTGGTGTGTTGCAGTATGTTGGTGTGTTACAGTATGTTGGTGTGTCACAGGATGTTGGTTTGAGAGAGAGAGAAAGAGAGATAGTAGAAAATAAAAGTATGTTTGGTGTTGATGTGTCTCAGTTTGTTGGTTTGTCTCAGTATGTTGTGTAACAGTATGCTGGTGTGTTGTGTTATGTTGGTGTGTCATTGTATTGTGGCATGTTGCAGTATGTTGATGTGTCACAGTATGCTGGTGTGTCACAGTATTCTAGTGTGTTGTGTTATGTTAGTGTGTCATTGTATTGTGGCATGTTGCAGTATGTTGATGTGTCACAGTATGTTGGTGTACTGTGGTATGTTGGTGTGTCTTTGTATTGTGGCATGTTGAAGTATGTTGGTGTGTCACAGTGTGTTGGTGTGTTGCAGTATGTTGGTGTGTCACAGTATGTTGGTGTACTGTGGTATGTTGGTGTGTCATTGTATTGTGGCATGTTGCAGTATGTTGGTGTGTCACAGTATGTTGGTGTGTCACAGTATGTTGGTGTGCCATGGTATGTTGGTGTGTCATTGTATTGTGGCATGTTGCAGTATGTTGGTGTGTCACAGTATGTTGGTGTGCCATGGTATGTTGGTGTGTCATTGTATTGTGGCATGTTGCAGTATGTTGGTATGTCACAGTATGTTGGTGTGTTCTGGTATGTTGATGTGTCACAGTATGTTGGTGTGTCACAGTATGTTGGTGTGTTACAGTATGTTGGTGTGTCACAGGATGTTGGTTTGAGAGAGAGAGAGAGAGAGAAAGAGAGATAGTAGAAAATAAAAGTATGTTTGGTGTTGATGTGTCTCAGTATGTTGTGTTACAGTATTCTGGTGTGTTGTGTTATGTTGGTGTGTCATTGTATTGTGGCATGTTGCAGTATGTTGGTGTGTCACAGTATGTTGGTGTGTCACAGTATGTTGGTGTGCCATGGTATGTTGGTGTGTCATTGTATTGTGGCATGTTGCAGTATGTTGTGTGTCACAGTATGTTGGTGTGTTGCAGTATGTTGGTGTGTCATTGTATTGTGGCATGTTGCAGTATGTCGGTTTGTCACAGTATGTTGTGTGTCACAGTATGTTGGTATGTCACAGTATGTTGGTGTGTTCTGGTATGTTGATGTGTCACAGTATGTTGGTGTGTTGCAGTACGTTGGTGTACCATGGTATTGTGGCATGTTGCAGTATGTTGGTGTGTCACAGTATGTTGGTGTGTCACAGTATGTTGGTGTGCCATGGTATGTTGGTGTGTCATTGTATTGTTGCATGTTGCAGTATGTTGTGTGTCACAGTATGTTGATGTGTCCCAGTATGTTGGTGTACTGTGGTATGTTGGTGTGTCATTGTATTGTGGCATGTTGCAGTATGTTGGTGTGTCACAGTATGTTGGTGTGTTGCAGTATGTTGGTGTGTCATTGTATTGTGGCATGTTGCAGTATGTTGGTGTGTCACAGTATGTTGGTGTGTCACAGTATGTTGGTGTGCCATGGTATGTTGGTGTGTCATTGTATTGTGGCATGTTGCAGTATGTTGTGTGTCACAGTATGTTGGTGTGTTGCAGTATGTTGGTGTGTCATTGTATTGTGGCATGTTGCAGTATGTCGGTTTGTCACAGTATGTTGTGTGTCACAGTATGTTGGTATGTCACAGTATGTTGGTGTGTTCTGGTATGTTGATGTGTCACAGTATGTTGGTGTGTTGCAGTACGTTGGTGTACCATGGTATTGTGGCATGTTGCAGTATGTTGGTGTGTCACAGTATGTTGGTGTGTCACAGTATGTTGGTGTGCCATGGTATGTTGGTGTGTCATTGTATTGTGGCATGTTGCAGTATGTTGTGTGTCACAGTATGTTGGTGTACCATGGTATTGTGGCATGTTGCAGTATGTTGGTGTGTCACAGTATGTTGGTGTGTCACAGTATGTTGGTGTGTCACAGTATGTTGGTGTGTCACAGTATGTTGGTGTGCCATGGTATGTTGGTGTGTCATTGTATTGTGGCATGTTGCAGTATGTTGGTTTGAGAGAGAGAGAGAGAGAAAGAGAGATAGTAGAAAATAAAAGTATGTTTGGTGTTGATGTGTCACAGTATGTTGGTGTGTTGTGGTATGTTGTGTCACAGTATTCTGGTGTGTTGTGTTATGTTGGTGTGTCATTGTATTGTGGCATGTTGCAGTATGTTGATGTGTCACAGTATGCTGGTGTGTCACAGTATTCTAGTGTGTTGTGTTATGTTAGTGTGTCATTGTATTGTGGCATGTTGCTGTATGTTGATGTGTCACAGTATGTTGGTGTGTTGTGGTATGTTAATGTGTCACAGTATGTTGGTGTGTTGTGGTATGTTGATGTGTCACAGTATGTTGGTGTGTTGTGGTATGTTGATGTGTCACAGTATGTTGGTGTACTGTGGTATGTTGGTGTGTCATTGTATTGTGGCATGTTGAAGTATGTTGGTGTGTCACAGTATGTTGGTGTGTTGCAGTATGTTGGTGTGCCATAGTATTGTGGCATGTTGCAGTATGTTGGTGTGTTCCAGTATGTTGTGTGTCACAGTATGTTGGTGTGTTCCAGTATGTTGTGTGTCACAGTATGTTGGTGTGTTCCAGTATGTTGTGTGTCACAGTATGTTGGTGTGTTACAGTATGTTGGTGTGTCACAGTATGTTGGTGTGTCATTGTATTGTGGCATGTTGCAGTATGTTGTGTGTCACAGTATGTTGGTGTGTTGAGTATGTTGGTGTGTCATTGTATTGTGGCATGTTGCAGTATGTCGGTGTGTCACAGTATGTTGGTGTGTCACAGTATGTTGGTGTGCACTTGTATGTTGGTGTGTCATTGTATTGTGGCATGTTGCAGTATGTTGTGTGTCACAGTATGTTGGTGTGTTGCAGTATGTTGGTGTGTCATTGTATTGTGGCATGTTGCAGTATGTTGTGTGTCACAGTATGTTGGTGTGTTGCAGTATGTTGGTGTGTCATTGTATTGTGGCATGTTGCAGTATGTTGTGTGTTGCAGTATGTTGGTGTGTTGCAGTCTGTTGGTGTGTCATTGTATTGTGGCATGTTGCAGTATGTTGTGTGTCACAGTATGTTGGTGTGTTACAGTATGTTGGTGTGTTACAGTATGTTGGTGTGTCACAGTATGTTGGTTTGTCACAGTATGTTGGTGTGCACTGGTATGTTGGTGTGTCATTGTATTGTGGCATGTTGCAGTATGTTGTGTGTCACAGTATGTTGGTGTGTTTCAGTATGTTGGTGTGTCATTGCATTGTGGCATGTTGCAGTATGTCGGTGTGTCACAGTATGTTGGTGTGTCACAGTATGTTGGTGTGCACTGGTATGTTGGTGTGTCATTGTATTGTGGCATGTTGCAGTATGTTGTGTGTCACAGTATGTTGGTTTGTTGCAGTATGTCGGTGTGTCACAGTATGTCGGTGTGTCACAGTATGTTGGTGTGTTGCAGTACGTTGGTGTGCTATGGTATGTTGGTGTGTCATTGTATTGTGGCATGTTGCAGTATGTTGTGTGTCACAGTATGTTGGTGTGTTGCAGTATGTTGGTGTGTCATTGTATTGTGGCATGTTGCAGTATGTTGTGTGTCACAGTATGTTGGTGTGTTGTGTTATGTTGATGTGCCACAGTATGTTGGTTTGTCTCAGTATGTTGGTTTGTCTCAGTATGTTGGTTTGTCTCAGTATGTTGATGTGTCACAGTATGTTGGTGTGTTGTGGTATGTTAGTGTGCCATGGTATTGTGGCATGTTGCAGTATGTTGTGGGTCACAGTATGTTGATGTG
The DNA here is from genome assembly GCA_027410445.1 of Discoglossus pictus. Lineage (NCBI taxonomy): Eukaryota > Metazoa > Chordata > Amphibia > Anura > Alytidae > Discoglossus > Discoglossus pictus. The sequence continues at coordinate 3,928,384 of CM050163.1, forward strand.
CCACAGTATGTTGGTTTGTCTCAGTATGTTGGTTTGTCTCAGTATATTGATGTGTCACAGTATGTTGGTGTGTTGCAGTACGTTGGTGTACCATGGTATTGTGGCATGTTGCAGTATGTTGTGTGTCACAGTATGTTGGTGTGTTGCAGTATGTTAGTGTGCCATGGTATTGTGCCATGTTAAAGTATGTTGGTGTGTCGCAGTAAGTTGTCATGTTGTATGTTGGTGTGTCGCAGTAAGTTGTCATGTTGTATGTTGGTGTGTCGCAGTAAGTTGTCATGTTGAATGTTGGTGTGTCGCAGTAAGTTGGCATGTTGTATGTTGGTGTGTCGCAGTAAGTTGGCATGTCGTATGTTGTGTGTCACAGCATGTTGGGTTGTCATGGTATATCACTCACCATATTGCAGTGTGGCTTTAGAGGTCATTTTCTCTCATGTCATCGCCAGACGCCAGACGGCCGAGGAGCGAGAGTCCGAGCGCCAGCAGACAAGTCGTATGATGATGCAGCTACAACAAGAGGTCTTTCAGAAGAGTCTAACCCAGACCATGCCAAGAGACCCCCTATGTGCCCACAACTCATCTCTCTGTGCCCTGCAAAACTTACAGCCCTGGGCAGAGGAGACTTCCAGCATCTGACCCCTAGAGATCAGCTGCCCCAACAGCCATAGATCCAAGAAATCCCAATATATGACCATGAGACTGGTTACCCCTGGGGTAACATGGTCACAGAAATAAGAGACCTTCAGTGGATGTCCCCAGGAGACCCAGATAAAACAGTAAGGAGGAGCCGTATCATCACCAACAGTCCATAGCCTTGATACCTGCTTTGCCACGAGAGGTCCTTCCGCAGTCTATTTCACCTGAAGGCCACACCTATGTCTTGGAGTTTCCGAATATTTTTTTTATCTCTTTGTTTTAAGTGTAAAAATGGTAAAAAGACCTTGGGAGGGCGATTGAGGTGACGAAACTGGTATAGGGTCGCAGTAATGAGGTTGTCTCTGTGTTGTTGAAGGGGGGACCTTCTCTCCCACTCTAGAGAACAGGCTGGGGACTACATGAGGTTGCCCATTGCCCACCACTACCCTAGGGAATGTGATTGAAAAGAGCAGGGTGCGGGGATGTACTTGTGTGTTAAGGAGCACCCACGTGGTATGTCAACCATCGCCATTAAACTGGATGGGATAGGATAAGAAGTTGTTTACTTAACCCGGTAACAAAAGGAGGGATGGAGTTTAGGGCATCTGTAGATTTATAGGTGATAATCCAGAACAAACACCAACTCTGTAGTGCCCAGCAGCGAGGAGAGCGCCCCAGCATACAGAACCATACCAGTAAAGTGACGACAGAATAGAGGTCCAGTGAGGAGGCCATTGAACCTGTCATTAAATCTAGATCTGTGCCAGGCGTGTACTGCGGGGTCTCCATACGGGGGTGACACCAGCAGCAAAAAGCAAGAGGTGGCACCATTCAGTAACACCAGCGCCCAGCAATGTCCAAGGACCTATGAGAGAGAGACCTCCAAGCCAAGTCCAGCAGGAGAGCCCAGACCATCCTACAATCCAGACCTGATTAGCTGGCCATAAATAAAGTAATGATCGTAATGTATGTGTTTGCTGTTATTACCAAGTGAGGGGGTTACCATGGTCTCCATTACATTAGGATGACTGGGCGGGAGTGGTAGGAAAATGATAACATGGGGCAAACAAATGAGGAGGTGATGAGAGAGAAGAAGTGAAAACTGGGTCATGTGGAGAAATAAATGAGGTAATGATATAGTCAGAGAGAAGAGGAGAAGTGGTCGAAATTGGAAGAGAAGACACAGAAGAATGGCGGCCTAAAGGTAGAAGATGACTAGAGATAACAGTGGGGGTGGAGAGAAGATGGAGAATAAGAAATAATAGGAGATAGATGATGATAGGAGAGAAAATGGATGGACTGAGAGCAGAGAAGATGTACGTTGAGGGGACTGATAGAAGAAAGTGTGACAGAAGCAAAGTGGTTTCCAAAGGAAAGAGAAGATACCTAGAGGGACTGAAAGGGTGACACGGAACCGTTATGGCCCAAGGGAAGAGAGGACACCTAGAGGGGCCTGAGAGAAGGGATGACAAACAAGAGGGAGGGTGGAAAGTGGAGGATTATATAGGACATAGAGAAGTCTGACACAAGAAGGAAGGCTCTGCCCAGAGGTTGAGTCTACCTCAGAGTTGGAGGTGAAGCTTCTCATAGAAAACCCAGCAGAAAGGTCTAGAGTAGACAACCTGTAGGAGAGGAGGTAACTGGCCATAACAGTATAGATAATAAAAAGTACATGCCTGCAAGTGATTGGATAAGCTAAGACTAACAAGGAGATAGTGAGGAATCAAAGTGGCCCCATCTCCAAACATCTCAATCTTTAACGGAAATACAAAAGAAAAAAGAAAAACTGAAACTGATTCCTAAAGCAAAAATTAGAACTTTCTAGACAATATTTCACAGGCTGATATTATTATTATTTACCTTTATCTATAGAGGGGGTTGTGAGCTTCTCATGATTTTTTTAAAACTCTTCGTAGGACTTTGCACCTTTTTTTGGATTAAGATGGATCCCATCCATTGAAGCATTTATACTTCTCCACCCCACAATCTTTTTGCTTGTAGACACTGCTCCTACTGGATTCTTTCTCCACATTGGAGGATGTGTCTGGTGGGCTCCACCTCATCCTATCCCTCACAGTTATCCAAACGTCAGTTATCTATTCTAGTACCGACTCAAACCCACATTTTAAACACCACCATCTCAACGTATCAGTTCCCTCATCCTAAAAATGGCCACAAAGTGTAAAGTACAGTTTGGTAAAATATTTGCCAATTTACTGTGATGAGTGTGACCAGGGTGGGCGATTCAACATAAGAAAGGCCATTACAGATATATCAATGTGTAATGGAGTGTGACTGCCTCTGAGAATCCATAGTGTGGGAAAACAGGAAAACATTTTTTTGCCTGACAAATCCCAAAATAAACATTAACACATTTACCCTAAAGCTTGCAATGTTTATTCAGTTTTCAGGAAATTCTGGAACGCCTCTGAAAATCCAAGCGGAGTTCGCATAAAGTGTATATATGATAGTGGTCACTGGATGGCTGTAGGACGCCATCTTTACTGGAAACCATTGGAAGTCACAGCCTGTGATTCCATACCCTACTTATTTAGTACCAAATATCTATACTCTCTCTGAGTGTTGTATTTTATTTTTATTTTAATAAAAGTTATGTTTCAGAATGAAGCAAAAGGTCTATTAGGGGAAAGGACTGTCACCCTTTGCATGTTCCTTTTCACTAGGAATTATAATCTGAAATAGCAAAAAATCCTAATTATTTGTGGCCATTCAGAGGTAGGCACAGCTGATTGGCTAGGACACAACTCTGCACAGCCCATTGGCTAGGACACTCTACCTACATAAGTGTCTTGGGGGTAGATATGTCACTTGTACTTGGAATTACAAATATACAGGACTCCCCAATAAAATGATTTGACGTAAAACGCCCAATCAGACAGAGTGATTGGTCTTTCTAAAATGTAACAAAAGCATTTGTTTTATTGCATATTTGTGTTCACAATTTTGAAACATTTTGCCTAAAACTCTCTAAATGGCATGAAGTCTTTATATAGTTATTGTAAAGCGAGAATTAGACGTGGGGGTGCCTATAATGATTACATGCGCATTACACATGGCACTAGGTGAGGCTGCCCCTTATGACCTGTATTGTTTGCTTTTGCAACGAGGATACAAGATAATAATGTTATTATAAGAATTCAATATAAATAGACTTTATGTCGATGTGTGAGACATGAGGTAGACAAAGCTCACGAACATACGATGCGTCCTGATGACATCATCGGTGGTCACTTAAGACTCTTTCTTTTACACAACATTGTTTTATTATTTACATTGTATTATTGGAGCCTGTATCATGAGGGGAGCAGCTAAGAAAGTTGTGCCTAGGGTTGCCAAAGATCTGGCCCTGAGTATAATATAGTGTATTTAAGTTGATTATAGGTGTGGAGTATATTGGAGAGCCCCTTCAGCGCCCACCAAGGAGCTGCTATAAATCAGTTTATTATACGGAGCAGGGCACATCTGACTCAGGGGTTCAGGGACCCCAAATTAACACTTCATACTCAGTAAAGGTCAGGCTGTTTTATTCAGTTTATATAGAAGCAAAGCCGGCAGCTTGTTGTCTCCCCCAAATCCCACCACCCTCACCCCACACACACAACATCTAACTCCCCAAACACACAGATCCACATATACACCCGCCATAGGCGAGGGATACGGGGGGGGGGGGGTAATGTGGAGAGATCCTACCCCAAAACACACAAAGCCACATATACACCCCCCATGGGCGAGGGATACAGGGAGGTAATGAGGAGAGATCATAACCCAGAAACACACAAAGCCACATATACACCCCGCATGGGCAAGGGATACAGGGGGGAGTAATGAGGAGAGATCATAACCCCAAAACACGCAAAGCCACATATACGCCCCCCATGGCCGAGGGATACAGGGGGGGTAATGAGGAGAGATCATAACTCTGAAACACACAAAGCCACATATACACCCCCCATGGACAAGATACACAGGGGGGAGGGAGGGAGGAGGGAGTAGTAGTGGCAGTGAGTATTCAGTAGACTCCCATGTCTGTGGCTCCTATGTGAAGCTATGTATCTTTCTCATTCATGGTCAGCAGACCCCCCATATTGGTGGCTTCATTGTCCGGCTATGTATCTGTCATTCATAGTCAGCAGATCCCCCATAGTGGTGGCTCCTATGTCAGGCTATATATCTCTCTCATTCATGGTCAGCAGATCCCCCATATTGGTGGCTCCAATGTCAGGCTATGTATCTCTCTCATTCATGGTCAGCAGACCCCCCATATTGGTGGCTCCAATGTCAGGGTATGTATCTCTCTCATTCATGGTCAGCAGACCCCATATTGGTGGCTCCAATGTCAGGCTATGTAACTTTCTAATTCATGGTCGTCAAACCCCCCATATTGGTGGCTCATGTGTCAGGTTATGTATCTCTTTCATTTATGGTCAGCAGACCCCCCATATTGGTGGCTCAAGTGTCAGGCTATGTATCTCTCTCATTCATGGTCAGCAGACCCCCCATATTGATGGCTCCTATGTCCGGCTATGTATCTCTCTCATTCATGGTCAGTAGTCCCCCATGTTTGTGGCTCCTATGTCAGGCTATGTATCTCTCATTCATGGTCAGCAGACACCCCATATTGATGGCAAATGTGTCAGGCTATGTATCTCTCTCATTCATGGTCAGCAGATCCCCCATTTGGTGGCTCATATGTCAGGCTATGTATCTCTCTCATTCATGGTCAACAGACCCGCCATATTGGTGGCTCATGTGTCAGGCTATGTATCTCTCTCATTCATGGTCGGCAAACCTCCCATATTGATGGCTCATGTGTCCGGCTATGTATCTCTCTCATTCATGGTCAGCAGACCCCCCATTTTGGTGGCTCCAATGTCAGGCTATGTATCTCTCTCATTCATGGTCAGCAGATCCCCCATATTGGTGGCTCCTATGTCAGGCTATGTATCTCTCATTCATGTTTAGCAGATCCCCCATATTGGTGGCTCCTATGTCAGGCTATGTATCTCTCTCATTCATGGTCAGCAGAACCCTATATTGGTGGCTCCTATGTCAGGCTATATATCTCTCATTCATGGTCAGCAGACCCCCCATTTTGGTGGCTCCAATGTCAGGCTATGTATCTCTCTCATTCATGGTCAGCAGATCCCCCATATTGGTGGCTCCTATGTCAGGCTATGTATCTCTCATTCATGTTTAGCAGATCCCCTATATTGGTGGCTCCTATGTCAGGCTATATATCTCTCATTCATGGTCAGCAGACCCCCCATTTTGGTGGCTCCAATGTCAGGCTATGTATCTCTCTCATTCATGGTCAGTAGTCCCCCATGTTTGTGGCTCCTATGTCAGGCTATGTATCTCTCATTCATGGTCAGCAGACACCCCATATTGATGGCAAATGTGTCAGGCTATGTATCTCTCTCATTCATGGTCAGCAGATCCCCCATTTGGTGGCTCATATGTCAGGCTATGTATCTCTCTCATTCATGGTCAACAGACCCGCCATATTGGTGGCTCATGTGTCAGGCTATGTATCTCTCTCATTCATGGTCAGCAGACCCCCCATATTGATGGCTCATGTGTCAGGCTATGTATCTCTCTCATTCATGGTCACCAGACCCCCCATATTGGTGGCTCCTATGTCAGGCTATGTATCTCTCTCATTCATGGTCAGCAGAACTCCATATTGGTGGCTCCTATGTCAGGCTATATATCTCTCATTCATGGTCAGCATGGACGGATGGACATCACAGATATCAAACCATTGTTCATTGATTGGCTGACGAGGGAATAATGCATTATGGGGGAGCTCAGGGTCTTCAAGTCGCTCCTTGGGCCCAGCCACTCTCCAGGTGAATGTGTCTTTGATAAGGAAGATGTTTTCATGAGTATAAGAGAAGTACACAGCGTCCAGGTCACCCAGCGGGTGGTTGCTGGGATTCACTGCTGGATACATGTCCTTGATGAGCTTGGGGTATCCAGGAAGAACCTGCTGACCCTCCATACTGAACGCAAACACCTGGGACAGAGGGAGATGGTCAGAGCAGGACATTGGTATGATGCCATACTGTTATGTGGTCTAGCCCCATGATCATATCGCTGGAAACCAATATGAGGTGATATTGTGCGTGTCATGTGATCTAGTTACCACCCCCCCCCCCGCACCTATTTCACTCACATTTATCCCTTTGAAGAAATAGACATTTCCATCCCAGGGGTTGAAGAACGCTGTGTCTATGGGGCCAGTGACCCCTGGAAACCCATCAGAGATGAGCCGTGGGTAGACGTGGCCCTCGGGGTCCACTGTGTATGCTCGGTCCCTAACATTGTCGTAGCGCCAGTACTGGGAGCCTGGGAAACAGAGAGGTCATAGATCCGTTATTATGAGTCTGGGGGAATACGGTACAGTGAAGGAGACAGTAATGTGAGCCTGGGGGAGAGAGAGAGTAATGTGAGTCTTGAGGAGAGAGACAGTAATGTGAGTCTGGGGGAGACAGTAATGTGAGTCTGGGGGAGAGAGACAGTAATGTGAGTCTGGGGGAGAGAGACAGTAATGTGAGCCTGGGGGAGAGAGAGAGTAATGTGAGTCTTGAGGAGAGAGACAGTAATGTGAGTCTGGGAGAGACAGTAATGTGAGTCTGGGGGAGAGACAGTAATGTGAGCCTGGGGGAGAGAGAGAGTAATGTGAGTCTTGAGGAGAGAGACAGTAATGTGAGTCTGGGAGAAACAGTAATGTGAGTCTGGGAGAGACAGTAATGTGAGTCTGGGGGAGAGAGACAGTAATGTGAGTCTGGGGGAGATACTATGCAATGTGTCTGGGGGAGTGAGACCTACGTATGAGTCTGGGGGAGATACTATGCAATGAGTCTGGGGGACTGAGACCCAAGTATGAGTCTGGGGGAGAGAGACCTAAGTATGAGTCTGGGGGAGAGAGACCCAAGTATGAGTCTGGGGGAGAGAGACCCAAGTATGAGTCTGGGGGAGAGGGAAACAGTAATGCTAGTCTTGGGGGAGATACTATCCAATGAGTCTGGGGGAGTGAGACCTAAGTATGAGTCTGGGGGAGATGGAAACAGTAATGTGAGTCTGGGGGAGATACTATACAATGAGTCTGGGGGAGTGAGACCCAAGTATGAGTCTGGGGGAGAGAGACCCAAGTATGAGTCTGGGGGAGATACTATCCAATGAGTCTGGGGGAGTGAGACCCAAGTATGAGTCTGGGGGAGAGGGAAACAGTAATGCTAGTCTGGGGGGAGAGACAGTAATGTGAGTCTGGGGGAGAGAGACAATAATGTGAGTCTGGGGGAGAGACAGTAATGTGAGTCTGGGGGAGAGACAGTAATGTGAGTCTGGGAGAGAGACAGTAATGTGAGTCTGGGGGAGAGAGACAGTAATGTGAGTCTGGGGGAGAGAGACAGTAATGTGAGTCTGGGGGAGAGACAATAATGTGATTCTGCGGGAGATACTATGCAATGAGTCTGGGGGAGTGAGACCTAAGTATGAGTCTGGGGGAGAGGGAAACAGTAATGCTAGTCTGGGGGGGAGAGACAGTAATGTGAGTCTGGGAGAGAGAGACAGTAATGTGAGTCTGGGGGGGAGAGACAGTAATGTGAGTCTGGGAGAGACAGTAATGTGAGTCTGGGAGAGAGACAGTAATGTGAGTCTGGGAGAGAGACAGTAATGCTAGTCTGGGGGGGAGAGACAGTAATGTGAGTCTGGGAGAGAGACAGTAATGTGAGTCTGGGAGAGAGACAGTAATGTGAGTCTGGGAGAGAGACAGTAATGTGAGTCTGGGAGAGAGACAGTAATGCTAGTCTGGGGGGGAGAGACAGTAATGTGAGTCTGGGGGAGATACTATAATGTGAGTCTGGGGGAGAGACAGTAATGTGAGTCTGGGAGAGACAGTAATGTGAGTCTGGGAGAGAGACAGTAATGTGAGTCTGGGAGAGAGAGACAGTAATGTGAGTCTGGGGGAGAGACAGTAATGTGAGTCTGGGGGAGAGACAGTAATGTGAGTCTGGGGGAGAGAGACAGTAATGTGAGTCTGGGGGAGAGAGACAGTAATGTGAGTCTGGGGGAGAGACAATAATGTGAGTCTGCGGGAGATACTATGCAATGAGTCTGGGGGAGTGAGACCTAAGTATGAGTCTGGGGGAGAGGGAAACAGTAATGCTAGTCTGGGGGGGAGAGACAGTAATGTGAGTCTGGGGGGGAGAGACAGTAATGTGAGTCTGGGGGAGATACTATAATGTGAGTCTGGGGGAGAGACAGTAATGTGAGTCTGGGAGAGACAGTAATGTGAGTCTGGGAGAGAGACAGTAATGTGAGTCTGGGAGAGAGACAGTAATGTGAGTCTGGGAGAGAGACAGTAATGCTAGTCTGGGGGGGAGAGACAGTAATGTGAGTCTGGGGGGGAGAGACAGTAATGTGAGTCTGGGGGAGATACTATAATGTGAGTCTGGGGGAGAGACAGTAATGTGAGTCTGGGAGAGACAGTAATGTGAGTCTGGGAGAGAGACAGTAATGTGAGTCTGGGAGAGAGACAGTAATGCTAGTCTGGGGGGGAGAGACAGTAATGTGAGTCTGGGAGAGAGACAGTAATGTGAGTCTGGGAGAGAGACAGTAATGTGAGTCTGGGAGAGAGACAGTAATGCTAGTCTGGGGGGGAGAGACAGTAATGTGAGTCTGGGGGAGATACTATAATGTGAGTCTGGGGGAGAGACAGTAATGTGAGTCTGGGAGAGACAGTAATGTGAGTCTGGGAGAGAGACAGTAATGTGAGTCTGGGAGAGAGAGACAGTAATGTGAGTCTGGGGGAGAGACAGTAATGTGAGTCTGGGGGAGAGACAGTAATGTGAGTCTGGGGGAGAGACAGTAATGTGAGTCTGGGGGAGAGAGACAGTAATGTGAGTCTGGGAGAGAGAGACAGTAATGTGAGTCTGGGGGAGAGACAGTAATGTGAGTCTGGGGGAGAGAGACAGTAATGTGAGTCTGGGGGAGAGAGACAGTAATGTGAGTCTGGGGGAGAGAGACAGTAATGTGAGTCTGGGGGAGATACAGTAATGTGAGTCTGGGAGAGAGACAGTAATGTGAGTCTGGGGAGAGAGACAGTAATATGAGTCTGGGGGAGAGACAGTAATGTGAGTCTGGGAGAGAGACAGTAATGTGAGTCTGGGAGAGAGAGACAGTAATGTGAGTCTGGGGGAGAGAGACAGTAATGTGAGTCTGGGGGAGAGAGAGTAATGTGAGTCTGGGGGAGAGACAGTAATGTGAGTCTGGGGGAGAGAGAGTAATGTGACTCTGGTGGAGAGAGACAGTAATGTGAGTCTGGGGGAGAGAGAGAGTAATGTGACTCTGGGGGAGAGAGACAGTAATGTGAGTCTGGGGGAGAGAGAGTAATGTCTCACACACACTCACAGACACAAACAAACACACATAAAAACAGACACACACTCATAGACACAGACACACACAGAGACACACACAGAGACACTCACACACAGAAACACACACACACACTCACAGACACACACATACAGACACAAACACACACATACACTCTCAGACACAAACAAACACACACTCACAGACACACATGGACACAAACACACACACTCACACAGAGACACACACTCACAGACACAAACACACACACTCACACATAGACACACACACACTTACAGACACAAACAAACACACACACATACAAAAACACACACACAGACACAAACTCACACACTCACACACACTCACATGCACATTCACAGACATACACACACTCACACACACACACACTCACAGACACACTCACACACATACACACTCACACACAAACTACCTACCTTTAAAGAACAGTGTGACGTCCTTGTCTCGGATCCGGATCTGCAGGAATGCATCAATGTCGGAGTGTGGGATCCCTCTCCAGCCCAACTCCAGTTTCCGGGGGTCTCTACGTCGGGTTCGGTTTCTGTGGTTCTCATATCTCCAGTACCAGCCGTGGCGAAAAAAGTAAGTGTAGAACCTCAGGACGGGCTCCCCATGTGGCCCTGGCTCTGGGATGACCCAGTCAAAGATGGTGTTAAACTTTCCAGAGCAACGACCTGTGACACAATGTAAGGTATGAAATAGAGGTGCCACAGAACAGAGGAACAAACCACACAGCCACTGAACTGTGACACAACATCTAGGACACAGGTACCACAGAACAGAGGAACAAACCACACAGCCACAAAACTGTGACACAACATCTAGGACACAGGTACCACAGAACAGAGGAACAAACCACACAGCCACCGAACTGTGACACAACATCTAGGACACAGGTACCACAGAACTGAGGCACAAACCACACAGCCACTGAAGTGTGACACAACATCTAGGACACAGGTACCACAGAACTGAGACACAAACCACACAGCCACTGAACTGTGACACAACATCTAGGACACAGGTACCACAGAACTGAGGCACAAACCACACAGACACTGAACTGTGACACAACATCTAGGACACAGGTACCACAGAACTGAGGAACAAACCACACAGACACTGAACTGTGACACTACATCTAGGACACAGGTACCACAGAACTGAGGAGCAAACGACACAGCCACTGAACTGTGACACAACATCTAGGACACAGGTACCACAGAACTGAGGAACAAACCACACAGCCACAGAACTGTGACACAACATATAGGACACAGGTACCACAAAACTGAGGAACAAACCACACAGCCACTGAACTGTGACACAACATCTAGGACACAGGTACCACAGAACTGAGGCACAAACCACACAGCCACAGAACTGTGACACAACATCTAGGACACAGGTACCACAAAACTGAGGAACAAACCACACAGCCACTGAACTGTGACACAACATCTAGGACACAGGTACCAAAGAACTGAGGAACAAACCACAAAGCCACTGAACTGTGACACAACATCTAGGACACAGGTACCACAGAACTGAGGAACAAACCACAAAGCCACTGAACTGTGATACAACATCTAGGACACAGGTACCACAGAACTAAGGAACAAACCACACAGCCACTCAACTGTGACACAACATCTAGGACACGGGTACCACAGAACTGAGGAACAAACCACACAGCCACTTACCTGTGACACAACATCTAGGACACGGGTACCACAGAACTGAGGAACAAACCACACAGCCACTCAACTGTGACACAACATCTAGGACACAGGTACCACAGAACTGAGGCACAAACCACACAACCACTGAACTGTGACACAACATCTAGGAGACAGGTACCACAGAACTGAGGAACAAACCACACAGCCACTGAACTGTGACACAACATCTAGGACACAGGTACCACAGAACTGAGGAACAAACCACACAGCCACTGAACTGTGACACAACATCTAGGACACAGGTACCACAGAACTGAGGCACAAACCACACAGCCACTGAACTGTGACACAACATCTAGGACACAGGTACCACAGAACTGTGGCACAAACCACACAGTCACTGAACTGTGACACTACATCTAGGACACAGGTACCACAGAACTGAGGCACAAACCACACAGTCACTGAACTGTGACACTACATCTAGGACACAGGTACCACAGAACTGAGGAACAAACCACACAGTCACTGAACTGTGACACAACATCTAGGACACGGGTACCAAAAAACTGAGGAACAAACCACACAGCCACTGAACTGTGACACAACATCTAGGACACAGGTACCACAGAACTGAGGCACAAACCACACAGACACTGAACTGTGACACAACATCTAGGACACAGGTACCACAGAACTGAGGCACAAACCAGACAACCACTGAACTGTGACACAACATCTAGGACACAGGTACCACAGAACTGAGGCACAAACCACACAGCCACTGAACTGTGACACAACATCTAGGACACAGGTACCACAGAACTGAGGAACAAACCACACAGACACTGAACTGTGACACAACAACTAGGACACAGGTACCAAAGAACTGAGGAACAAACCACACAGCCACTGAACTGTGACACAACATCTAGGACACAGGTACCACAGAACTGAGGAACAAACCACACAGCCACTGAACTGTGACACAACATCTAGGACACAGGTACCACAGAACTGAGGAACAAACCACACAGCCACTGAACTGTGACACAACATCTAGGCCACAGGTACCACAGAACTGAGGAAAAAGCCACACAGCCACTGAACTGTGTCACAACATCTAGGACACGGGTACCACAGAACTGAGGCACAAACCACACAGCCACTGAACTGTGACACAACATCTAGGACACAGGTACCACAGAACTGAGGCACAAACCACACAGCCACTGAACTGTGACACAACAACTAGGACACAGGTACCACAGAACTGAGGAACAAACCACACAGCCACTGAACTGTGACACAACATCTAGGACACAGGTACCACAGAACTGAGGAACAAGCCACACAGCCACTGAACTGTGTCACAACATCTAGGACACGGGTACCACAGAACTGAGGAACAAACCACACAGCCACTGAACTGTGACACAACATCTAGGACACAGGTACCACAGAACTGAGGCACAAACCACACAGCCACTGAACTGTGACACAACAACTAGGACACAGCTACCACAGAACTGAGGAACAAACCACACAGCCACTGAACTGTGACACAACATCTAGGACACAGGTACCACAGAACTGAGGCACAAACCACACAGCCACTGAACTGTGACACAACAACTAGGACACAGGTACCACAAAACTGAGGAAAAAACCACACAGCCACTGAACTGTGACACAACATCTAGGACACAGGTACCACAGAACTGAGGCACAAACCACACAGCCACTGAACTGTGACACAACATCTAGGACACAGGTACCACAGAACTGAGGCACAAACCACACAGCCACTGAACTGTGACACAACATCTAGGACACAGGTACCACAGAACTGAGGCACAAACCACACAGTTACTGAACTGTGACACAACATCTAGGACACAGGTACCACAGAACTGAGGAACAAACCACACAGCCACTAAACTGTGACACAACATCTAGGACACAGGTACCACAGAACTGAGGAACAAACCACACAGCCACTGAACTGTGACACAACATCTAGGACACAGGTACCACAGAACTGAGGCACAAACCACACAGCCACTGAACTGTGACACAACAACTAGGTCACAGGTACCACAGAACTGAGGAACAAACCACACAGCCACTGAACTGTGACACAACATCTAGGACACAGGTACCACAGAACTGAGGAACAAGCCACACAGCCACTGAACTGTGTCACAACATCTAGGACACGAGTACCACAGAACTGAGGCACAAACCACACAGCCACTGAACTGTGACACAACATCTAGGACACAGGTACCACAGAACTGAGGCACAAACCACACAGCCACTGAACTGTGACACAACAACTAGGACACAGCTACCACAGAACTGAGGAACAAACCACACAGCCACTGAACTGTGACACAACATCTAGGACACAGGTACCACAGAACTGAGGCACAAACCACACAGTTACTGAACTGTGACACAACATCTAGGACACAGGTACCACAGAACTGAGGAACAAACCACACAGCCACTAAACTGTGACACAACATCTAGGACACAGGTACCACAGAACTGAGGAACAAACCACACAGCCACTGAACTGTGACATAACATCTAGGACACAGGTACCACAGAACTGAGGCACAAACCACACAGCCACTGAACTGTGACACAACATCTAGGACACAAGTACCACAGAACAGAATAACAAACCACACAGCCACTGAACTGTGACACAACATCTAGGACACGGGTACCACAGAACAGAGGAACAAACCACACAGCCACTGAACTGTGACACTACATCTAGGACACAGGTACCACAGAACTGAGGCACAAACCACACAGTCACTGAACTGTGACACAACATCTAGGACACAGGTACCACAGAACAGAGGAACAAACCACACAGACACTGAACTGTGACACAACATCTAGGACACGGGTACCACAGAACTGAGGAACAAACCACACAGTCACTGAACTGTGTCACAACATCTAGGACACAGGTACCACAGAACTGAGGAACAACCCACACAGACACTGAACTGTGACACAACATCTAGGACACAGGTACCACAGAACTGAGGCACAAACCACACAGACACTGAACTGTGACACAACATCTAGGACACAGGTACCGCAGAACTGAGGCACAAACCACACAGCCACTGAACTGTGACACAACATCTAGGACACAGGTACCACAGAACTGAGGCACAAACCACACAGCCACTGAACTGTGACACAACATCTAGGACACAGGTACCACAGAACTGAGGAACAAACCACACAGACACTGAACTGTGACACAACAACTAGGACACAGGTACCACAGAACTGAGGAACAAACCACACAGCCACTGAACTGTGACACAACATCTAGGACACAGGTACCACAGAACTGAGGCACAAACCACACAGCCACTGAACTGTGACACAACAACTAGGACACAGGTACCACAAAACTGAGGAAAAAACAACACAGCCACTGAACTGTGACACAACATCTAGGACACAGGTACCACAGAACTGAGGCACAAACCACACAGCCACTGAACTGTGACACAACATCTAGGACACAGGTACCACAGAACTGAGGCACAAACCACACAGCCACTGAACTGTGACACAACATCTAGGACACAGGTACCACAGAACTGAGGCACAAACCACACAGTCACTGAACTGTGACACTACATCTAGGACACAGGTACCACAGAACTGAGGCACAAACCACACAGCCACTGAACTGTGACACTACATCTAGGACACAGGTACCACAGAACTGAGGAACAAACCACACAGCCACTAAACTGTGACACAACATCTAGGACACAGGTACCACAGAACTGAGGAACAAACCACACAGCCACTAAACTGTGACACAACATCTAGGACACAGGTACCACAGAACTGAGGCACAAACCACACAGCCACTGAACTGTGACACTACATCTAGGACACAGGTACCACAGAACTGAGGAACAAACCACACAGCCACTAAACTGTGACACAACATCTAGGACACAGGTACCACAGAACTGAGGCACAAACCACACAGCCACTGAACTGTGACACAACAACTAGGACACGGGTACCAGAGAACAGAGGAACAAACCACACAGCCACTGAACTGTGACACTACATCTAGGACACAGGTACCACAGAACTGAGGCACAAACCACACAGACACTGAACTGTGACACAACATCTAGGACACAGGTACCACAGAACAGAGGAACAAACCACACAGACACTGAACTGTGACACAACATCTAGGACACATGTACCACAGAACTGAGGTACAAACCACACAGCCACTGAACTGTGACACAACATCTAGGACACAGGTACCACAGAACTGAGGCACAAACCACACAGCCACTGAACTGTGACACAACATCTAGGACACACGTACCACAGAACTGAGGAACAAACCACACATCCACTGAACTGTGACACTACATCTAGGACACAGGTACCACAGAACTGAGGCACAAACCGCACAGCCACTGAACTGTGACACAACATCTAGGACACAGGTACCACAGAACTGAGGAACAAACCACACAGCCACTGAACTGTGACACAACATCTAGGACACAGGTACCACAGAACTGAGGAAAAAAATCACACAGCCACTGTACTGTGACACAACATCTAGGAGACAGGTACCATAGAACTGAGGAACAAACCACACAGCCACTGAACTGTGACACATTATCTAGGACACAGGTACCACAGAACTGAGGAACAAACCACACAGCCACAGAATTGTGACACTACATCTAGGACACAGGTACCACAGAACTGAGGAACAAACCACACAACCACTGAACTGTGACACAACATCTAGGACACAGGTGCCACAGAACTGAGGAACAAACCACACAGCCACTGAACTGTGACACAACATCTAGGCCACAGGTACCACAGAACTGAGGAACAAACCACACAGCCACTGAACTGTGACACAACATCTAGGACACAGGTACCACAGAACTATGGAACAAACCACACAGCAACTGAACTGTGACACAATATCTAGGACACAGGTACCACAGAACTGTGACACAACATCTAGGACACAAGTACCACAGAACTGAGGAACAAACCACACAGTCACTGAACTGTGTCACAACATATAGGACACGGGTACCACAGAACTGAGGCACAAACCACACAGCCACTGAACTGTGACACAACATCTAGGACACAGGTACCACAGAACTGAGGAACAAACCACACAGTCACTGAACTGTGACACAACATCTAGGACACAGGTACCAGAGAACTGAGGAACAAACCACACAGACACTGAACTGTGTGACACAACAACTAGGACACGGGTACCACAGAATTGAGGCACAAACCACACAGCCACTGAACTGTGACACAACATCTAGGATACAGGTACCACAGAACTGAGGAACAAACCACACAGCCACTGAACTGTGACACAACAACTAGGACACGGGTACCACAGAACTGAGGAACAAACCACACAGCCACTGAAATGTGACACAACATCTAGGACACAGGTACCACAGAACTGAGGAACAATCCACACAGCCACTGATCTGTGTCACAACATCTAGGACACGGGTTCCACAGAACTGAGGCACAAACAACACAACCACTGAACTGTAACACAACATCTAGGACACAGGTACCACAGAACTGAGGAACAAACCACACAGCCACTCAACTGTGACACAACATCTAGGACACAGGTACCACAGAACTGAGGCACAAACCACACAACCACTGAACTGTGACACAACATCTAGGACACAGGTACCACCTAACTGAGGCACAAACCACACAGCCACTGAACTGTGGCACAACATCTAGGACACAGGTATCACAGAACTGAGGCACAAACCACACAGCCACTGAACTGTGACGCAACATCTAGGACACAGGTACCACAGAACTGAGGAACAACCCACACAGCCACTGAACTGTGACACAACATCTAGGACACAGGTACCACAGAACTGAGGAACAAACCACACAGACACTAAACTGTGACACAACATCTAGGACACAGGTACCACAGAACTGAGGCACAAACCACACAGCCACTGAACTGTGACACAACATCTAGGACACAGGTACCACAGAACTGAGGAACAAACCACACAGCCACTGAACTGTGACACAACATCTAGGACACAGGTACCACAGAACTGAGGAACAAACCACACAGCCACTGAACTGTGACACAACATCTAGGACACAGGTACCACAGAACTGAGGCACAAACCCCACAGCGACTGAACTGTGACACAACATCTAGGACACAGGTACCACAGAACTGAGGAACAAACCACACAGCTACTGAACTGTGACACAACATCTAGGACACAGGTACCACAGAACTGAGGAACAAACCACACAGCCACAGAACTGTGACACTACATCTAGGACACAGGTACCACAGAACTGAGGAACAAACCACACAGCCACTGAACTGTGACACAACATCTAGGCCACAGGTACCACAGAACTGAGGAACAAGCCACACAGCCACTGAACTGTGACACAACATCTAGGACACAGGTACCACAGAACTGAGGAACAAACCACACAGCCGTTGAACTGTGACACAACATCTAGGACACAGGTACCACAGAACTGAGGAACAAACCACACAGCCACTGAACTGTGACACAACATCTAGGACACAGGTACCACAGAACAGAGGAACTAACCACACAGCCACTGAACTGTGACACAACATCTAGGACACGGGTACCACAGAACTAAGGAACAAACCACACAGTCACTGAACTGTGTCACAACATCTAGGACACAGGTACCACAGAACTGAGTGACAAACCACACAGTCACTGAACTGTGTCACAACATCTAGGACACAGGTACCACAAAACTGTGACACAACATCTAGGACACAAGTACCACAGAACTGAGGAACAAACCACACAGTCACTGAACTGTGACACAACAACTAGGACACGGGTACCACAGAACTGAGGCACAAACCACACAGCCACTGAACTGTGACACAACATCTAGGGTACAGGTACCACAGAACTGAGGAACAAACCACACAGCCACTGAAATGTGACACAACATCTAGGACACAGGTACCACAGAACTGAGGAACAAACCACACAGCCACTGATCTGTGTCACAACATCTAGGACACGGGTACCACAGAACTGAGGCACAAACAACACAACCACTGAACTGTGACACAACATCTAGGACACAGGTACCACAGAACTGAGGCACAAACCACACAGCCACTGAACTGTGACACAACATCTAGGACACAGGTACCACAGAACTGAGGAACAAACCACACAGCCATTGAACTGTGACACAACATCTAGGACACAGGTACCACAGAACTGAGGAACAAACCACACAGCAACTGAACTGTGACCCAACATCTAGGGCACAGGTACCACAGAACTGAGGAACACACCACACAGCCACTGAACTGTGACACAACATCTAGGACACAGGTACCACAGAACTGAGGCACAAACCACACAGCCACTGAACTGTGACACAACATCTAGGACACAGGTACCACAGAACTGAGGAACAAACCACACAGCCACTGAACTGTGACACAACATCTAGGACACAGGTACCACAGAACTGAGGAACAAACCACACAGACACTGAACTGTGACACAACAACTAGGCTACAGGTACCACAGAACTGAGGAACAAACCACACAGCCACTGAACTGTGACACAACATCTAGGACACAGGTACCACAGAACTGAGGAACAAACCACACAGCCACTCAACTGTGACACAACAACTAGGACACAGGTACCACAGAACTGAAGAACAAACCACACAGACACTGAACTGTGACACAACATCTAGGACACAGGTACCACAGAACTGAGGAGCAAACGACACAGTCACTGAACTGTGACACAACATCTAGGACACAGGTACCACAGAACTGAGGGACAAACCACACAGCCACTGAACTGTGACACAACATCTAGGACACAGGTACCACAGAACTGAGGAACAAACCACACAGCCACAGAACTGTGACACAACATCTAGGACACAGGTACCACAGAACTGAGGAGCAAACGACACAGCCACTGAACTGTGACACAACATCTAGGACACAGGTACCACAGAACTGAGGAGCAAACGACACAGTCACTGAACTGTGACACAACATCTAGGACACAGGTACCACAGAACTGAGGAGCAAACGACACAGCCACTGAACTGTGACACAACATCTAGGACACAGGTACCACAGAACTGAGGGACAAACCACACAGCCACTGAACTGTGACACAACATCTAGGACACAGGTACCACAGAACTGAGGAACAAACCACACAGCCACAGAACTGTGACACAACATCTAGGACACAGGTACCACAGAAGTGAGGAGCAAACGACACAGCCACTGAACTGTGACACAACATCTAGGACACAGGTATCACAGAACTGTGGCACAAACCACACAGCCACTGAACTGTGACACAACAACTAGGACACAGGTACCACAGAACTGAGAAGCAAACGACACAGTCACTGAACTGTGACACAACATCTAGGACACAGGTACCACAGAGCTGAGGAACAAACCACACAGACACTGAACTGTGACACAACATCTAGGACACAGGTACCACAGAACTGAGGAACAAACCACACAGACACTGAACTGTGACACTACATCTAGGACACAGGTACCACAGAACTGAGGAGCAAACGACACAGTCACTGAACTGTGACACAACATCTAGGACACAGGTACCACAGAACAGAGTAACAAACCACACAGCCACTGAACTGTGACACAACATCTAGGACACAGGTACCACAGAACTGAGGCACAAACCACACAACCATTTATCTGTGACACAACATCTAGGGCACAGGTACCACAGAACTGAGGAACAAACCACACAGCCACAGAACTGTGACACAACATCTAGGACACAGGTACCAAAGAACTGAGGCACAAACCACTTCAAGCCTCTCCCAACAGGAATCTCTAGGACACTCCAAGTCACTTCTCATAGAACACTCCAAGACACAGGACAATTCATGCATCCTCCCACAGGACAATCTAGGACACTCCAAGCTTCCTCCCACAATACATGCATGATGCTCCAAGCCTTCTCCCACAGGACACATAAAGCCTCAAGGACACAGGACCCTCCAAGCTTCCTCCCACAGGACACACAGATCACTCCAATACCTCTACCACAGGACACTCCTGTACAATCCAAGCCTCCCACAGGAAACTCCAAGCCTCCTCCCTCATGAAACACAGGACACTCCAAGTTTCCTCTCACAGAAAAGTCCAGATTTCAACCAATGGGAAACTCAGGACACTCCTGGCCTCCTCCCACAGGAAACTCCAAGCCTCCTCCCTCATGAAACACAGGACACGTCAAACCTCCTTCCACAGGACACACATGATGCTCCAAGGCTTTTCCACAGGACACACCAAGTCTTCAGTCATGGAACATACAAGCCTCCTCCCACAGGACACTCCAGGATACTCCAAGTCCCCTCACAAATGACACAAAGGACAGTTCAAACTTCCCCTCGGATGGCATACAGGATAATCCAAGCTTCTTCTCAGAGGACACTCTAGGACACTGCAAGCCTCACAGGATACACCTGACACAACCAGTCTCGTCTCGCAGGGCACTCCACTACACAGAACACGCCAAGCCTCCTCCCACAAGACACTCCAGGACTCAAGACACTCCAATCCATCTCAATAGGACAATCCAGGACACTCCAATCCCTCTCCAAAAGGACACACAGGACACTCCAAGCCTCCCCAACAGGACACATACAGGACACTCCAAACCAACTCCCACAGGACACACCAAGCCTCCCTCAACAGCACACACAGGACACTCCAACCGTCCCCAACAGGACACACACAGGACACTCCAAACCAACTCCCACAGGACACACCAAGCCTCCCACAACAGGACACACAGGACACTCCAAGCTTCCCCAACAGGACACCCAGGACACTCCAAGCTTCCCCAACAGGACACACAGGACACTCCAAACCAACTCCCACAGGACACACCAAGCCTCCCTCAACAGGACACACAGGACACTCCAAGCTTCCCCAACAGGACACACAGGAGACTCCAAGCTTCCCCAACAGGACACCCAGGACACTCTGGACTTTATCACACACTACATTCTCCAACAGGACACTCCAGGACACATGACACTACAAGCCTTTTCCAACAGGACACACCATGTCACTCCGAGCCCCTTCCACAGGACACTCAAGGATACTCCAAGCTTCCTCCCACAGGACACTCCAAGCCTCATCCCACAGAACACTTCAAGCCTCATCCCACAGGACACTCCAAGCCTCATCCCACAAGTCACTCCAAGCCTCATTCCACAGGACACACTACAGCCCTAAGGTCACCCCTCCATTTTAGCAGCCACTCACCATAGATCCTCTGTATTGCTCTTCTATCCACCTGGTCCAGCTCCGTCTCAATGTAATTTGGCTGCATGACGGACCCCAGTTGGTTCATGTGTCTGAGGCCCAAAACATGCCCAATCTCATGGACTGCTACCTGCAATGAGATATGGACATGACATTGGAATATACACCAAGTATTTGAATGAACAGAGGACATGGAGCCAAACAAAGTCTTCACCTATCCCTTTAAGAACTTACTATGAGCCCTGGGGTCTGTATAGAGTTCCACAACTGAACCACAAAGGTCACTCTGATGGACGCTAAGCGTTGATGCTAATTGGTTACTTGGCTATCCAGGATCATATCAAACTCCTAATGTGTCTCGACTCCCACATCACTTGGCGTTAAAGGGCCACGGAGGTGATATTTTTTCTGTATTACTAAATGACAGTCCAGAACAATCCTGGGGCCCCAAGTGTAGATCTGTTTGGTGTCAGATATTAGTCTCTAGTTGACCCATGTTGTACATATGATGGGTGACATGGGTTCCATGGTGGACAGCACATATAATATAATAATACTAGCGAATTGCCCGTCAAAAATGACGGGGCAATAAAAAAGTGTTGAAATGCTGTTTGCCACACAATGTGAGTGTACTGGGTGCCTCAACTATATAGACCCCTCTAACACAGTAATGAACCCATGTAATAACACTATAAGTGCCATGAGGGTCATCCAGGACCCTCATGACACAAAGTGTAAGCACTACACCATTTTAACCCGGTCTCTTATGGGGGTCTATACAGACCCTCATAAGCCTCTATTTAACCCCATTAGTCCCATAAGGGTATCTAAAGACCCTCATGGGACAGCTAGAAGCCTAACATTACCCCGTAAGTACGATGAGGGTTCGCCAGTACCCTCATGACACTAAGTACAAACAATACACTGAACTATACCCCCAATAAACCATTAAATCTAAAATAACCCCCCTGTACACTAACCTATTAACACCAGCACTACCTACCTACCTGCTAATAAACCCCCCACCCCACTAATTACAGAAAATAATAGAACCTCACAGCAAATAAAAAATCTACATTACAAAAAATAAAAAAACCTAAGTCACAAAAAATAAAAAATCAACATTACAGAAAATAACAAAACCTACATTACAACCCCCCCACTACAGAAAAAAATAATAGACACCTGAAAAAAATAAATACATACAGAATATATACAGTACATTACAATACAATAGAAATCAAATCAAATACAATACCCCCCTATCTAAAATACATGAAATCCTATGTAAAATACACACATACCCCCACTCTCTAAAATACAATAAATCCTATCTAACATACATACAAAGCCCCCTATTTATCTAAAATACATTCCCCTATGCAACATACACTAAATCCTATCTCCATACACAAACCCTAAATCTAACCTATAATAGAATAATTAAGATCACTTACCTTTGCAGATGTCCCTTCAGATCGCCACCCTAGGAAAAAATTAAATAAAAATTAGTACAACACATTTATATACAATAAACATTCTACATATTCTAAATATTCTACTCACCTTTCCAGCATGTCCCCATGCTTCCTATTTTCTTATCCGGCGCGGCCCCTGTTAAAAATAAACATTACTTTAGTACTGAATACACATACACAAAATAAAATAAACACAATATATATTAAACATACCTCCCCGCGATGGCCCGGCCTCCTCCTCTTCTGCCCCGGCTGTGCCCTGGAAGAATCTGCACTTGCAGACCTCCCCGACCCAAGAGCCTTTTCCGGAATAAAATTGGCAATGGCGCCTTCTGATTGGCTGAAAACACTGTCAATCAAATTTGACAGAAGGTGCAGATGTCTTCAGCTAATCAGCCCATGGGGGTGTATCCCATTGTGTTTGGCTGAAGGGAATAGCACATTCTGATTGGCTGTTGTCACTGTTAATCAGATTACAGCCAATCAGAAGGTGCATATGTCTTCAGCTAATCAGCCAGTGGGGGTGTATCCCATTGTGTTTGGCTGAAGGGAATAGCACCTTCTGATTGGCTGTTGTCACTGTCAATTAGACTGCAGCCAATCAGAATACGCAGATGCCTCCAGCCAATCACCCTGTGGGGGTGTATCTCATTGAGATTGGCTGAAGGCAATACAGTCTTCTGATTGGTTTAAAAAAAGATTGACAGGTGCATTAGCCAATCAGAATGGGATATGGGAGTGTATTCCCGTCTTATTGGCTTACACCTTGGTGCCTTCTGATTGGCTGAAATTTGATTGTCAGTGTTTTCAGCCAATCAGAAGGTGCCATTGCCAATTATCTCCCGGAAAAGTCTCTAGGAGGCTCATTAGCTTCGGGGAGATCCGCGAGTGCGGTCCTCCGTTAGTTATTTAGTTAGGGGGTTTAGAGCGCGGATTCTTCCAGGGCTCAGCCGGGCAGAAGAGGGGGAGGTCGGGTACAACGCGGGGTGGTAAGTTCAATGTATATTATTTTTATTTTATTTTGTGTGTGTGTATGTTGTAGTTATCTAATGTTTATTTTTAACAGGGGCGTGCCGAAGCTGAAAATAAGAAGGATGGGGAGGACATGCTGCAAAGGTTAGTAGAATATTTAGAATATTCAGAATATTTAGAATGTTTATTTATTGTATGTAATGTGTTGTACTATTTTTTCCCCCTAGGTGGGGCGATCTGAAGGGACACCTGCAAAGGTAAGTGGTCTTAATTATTTTATTTTAGGTTAGAATTAGGGTTTGTATATGGAGATAGGATTTATTGTAGGTTAAATAGGAGGTATGTATTTTAGATAGATAGGGGGTATGTGTGTATTTTAGATAGGATTTAATATATTTTAGATAGGGGGTATTGTATTTTATTTGTATTGTATTGTAATGTAATGTATATATTCTGTTTATATTTCCTTTTCAGGTGTGTACATTTTATTTTTATTTTCTGTAGTGGGGGTTGTTGTAATGTAGTTTTTTTTATTTTCTGTAATGTAGATTTTTTATTTTTTGTGACTTAGGTTTTATTATTTTCTTTAATTAGTGTGGTGGGGGGTTTATTATGGGGTTGGTAGGCAGTGTAGGTAGGTAGTGTAGGTGTTAATAGGTTAGTGTAGAGGAGGGTTAGTTTACATTTAATGGTTTATTGGGGGGTATAGTGCAGTGTAGTGTTTGTACTTAGTGTCATGATGGTCCTCGAGGACCGTCATGTCACTTATGTGGTTAATGTTCGGGTTGTAACTGCCCCATAAGGGTCTTTATATACCCTTATGGGAATAATGGGGTTAAAAATAGGATTATAAGGGTCTGTATTGACCACCATGAGTGACAGGGTTAAGTAAGGGCGTGTTGGCGTCTGTATTGACCACCATGCATGACAGGGTTATTTAAGTCCTTTTGGGGGTCTATATTGCCCCCCATGAGTTACAGGGTTAATTATGTGCTTATGGGGGTCTGTATTGACCCCCATGAGTGACAGGGTTAATGAAGGGCTTATTGGGGTCTGTATTGACCACCATGAGTGACAGGGTTATTTAATGGATTATTGGGGTCTGTATTGACCCCCATGAGTGACAGGGTTAATTAAGGGCTTATAGGGGTCTGTATTGACCCCCATGAGTGACAGGGTTAATGAAGGGCTTATTGGGGTCTTTATTGACCACCATGAGTGACAGGGTTAATTAATGGATTATTGGGGTCTGTATTGACCCCCATGAGTGACAGGGTTAATGAAGGGATTATGGGGGTCTGTACTGACCCCTATGAGTGACAGGGTTAATGAAGGGGTTATGGGGGTTTGTACTGACCCCTATGAGTGACAGGTTAATTAAGGGACTATGGGGGTCTGTTTTGACCCCCATGAGTAACAGGGTTAATGAAGGGCTTATGGGGGTTTTTACTGACCCCTATGAGTGACAGGTTAATAAAGGGATTATGGGGGTCTTCATTGACCCCCATGAGTGTCAGGGTTAATTATGGGCTTATGGGGGTCTGTATTGCCCCCATGAGTGACAGGGTTAATGAAGGGCTTGTGAGGGTCTGTATTGACCACCATGAGTGACAGGGTTATTTAATGGATTATTGGGGTCTGTATTGACCCCCATGAGTGACAGGGTTAATTAAGGGCTTATAGGGGTCTGTATTGACCCCCATGAGTGACAGGGTTAATGAAGGGCTTATTGGGGTCTTTATTGACCACCATGAGTGACAGGGTTAATTAATGGATTATTGGGGTCTGTATTGACCCCCATGAGTGACAGGGTTAATGAAGGGATTATGGGGGTCTGTACTGACCCCTATGAGTGACAGGGTTAATGAAGGGGTTATGGGGGTTTGTACTGACCCCTATGAGTGACAGGTTAATTAAGGGACTATGGGGGTCTGTTTTGACCCCCATGAGTAACAGGGTTAATGAAGGGCTTATGGGGGGTTTTACTGACCCCTATGAGTGACAGGTTAATAAAGGGATTATGGGGGTCTTCATTGACCCCCATGAGTGTCAGGGTTAATTATGGGCTTATGGGGGTCTGTATTGCCCCCATGAGTGACAGGGTTAATGAAGGGCTTGTGAGGGTCTGTATTGACCCCCATGAGTGACAGGGTTAATTAAAGGATTATGGGGGTCTGTATTGACCCCCATGAGTGACAGGATTAATGAAGGGCTTATGGGTTTTTTTACTGACCCCTATAAGTGAGAGGGTTAATTAAAGGATTATGGGGGTCTTCATTGACCCCCATGAGTGACAGTGTTAATTAAGGGCTTATGTGGGTTTATTAACCGCCATGAGGGACAGTGTTAATTAAATGTTTATGGGGGTCTGTATTGACCCCCATGAGTGACAGGTTTAATTAAGGGTTTATGGGGGTCTGTATTGACCCCCATGTGTGACAGGGTTAATTAAAGGATTATGGGGGTCTGTATTGACCCCCATGAGTGACAGATTTAATTAAGGGATTATGAGGGTCTGTTTTGACCCCCATGAGTGACAGGGTTAATGAAGGGCTTATGGGGGTCTGTACTGACCCCTATGAGTGACAGGTTAATTATGGGGTTATGGGGGTCTGTATTGACCCCCATGAGTGACAGAGTTAATTAAAGGATTATGGGGGTCTGTATTGACCCCCATGAGTGACAGGGTTAATGAAGGGCTTATGGAGGTCTGTATTGACCCCCATGAGTGACAGGGTTAATGAAGGGCTTATGGGGGTTTGTACTGACCCCATTATTGACAATGTTAATTAAGTGCTTATGTGGGTTTATTAACCACCATGAGTGACAGTTTTAATTAAGGGTTTATGGGGGTCTGTATTGACCCCTTTGAGTGACAGTGTTAATTAAGGGCTTATGTGGGTTTATTAACCGCCATGAGGGACAGTGTTAATTAAATGTTTATGGGGGTCTGTATTGACCCCCATGAGTGACAGGTTTAATTAAGGGTTTATGGGGGTCTGTATTGACCCCCATGTGTGACAGGGTTAATTAAAGGATTATGGGGGTCTGTCTTGACCCCCATGAGTGACAGGGTTAATGAAGGGCTTATGGGGGTCTGTATTAACCCCCATAAGTGACAGGTTAATTAAGGGATTATGGGGGTCTGTATTAACCCCCATGAGTGACAGGTTAATGAAGGGCTTATGGGCTCTGTATTGTCCCCTCAAGTGAGAGGGTTATTCAGGGGCTGATGGGGCTCTGTATAGAGCCCCATGAGTGATAGGGTTATTTTTTTATCGTGGTTCCTTCAAGGACCTTTAAGGACCCCCAAGACGGGAAATTTGAATTTCGATTGCAGTGGGGGTCTCAGAAACCACACTGCGAGGGTTAATGTGGGGACCCCCAGCATAGGGTTAATGTGGGCACACATCGGGGGTCCAATCGGACCCCCGTAGCAAGGGGTTAATGCAGGGTTCCGAGCTTATCTTGGATGTCTGCAAGGGGTTAATGTGGGGTTCCGAGCTTATCTTTGATCTCTACAAGGGGTTAATGTGGGGTTCCAAGCTTATCTTGGATCTCTACAAGGGGTTAATGTGGGGTTCCGAGCTTATTTCGGATCATTTGGCTGTACGTGGCTGGCAGGGTCGTGGAGCCTCGTTTTCATTTTTTTCGGACGCCACTTTTTCTTGCCGGCTGTTCCCCCGTGCTGGGGGTGAGTGTTTTTTAATTATTATTGTGTTTATCAGTGTGTTTTTCATGATTTTGTGTGTGCGCGGTTCGGATGTGCGCTGTTTAGCAACCTCTGGTATTTTTTTTTCTAAGTTCCGCGGCTCGTAATGTTGGCTCGCAGGCAATGAGGGAGAGGAGGAGGGGAAGAGAGACACCGGGGAGGGAGAGGAGGACGGGAAGAGAGACACAGGGGAGGGAGAGGAGGACGGCAGAGAGAGACACAGGGGAGGGAGAGGAGGACGGCAGAGAGAGACACAGGGGAGGGAGAGGAGGACGGGAAGATAGACACAGGAGAGGGAGAGGAGGACGGCAGAGAGAGTCACAGGGGAGGGAGAGGAGAACGGGAAGAGAGACACAGGGGAGGGGGAGGAGGGGAAGAGAGACACCGGGGAGGGAGAGGAGGACGGGAAGAGAGACACAGGGGAGGGAGAGGAGGACGGCAGAGAGAGACACAGGGGAGGGAGAGGAGGACGGCAGAGAGAGACACAGGGGAGGGAAAGGAGGATGGCAGAGAGAGACACAGGGGAGGGAGAGGAGGACGGGAAGAGAGACACAGGAGAGGGAGAGGAGGACGGCAGAGAGAGTCACAGGGGAGGGAGAGGAGAACGGGAAGAGAGACACAGGAGAGGGAGAGGAGAACGGGAAGAGAGACACAGGAGAGGGGGAGGAGGGGAAGAGAGACACCGGGGAGGGAGAGGAGGATGAGAAGAGAGACACAGGGGAGGGAGAAAAAGATGGGAAGAGAGACACAGGGGAGGGAGAGGAGGACGGGAAGAGAGACACAGGAGAGGGAGAGGAGGAGGGGAAGAGAGACACAGGAGAGGGGGAGGAGGGGAAGAGAGACACCGGGGAGGGAGAGGAGGATGAGAAGAGAGACACAGGGGAGGGAGAAAAAGATGGGAAGAGAGACACAGGGGAGGGAGAGGAGGACGGCAGAGAGAGACACAGGGGAGGGAGAGGAGGACGGCAGAGAGAGTCACAGGGGAGGGAGAGGAGAACGGGAAGAGAGACACAGGAGAGGGAGAGGAGGAGGGGAAGAGAGACACAAGGGAGGGAGAGGAGGATGGGAAGAGAGACACAGGAGAGGGAGAGGAGGAGAGGAAGAGAGACACAGGGGAGGAAGAGGAGGATTGGTAGAGAGACACAGGAGAGGGAGAAAAAGATGGGAAGAGAGACACAGGGGAGGGGGAGGAGGGGAAGAGAGACACCGGGGAGGGAGAGGAGGATGAGAAGAGAGACACAGGGGAGGGAGAAAAAGATGGGAAGAGAGACACAGGGGAGGGAGAGGAGGACAGCAGAGAAAGACACAGGGGAGGGAGAGAAGGACGGCAGAGAGAGTCACAGGGAAGGGAGAGGAGAACGGGAAGAGAGACACAGGAGAGGGAGAGGAGGAGGGGAAGAGAGACATAGGGGAGGAAGAGGAGGAGGGGAAGAGAGACACAGGGGAGGAAGAGGAGGATGGGTAGAGAGACACAGGAGAGGGAGAAAAAGATGGGAAGAGAGACACAGGGGAGGGGGAGGAGGGGAAGAGAGACACCGGGGAGGGAGAGGAGGATGAGAAGAGAGACACAGGGGAGGGAGAAAAAGATGGGAAGAGAGACACAGGGGAGGGAGAGGAGGACAGCAGAGAGAGACAAAGGGGAGGGAGAGGAGGACGGCAGAGAGAGACACAGGGGAGGGAAAGGAGGACGGCAGAGAGAGACACAGGGGAGGGAGAGGAGGACGGGAAGAGAGACACAGGAGAGAGAGAGGAGGACGGCAGAGAGAGTCACAGGGGAGGGAGAGGAGAACGGTAAGAGAGACACAGGAGAGGGAGAGGAGGAGGGGAAGAGAGACACAGGAGAGGGGGAGGAGGGGAAGAGAGACACCGGGGAGGGAGAGGAGGATGAGAAGAGAGACACAGGGGAGGGAGAAAAAGATGGGAAGAGAGACACAGGGGAAGAAGAGGAGGACGGGAAGAGAGACACAGAGAGGGAGGAGGAGGGAAGAGAGACACAGGAGAGGGGGAGGAGGGGAAGAGAGACACCGGGGAGGGAGAGGAGGATGAGAAGAGAGACACAGGGGAGGGAGAAAAAGATGGGAAGAGAGACACAGGGGAGGGAGAGGAGGACGGCAGAGAGAGACACAGGGGAGGGAGAGGAGGACGGCAGAGAGAGTCACAGGGGAGGGAGAGGAGAACGGGAAGAGAGACACAGGAGAGGGAGAGGAGGAGGGGAAGAGAGACACAGGGGAGGAAGAGGAGGATGGGTAGAGAGACACAGGAGAGGGAGAAAAAGATGGGAAGAGAGACACAGGGGAGGGGAAGGAGGGGAAGAGAGACACCGGGGAGGGAGAGGAGGATGAGAAGAGAGACACAGGGGAGGAAGAGGAGGATGGGTAGAGAGACACAGGGGAGGGAGAGGAGGACAGCAGAGAGAGACACAGGGGAGGGAGAGGAGGACGGCAGAGAGAGTCACAGGGGAGGGAGAGGAGAACGGGAAGAGAGACACAGGAGAGGGAGAGGAGGAGGGGAAGAGAGACATAGGGGAGGAAGAGGAGGAGGGGAAGAGAGACACAGGAGAGGGGGAGGAGGGGAAGAGAGACAGGGGAGGGAGAGGAGGAGGGGAAGAGAGACACAGGGGAGTCTCCTGGGTCTCCTCACTGGCTAATACAGATGTCCACTCCTGACCACGCTATACTATAAGGGTCTCCTCACTGGCTGATACAGACGTCCACTCCTGACCACGCTATACTATAAGGGTCTCCTCACTGGGTGATACAGACGTCCACTCCTGACCACTCTATACTATAAGGGTCTCCTCACTGGCTGATACAGACGTCCACTCCTGACCACGCTATACTATAAGGGTCTCCTCACTGGGTGATACAGACGTCCACTCCTGACCACACTATACTATAAGGGTCTCCTCACTGGGTAATACAGACGTCCACCTCTGACCACTCTATACTATAAGGGTCTCCTCACTGGCTGATACAGACGTCCACTCCTGACCACGCTATACTATAAGGGTCTCCTCACTGGGTGATACAGACGTCCACTTCTGACCACACTATACTATAAGGGTCTCCTCACTGGCTGATACAGACGTCCACTCCTGACCACTCTATACTATAAGGGTCTCCTCACTGGGTAATACAGACGTCCACCTCTGACCACTCTATACTATAAGGGTCTCCTCACTGGGTGATACAGACGTCCACTCCTGACCACACTATACTATAAGGCTCTCCTCACTGGGTGATACAGACGTCCACTCCTGACCACTCTATACTATAAGGGTCTCCTCACTGGGTGATACAGACGTCCACTCCTGACCACTCTATACTATAAGGGTCTCCTCACTGGGTGATACAGACGTCCACTCCTGACCACGCTATACTATAAGGGTCTCCTCACTGGGTGATACAGACGTCCACTCCTGACCACTCTATACTATAAGGGTCTCCTCACTGGGTGATACAGACGTCCACTCCTGACCACGCTATACTATAAGGGTCTCCTCACTGGGTGATACAGACGTCCACTCCTGACCACTCTATACTATAAGGGTCTCCTCACTGGGTGATACAGACGTCCACTCCTGACCACTGCTATACTATAAGGGTCTCCTCACTGGGTGATACAGACGTCCACTCCTGACCACTCTATACTATAAGGGTCTCCTCACTGGGTGATACAGACGTCCACTCCTGACCACTCTATACTATAAGGGTCTCCTCACTGGGTGATACAGACGTCCACTCCTGACCACTCTATACTATAAGGGTCTCCTCACTGGCTGATACAGACGTCCACTCCTGACCACGCTATACTATAAGGGTCTCCTCACTGGGTGATACAGACGTCCACTCCTGACCACTCTATACTATAAGGGTCTCCTCACTGGCTGATACAGACGTCCACTCCTGACCACGCTATACTATAAGGGTCTCCTCACTGGGTGATACAGACGTCCACTCCTGACCACTCTATACTATGG
>CM050163.1:3961230-4065075 GCA_027410445.1 Discoglossus pictus
ATTTAGCCCCAGCAGCCCCATTCACCCCCACAGCAGCCCCATTCCCCCCCCCCCCCAGCAGACCAATTCACCTCCCAGCAACACCATTCACCTCCCAGCAACCCCATTCACCTCCCAGCAGCCCCATTCAGCCCCCGGCAGCCCCATTCTCCCCTCAGCAGCCCTATTCACCCCCAGCAGCCCCATTCAGCCCCCAGCAGCCCCATTCACCCCTAGCACCCCCATTCAGCCCCCAGCAGCCCCATTCACCCCCACAGCAGCCCCATTCCCCCCCCCCCATCATAATCATTCACCTCCCAGCAACACCATTCACCCCCAGCAACACCATTCATCCCCCAGCAGCCCCATTCACCCCCATCGTAAGCATTCACCTCCCAGCAACACCATTCACCCCTAGCAACACCATTCACCTCCCAGCAGCCCCATTCATCCCCCAGCAGCCCCATTCACCCCAGCAGCCCCATTCACCCCCAGCAGCCCCATTCACACCCAGCAACACCAATCACCTCCCAGCAGCCAAATAAGACCCCCAGCAGCCCCATTCAACCCCCAGCAGCCCAATTCAGCCCCCAGCAGCCCCATTCACCCCCAGCAGCCCAATTCACCTCCCAGCAACACCATTCAACTCCCATCAACTCCATTCATGTCCCAGCAGCCCCATTCACCCCCACAGCAACCCCATTCACCTCTCAGGAGCCCCATTCACCCCCAGAGCAGCCCCATTCACCCCCCAGCAGCCCCATTCACCCCTAGCAGCCCCATTAACCCCCACAGCAGCCCCATTCACCTCCCAGCAACCCCATTCACCTCCCAACAGCCCCATTAAGCCCCCAGCAAGCCCCATTCACCCCCAGCAGCCCAATTCAGCCCCCAGCAGCCCCATTCACCCCCCAGAAGCCCCATTCACCTCCCAGCAACACCATTCACCTCTCAGCAACCCCATTCACCTCTCAGCAACCCCATTCACCTCCCAGCAGCCCCATTCAGCCCCAGCAACCCCATTCAGCCCCAGCAACCCCATTCAGCCCTCTGCAGCCACATTCACCCCCAGCAGCCACATTCACCCCCACAGCAGCCCCATTCACCCCCCAGCAGCCCCATTCACCCTCAGTAGCCCCATTCGCCCTCCACAGCAGCCCCATTCACCCCAAGCAACACCATTCAACCCCCAGCAACACCATTCAACCCCCAACAGCCCAATTCACCTCCAGCAACACCATTCACCCCCAGCAGCCCCATTCACCCCCAGCAGCCCAATTCACCTTAAAGCAACACCACTCACCCCACAGCAGCCCAATTCACCCCTAGCAGCCCCATTCAGCTCCCAGCAGCCCCATTCACCTCCCAGCAGCCCCATTTAGCCCCCAGCAGCCCCATTCACCCCCACAGCAGCCCCATTCACCCCAGCAGCATCATTCACCCCCAGTCCCCCCATCAGTTGTTGTATGTGTGGTTTAAAGGTACTAGCACCTTGCTTGACAGACGTGTCATGGGTGTAATGCATACATGTAGTTTTATCATGGATACAATAAGTGCATTGAAGTAATGTATATGTATTAGAAGTAGTCTTTAGGATATGCTTACATCAAATAAAGTTAACACAGGATGTGTATTATTAAAATGCTCCATTTTCCCCAAGAAATATTATTAAAGTTATACAATGTATGTATGCTACGATCTGGCACTATGACAGAGGGCGGGGTAATGTTCCCATTGTAGTGTTGTGTGATGGCCTGGACTGTAAGGGGTTAACTCATGGAATGTATAGCCCCCTACAGAGTCATAAAGCCATACATCTGAATTGGGAGGATAGTTAGTTACATACTGAGAGATGTGGCTCCTCTGATGTGTTTACCAAACACAGGACGCAATGCGCATTAGTCACCATCTCCATCTCTAATATGGGGACGGGGGGTGTATCAGAGGATCGCTCCCACGGGGTGAGGTCAAGAGGATGGGTGGAACTGTGTGAAGAATGTATTGACACCAATAACAGATAAACACCCAAC
The DNA here is from genome assembly GCA_027410445.1 of Discoglossus pictus. Classification (NCBI taxonomy): domain Eukaryota; kingdom Metazoa; phylum Chordata; class Amphibia; order Anura; family Alytidae; genus Discoglossus; species Discoglossus pictus. Next base: position 3,963,240 of record CM050163.1, read on the forward strand.
ATATGACACACAGGAATGGGGTAAATAAATATAACTATTAATAACTTACCCAGAGAGGTGCATTGCCCACTGCCACCATGAACTAACGGGACCCCGTGCCCCTTGCTTATATCCATCAATTGTTGTTTCCAATAAACCAGCCATATGTGGGCAAGCACCCCCCGTCACGAAGGCACCACCCTAATCAGGTGCTCTCCATCCCACAGGAGTGAGCCGCCCTAACCCCCCGCCACGAGGGCACCACCCTATCAGGTGCTCTCCATCCCACAGGAGTGAGCCGCCCTAACCCCCTGCCACGAGGGCACCACCTTAATCAGGTGCTCTCCATCCCACAGTAGTGAGCCGCCCTAACCCCCCGCCACGAGAGCACCACCCTAATCAGGTGCTTTCCATCCCACAGTAGTGAGCCGCCCTAACCCCCCCGCCATGAGGACACCACCCTAATCAGGTGCTCTCCATCCCACAGGAGTGAGCCACCCTAACCCCTCACCACGAGGGCACCACTCTAATCAGGTGCTCTCCATTCCACACAAGTGAGCCGCCCTAACCCCCCGTCACGAGAGCACCACCCTAATCAGGTGCTCTTCATCCCACACGAGTGAGCCACCCTACTCCTCCTCCCACCACGAGAGCACCACCCTAATCAGGTGCTCTCTATCCCACAGGAGTGAGCCCCCCTAATCCCCCGCCACGAGAGCTCCACCCTAATCAGGTGCTCTCCATCCCACAGGAGTGGGTCACCCTAACCCCCTGCCACGAGGGCACTACCCTAATCAGGTGCTCTTCATCCCACAGTAGTGAGCCGCCCTAACCCCCCCCCCGCCATGAGGGCAACACTCTAATCAGGTGCTCTCCATCCCACAGGAGTGAGCCACCCTAACCCCTCACCACGAGGGCACCACTCTAATCAGGTGCTCTCCATTCCACACGAGTGAGCCGCCCTAACCCCCCGTCACGAGAGCACCACCCTAATCAGGTGCTCTTCATCCCACACGAGTGAGCCACCCTACTTCTCCTCCCGCCACGAGAGCACCACCCTAATCAGGTGCTCTCTATCCCACAGGAGTGAGTCACCCTAACCCCCCGCCACGATTGCTCCACCCTAATCAGGTGCTCTCCATCCCACAGGAGTGAGTCACCCTAACCCCCTGCCACGAGGGCACTACCCTAATCAGGTGCTCTTCATCCCACAGGAGTGAGCCACCCTACTCCTCCTCCCGCCACGAGAGCACCACCCTAATCAGGTGCTCTTCATCCCACAGGAGTGTGCCGCCCTAACACCTCCGCCTCGAGAGCACCACCCTAATCAGGTGCTCTTCATCCCACAGGAGTGTGCTGCCCTAATCCCCCCGTCACGTGAGCACCACCCTAATCAGGTGCTCTTCATCCCACAGGAGTGTGCTGCCCTAAACCCTCCCCCCCCCCCCGCCACGAGAGCACCACCCTAATCAGGTGCTCTCCATCCCACAGGAGTGAGACACCCTAACCTCCCCCCCCCCCCCGCCACGAGGGCACCACCCTAATCAGGTGCTCTCCATCCCAGAGGAGTGAGCCGCCCTAACCCCCCGCCACGAGAGCACCACCCTAATAAGGTGCTCTACATCCCACAGGAGTGAGCCGCCCTACCCCCCATCATGAGGGCACCACCCTAAACAGGTGCTCTCCATCCCACAGGAGTAAGCCGCCCTAACTAGGCACACTCAGCGGAACCTGAGCCCCCGCACCCCTAATAGGGGGGGACTCACACCCATAGCTGCTGCGGCCTTGCAAATACCCTCCATGAGGTCAAAGCTGAACACTCGCCACCCAAATTCATCCAAATGTACTCCATCCCTAGAGTAAAAGGAAGTGCCCTCTGGTCCCAACTTTCTGACATGACTAGAGATAACCTTATTTACCTTCTTACCGCACTTATTTAGAATCTGCTTGTACTAATCAAAGGTATATGGTGTGTGATACTTAGATCCTAAGAAAAGGGTCTGATGGCGCCGGCATCTTCAGAAATGATCCTGTCATCTGAAGTGTCTGCTGGCGTCGAGATCTGAACAAAAAGTTGCGACCCGTAGAGAGAGAGAATTGGGGTGAGCGTGGTCCCCCAAAGCTGGCGGGCGTAACATCCTGTGTCTGCCCCACTCCTGTATCAACCGCACCCCTGTATCTTCCCGACTCCTGTATCAGCCTCACCCCTATATCTGCTCCACTCCTGTATCAACCGCACCCCTGTATCTGCCCCACTGCTGTATTAGCCTCACCCCTGTATCTGCCCCACTCCTGTATCAACCGCACCCTGTATCTGCCCAACTCCTGTAGCTGCCCCACTCCTGTATCTGCCCCAATCCTGTATCTGCCCCACTCCTGTACCCGCCCCACTCCTGTACCTGACCCACTCCTGTATTCGCCCCACTCCTGTACCTGACCCACTCCTTTATCTGCCCCACTACTATACCTGCCCCACTCCTTTATCTGCCCCACTACTATACCTGCCCCACTCCTTTATCTGCCCCACTCCTGTACCTGCCCCACTACTGTACCTGCCCCACTCCTGTAGCTGCCCCACTCCTTTATCTGCCCCAATCCTGTATCTGCCCCTCTCCTGTATCAGACCCACTCCTGTATCAGACCCACTCCTGTACCCACCCCACTCCTGTACCTGCCCCACTCCTGTACCTGCCCCACTCCTGTAACTGCCCCACTGCTGTACCTGCCCCACTCCTGTATCTGCCTCTCTTCTGTATCTGCCCCTCTTCTGTTTCTGCCCCTCTCCTGTATCTGCCTCACTCCTGTATCTGCCCCTCTTCTGTATCTGCCCCTCTTCTGTACCTGCCGCTCTCCTGTATCTGCCCCTCTACTGTATCTGCCCCACTCCTGTACCTGCCCCTCTCCTGTATCTGGCCCACTCCTGTACCTGCCCCACTTCTGTACCTACCCCACTACTGTATCTGCCCCACTACTGTACCTGCCCCACTCCTGTACCTGCCCCACTTCTGTATCTACCTCTCTCCTGTATCTGCCCCACTCCTGTATCTGCCCCACTCATGTACCTGCCCCACTCCTATAACTACCCCACTCCTGTATCTACCCCAATCCTGTATCAGCCCCACTCCTGTACCTGCCCCTCTCCTTTACCTGTCCCACTCCTGTGCCTGCCCCACTTCTGTATCGGCCCCACTCCTGTACCTGCCCCACTCCTGTATCTGCCCCACTCCTGTACCTGTCCCACTCCTGTGCCTGCCCCACTTCTGTATCTGCCCCACTCCTGTACCTGCCCCACTCCTGTACCTGCCCCACTCCTGTATCTGCCCCACTCCTGTACCTGCCCCACTCCTGTATCTACCTCTCTCCTATATCTGCCCCACTCATGTATCTGCCCCTCTCCTGTATCTGCCCCACTCCTGTACCTGCCCCACTTCTGTACCTACCCCACTACTGTATCTGCCCCACTACTGTACCTGCCCCACTCCTGTACCTGCCCCACTTCTGTATCTACCTCTCTCCTGTATCTGCCCCACTCCTGTATCTGCCCCACTCATGTACCTGCCCCACTCCTATAACTACCCCAATCCTGTACCTGCCCCACTCCTGTAACTGCCCCACTCCTGTATCTGCCCCACTCCTGTATCTGCCCCTCTTCTGTATCTGCCCCTCTCCTGTATCTGCCTCACTCCTGTATCTGCCTCACTCCTCCTGTATCTGCCCCTCTTCTGTATCTGCCCCATTCCTGTATCTGCCCGACTCCTGTATGTGCCCGACTCCTGTATCTAACCCTCTCCTGTATCTGCCCCTCTCCTGTATCTGCCCCACTCCTGTAACTGCCCCACTCCTGTATCTGCCCCACTCCTGTATCTGCCCCTCTTCTGTATCTGCCCCTCTCCTGTACCTGCCTCACTCCTCCTGTATCTGCCGCTCTTCTGTATCTACCCCAATCCTGTATCTGCCCCACTCCTGTACCTGCCCCACTCCTGTACCTGCCCCACTCCTGTATCTGCCCCACTCCTGTATCTGCCCCACTCCTGTATCTGCCCCACTCCTGTATCTGCCCCATTCCTGTATCTGCCCCACTCCTGTATCTGCCCCTCTCCTGTATGTGCCCCACTCCTGTATCTGCCCCTCTCCTGTATCTGCCCCATTCCTGTACCTGCCCCACTCCTGAACCTGCCCCACTCCTGTATCTGCCCCTCTCCTGTATCTGCCCCACTCCTGTATCTGCCCCATTCCTGTACCTGCCCCTCTCCTGTATCTGCCCCTCTCCTGTACCTGCCCCACTCCTGTATCTGCCCCACTCCTGTATCTGCCCCATTCCTGTATCTGCCCCACTCCTGTATCTGCCCCACTCCTGTACCTGCCCCTCTCCTGTATCTGCCCCACTCCTGTACCTGCCCCACTCCTGTATCTGCCCCATTCCTGTATCTGCCCTACTCCTGTATCTGCCCCTCTCCTGTATCTGCCCCACTCCTGTATCTGCCCCTCTCCTGTATCTGCCCCACTCCTGTATCTGCCCCACTCCTGTATCTGCCCCATTCCTGTATCTGCCCCACTCCTGTATCTGCCCCACTCCTGTACCTGCCCCTTTCCTGTATCTGCCCCACTCCTGTACCTGCCCCTCTCCTGCATCTGCCCCACTCCTGTATCTGCCCCATTCCATTATCTGCCCCACTCCTGTATCTGCCCCACTCCTGTACCTGCCCCTCTCCTGTATCTGCCCCACTCCTGTACCTGTCCCTCTCCTGTATCTGCCCCACTCCTGTATCTGCCCCACTCCTGTACCTGCCCCTCTCCTGTACCTGCCCCTCTCCTGTATCTGCCTCACTCCTCCTGTATCTGCCGCTCTTCTGTATCTACCCCAATCCTGTATCTGCCCCACTCCTGTACCTGCCCCACTCCTGTACCTGCCCCTCTCCTGTATCTGCCCCTCTCCTGTATCTGCCCCACTCCTGTACCTGCCCCACTGCTGTATCTGCCCCACTCCTGTATCTGCCCCTCTCCTGTATCTGCCCCTGCTGTTATTTCCTGTGTTGTGACTTTATATAAACTCACATTAAGTCCTTAGAGCTGAGGTATCCTCCAGAAGATAAGAATCCTCCAGAAGATAAGAATCCTCCAGAAGATAAGCACCCCCACTGTTATTCTATAAATAAAGTTATCAGCGGGTGCAGTGCGGTAACAAGAGGGGAAGAAATAAATCTCCAGCAATGTTATCAAATAAACAGAAATGTAGGAAAAAGATAAGAAATAGTCTGTAATGTAATATGGACGGGGGCGACCTTAGGAGATATACTAACAAGCGCTGTAAGACAAGGAGTCCGGGAACACTCTAAGACTGCACAGAAGGAAATCTAAAGACCTTGGCTCTGATTTACACTCATGACTCGGCAAGATCCATTAGGGTTTAGATAAATAAGCACACTGACCAAGTTACATAGTAATTAAGGTTGAAAAAAGACTTTCAGTGCATCAAGTTCAACCTTTTAAGATCTCCTCTGATCTGCAATATGCGGATTAAATATTAATGACTTAATTGTTAATTAATTAATTATTAATCAATTATTTATTTCTATTTATTTTTTTAATTATTATTTAATCCAGAGGAAGGCAAGAAATATACAACCCAAATGAGACTTAGCCAATCGTCTCCAAGGGAAAAATAAATAAATAAATAAATAAATTATATCCTTCCTGACCACAGATACTGGCAATCGGATTTCTCCCTGGATCAATACTGTCTCTCTAATTATCCATGATAACCCTGAATTCCCTTTTTAATTAGAAATAAATCCAGTCCCCTTTTAAAGTTATCTATCAAATCCGCTGTCACCACCTCATTTGGTAGAGAATTCCACAGATTAACCACCCTTACTGTGAAGAACCCTTTTCTTTCTTTAAGGTGAAATCTTTTTACTTCGGGATGTCCTCTTGTCAGTTGAAAACCTCTTGGCACAAAAAGCTCCCCCGACAAATCTTTATAATGACCCTGGATGTATTTATATAAGGTAATCATATCTCCTCTTAGGGGGCTTTTTTCTAGAGAAAATAAGTGTAATTTGGTTAGTCTTTCTTCATAACTTAGCCCCTTCATTACCCTTATTAGTTTTGTTGCCCTTCTCTGTACTTTTTTCCATCATCTAAAATGTCCTTTTTATGAAGTGGTGCCCAAAATTGTCCTCTATATTCCAAATGAGGGCGTACTAGAGATTTGTATAGTGGCCGAATATTTGCTTCCCTGGCTTCTATACCCTTCTTAATACATGCTAATATTTTATTTGCCTTTGCAGCTGCTGCTTGGCACTGAGCACTGTTACCTAGGTGGTTGTCCACAAGCTCCAAAATCCATTTCAATATCTGATACACCTAGATTTGCTCCATTAAGATTATAAATTGCATGGCTATTTTTCCTTCCCAGATGCATAACCTTACATTTATTCGTATTAAGTCTCATCTGCCATTTTTGATGACCCAAATCGATGTGCTACAGCAGAAGCCACTCTACTTCATTTGCTTTAAAGGGAGGCGCTCGGTGGCTGAATATGCTGCTGAATTCAGACAGTGGGTTGCTGATACTACCTGGAACCAATCAGCCCAGAGGTTCCACTTCAGAAAAGGTCTCTCAGAAGCTATAAAAGATGAGCTAGCTCGTGTTGATCTTCCTGCTGACTTTGATGCATTTGTGCGTTTGGCTATCCGTATTGATCGGAGACTTTCTGAAAGAAGATTGGAAAGACAGGGCTCTTTTAGACCAAGTACTACTCCTATTTCCTATTCAAGAACTTCTACTCCGATCCCACAAACACCTACAGACTCTGAGCCTGAGGCTCTGCAGGTAAATCTAATAAGAGGGCCATTATCCAACGAAGAAAAACAGTGGCGACGCACTCACAATTTATGCCTGTATTGTGGTAGTGCAGGGCACTATGCCTTCAATTGCCCTATCAAATCCAAAAGAACAATAGCTATGGCGGCTGAGGGTGCACAGATTCGACACCAATCCCAGATTTCGGATCAACTGAATTCTGTCACACAACCCTTGTTTTCTCTGGCTCATGGTGAAGAGGGTATGTTGACTCAACATCCTCATTTTGTGGTGCCTATCACGTTGCAATGTGGTGATGGTAAAATTTCAACTACAGCTATGATAGATTCTGGAGCCGGCGGAAACTTTATGGACATTAAATTTGCAGCAGGAAATAGAATTCAGTCTATCCCTAATTCTTCACCTGTGTTAATGGAGACAGTTGATGGTTCTCCACTTACGTCAGGCCCGGTTACACATGAGACTGTGCCCTTAATGTTGACTCTGGAAGTGAATCACCATGAGGCTATCTCTTTCCACCTAATTTCCTCAACACAGTTTCCAGTGATTTTGGGGGTACCTTGGCTTGCTCTGCATAACCCACAGATTGATTGGAAGATCAGAACTTTGTCCTTTCCTTCAGAACACTGCTTAATGAATTGTCAGCCCTCTAAGGTAACACCTGTTGCCACAACAATTAATGAAATGGTTGCTACAAACTTGACTAAGCTTCCTCTACAATATCGGGATTTTGCAGATGTCTGTGATAAGAAGAATGCTGATCAGCTTCCACCACACAGGCCTTATGATTGCCCAATAGAGCTGTTGCCTGGGGCTGCTATCCCATTTGGCCGTATATATTCCCTTTCTGAGCCTGAATTGAAAGCTCTTCGTGAATACCTACAAGAAAATCTTGCCAAAGGCTTTATTCAACCATCTACTTCTCCAGCAGGAGCTCCTATTTTCTTCGTAGAAAAGAAAGATGGCAGCCTACGGCCATGCGTTGATTACAGAGACATTAATAACATCACTGTTAAAAACCGCTACCCCTTGCCTCTGATTCCTGAACTTTTGGAGAGACTTCGCTCAGCTAAAATATTTACGAAGCTTGATCTTCGGGGGGCATATAATCTGGTTCGCATAAGACCCAATGATGAATGGAAAACAGCTTTCAGAACCAGGTACGGGCATTACGAATATCTAGTAATGCCTTTTGGGCTGTGTAATGCCCCTGCAACTTTCCAGCATCTTATCAATGATGTACTACGAGATCTCCTGGATCAGTTTGTTGTGGCATATTTGGATGATATCCTAATATTCTCTGATAATCTTGAAAACCACAGAAAACAGGTCCGTATAGTTCTAGAGCGCCTTCGTACCCACCGCCTATACATTAAACTAGAAAAATGTGAGTTTGAACAAACAGACATTCAATTCCTGGGGTATGTAATAACTCCCAAAGGTTTAAGTATGGACGCAAGTAAAATTAAAGCTGTGCTGGACTGGCCCATCACCAAGAATGAAAAAGATGTTCAGAGATTTGTGGGTTTGCCAATTTTTACAGGCGTTTCATTAAGAATTTCTCTGCCGTTATTACACCGATCACTGAACTTACACGTAAAGGGACTCCTTTTCAGTGGTCCGATAAGGCGGATACCGCATTTTCCCGATTGAAGACTCTGTTTACCTCTGCCCCTGTCCTGGTACATCCTCAGCCGGAATTACCATTTATTGTGGAAGTTGATGCTTCTGATTCAGCTGTTGGTGCTATACTGTCTCAAAGGACTGGACCTAAGATGCTGTTACATCCGTGTGCCTTCTATTCCCGCCAGATGGTGCCAGCAGAAAGAAACTATGACATAGGGAATAAAGAACTATTGGCTATAAAAGCTGCCTTCACCGAATGGAGACATCTCTTGGAGGGAGCTACCCATCCAATTACTGTCCTCACAGATCACAAAAATCTGGAATGTATTCGATCAGCTAAGAGACTGTCAGCCAGACAAGCCCGCTGGTCCCTATTCTTCTCAAGGTTTAATTTTTTGGTTAAATACCGTCCTGGCTCCAAGAATGGTAAGGCGGATGCCTTGTCTAGAATAGCTGACCCCCTCCATACTACCGTAACCAAGACCACCATCTTGCCAGAGGATATATTTATAGGAGTTACATTTCCTTCTGATCTCATGTCTCGCATTAAAAAGGGCTACGCTGAAGACCCAGTTCTTCGTGATCCTCCTCGTGACCTCCATATGACGATGCGTAATGGGTTTTGGATTTTTCAACAACGTCTGTTTGCTCCGGAGTCAGTGCGACTGGACCTTTTACGTCTAAACCATGACTCAAAACCAGCAGGTCATCCAGGAATCCGAAAGACACAAGAGCTACTTGCCCGATCCTTTTGGTGGCCGAAGTATCATGAGGATGTTAAGAAGTATGTGTCCTCTTGTGATGTGTGTGCCAGACATAAGACTCCTCGCTCATCCCCTGTTGGCTTGCTTCAGCCTCTTCCGATTCCTCATCGTCCCTGGGGATCTATATCCATGGACTTTATTGTGGAACTACCTCCCTCTAAGGAACACACTACTATTCTTGTTGTTGTGGACAGGTTAACTAAGATGGGTCATTTCATACCAGCTCATGGTCTCCCTTCAGCTAAACAGACGGCTGACCTGGTTATTCGGGAAATATTTCGCTTGCATGGAGTGCCTGATGAAGTAGTTTCTGACAGGGGAGTGCAGTTTACGTCTCGTTTTTGGAAACATTTTTGTTCTAATCTAGGTATTAATGTAAATCTGTTGTCAGCTTTTCATCCGCAAAGTAATGGACAGACTGAGCGAACCAACCAGACTTTGGAGCAATATTTGCGGTGCTATATTAGTTACCTGCAGGATGACTGGCTGGATTTTCTACCCATGGCGGAGTTTGCCTATAACAATGCCCAACACTGCTCCACTTCTTTGAGCCCATTTTTTGCCAACTATGGTTACCATCCGACCTTTCTAGTCAGTCTCCCAATTACTACTTCCATTCCTGCTGTCACTGACCGGCTAACCGCCTTACGTGATTCCCAAGCACTGTTGAAAGAGACTCTTTTGGAGGCTCAGGAATGTTACAAAAGAGCTGCTGATAGGCATAGAAAGGAGGCCCCAGTCTATCACGTTGGTGACAAGGTGTGGCTGTCAACAAGGAATCTCAAGCTTCGGATTACTTCTCATAAATTGGGTCAAAGGTTCATGGGACCTTTTGAGATCATTGCTCAGATCAATGCTGTCACTTTCCGTTTACAACTCCCGAATTCCATGAAAATACATCCAGTGTTTCACATTGCACTGCTTAAACCTTTTCATGAAAACACTTTCCCTGGCCGAGCCCTGCCTGCCCCGCCTCCAGTCCTCGTGGATGGTGAGGATGAGTATGAAGTGGACAAAATTCTTGACTCCAGGATCTTCCGTAGCAAGCATCAGTATTTGGTTCGCTGGAAAGGCTATGGTGAGGAGGAGAGTTCGTGGGAACCAGTGGACAATATTCACGCTCCTGATCTCCTTCGGTCTTTTCATGTGCAGTACCCTGCTAAACCAGGTAATAGGGCATCCAGAGGCTGCACCTATAGAGGCGGGGGTAATGTGAGGAATTGACTCTGCTAGGTTTTGAACCCTGGTCCCCAGGCTGCTATACCTCTTCCCTACCACTGCGCCAGCCTACCTGTTGTGAATTCCATCGAGACCTTATAAGCTTGACTCTGCTAGCAATTGTATCAGTACCTAAGTCTCTTCAGCTGTGTCTGGTCAGGTGTATGGTCCTTGGCCTATATAAGGCACTTCCTGTCCTATTGATCCTTGCCAGATTATTGTGTGGTTCCTGATCACTTCAATAAACCTTGTTCCTGTTTTCACCTACAAGTTTGCGGAACTGGATTATTGCTGACCTTGGCTACTGGTCTCCACAACTTTGTGATTTCTATATCATTACACCCTTAGTTTGCCCAATAGTCTCCCATGTGGCACTGTATCAAAAGCCTTTGCAAGATCCAAAAAGACTACATCCACTGAGTTGCCTTGATCCAGGTTCCTACTAACCTCCTCATAGAAACTAATTAGGTTTGTTTGACATGGCCTATCCCTCATAAATCCATGTTGACTCCCTTATTAACCTTTCTAAAAGCTTCCCCACTACAGAAGTGAGGCTCACTGGTCTATAATTCCCTGGATTTGCTCTTGCTCCCTTCTTAAATATAGGTATCACCTCTGATTTTCTCCAGTCATCCGGTAGAGACCCTGTGGTGAGTGAGTCTTGATAGATTAGATATAATGGTTTGGCTATTACAGAACCCAGTTCCCTTAGTACCCTTGGATGTATTCCATCAGGACCTGGGACTTTATTAACATTTATTTTTTCAACCTCTTTTGGATTACTTCCTGCGTTACCCAGTTATTTGGTGAAGGTAGTGTAGCCCCATTATGTTGCGGTGTCCCAACCACTGGTACCTCCCTTGTATATACCAACAAAAGAACCTATTTAGCTCATCTGCCTTTTTCTTGTCACTAATTATCAGACTGTGTCACATTGTAATGTTCCTATAGCTTCCTTCCTGACCTTCTTCCCAGTCATATATTTATACATGTTTAGGGTTAGTCTTACTCTCCTTTACATATAACTTGGCATTTTCTATTTTAGCCAGTGTAATGTCTCTGGTTATGCTTATGCATATGATTTGCTGCCTTGGTGATTTCCTTGTATTCCTGTAAAGCCGTCTCTGTCCGCTCTTGTTTGTATAATTTAAATGCCTGTTTTTTACTCCGTATCTTGATCTTTAAATCATTGTTAAGCCACATGGGTTGTGATTTACTCCTTTTACTTTTATTCCCACACGGTATATGCTGATGTGTATGTATATTTAGTAAGGATTTAAATGTTGTCCACTTGTGGTCAGTGTTTTTACCCATCATGCCTCTGTCCCAGTCTATACTTTGTATTGCTGCCCTTAGACCGTCAAAATCTTCTCTTTTAAAATTAAGAGTTTTTGTTGCCCCTTACAGTTATGTTTTTTTAATTCAACCTCAAATGAGACTGTGTTGTGATCACTGTTTCCCAAAGGTTGCCCTATTCCAACATGTGATACAATATCAATATTATTTGTAATGAGTAAATCCAAGATGGCTTCATTTCTAGTAGGCTCCTGTATAACCTGGGCCAGATAATGATCCCTGAGTGTACTTAAGATCCTGCTCCCCTTAGCTGAACTGCTGGTCTCAAGTATCCAGTTTATTTCAGGGTAATTAAAATCTCCCATTATTAGAACTTGCTCGTGCTTAGCTGCATTTTTAATCTGTAACAATAATCGTATTTCCTCACTTTCAGCTATATTTGGGGGTTTATAGCATACTCCTACTAATATTCTTTTGGAATTTGCTGCTCCGCTATTTAACTCTACCCACAAACATTCAGCTTTATCACTAGGTCCACCATAAATATCTTCTCTGACTATAGGCTTAAATTCAGGCTTAACATACAGACAAATCCCTCCTCCTCGTTTACCATTGCCTCTATCTTTCCTAAATAGGTTATAACCATCCAGATTAACAGTCCAGTCATGAGATTCATCCCACCATGTTTTGGTAATGCCTATTAAATCCCATTTTTAATTAATTGCTAATAACTCTAACTCTCCCATTTTTCCTGGCAAGCTTCTGGCATTAGCAAGCATACAAGTGTTTCTTGAGAAAAGTTACGGGCCACAGCTTTATTAAAGCAACCAAATTCCAATAACCAATTAACATAATTAACATTATTACATCACTGCTTAATTAAACATCCCGGAGGAGGAGCCTGGCCTGGTCAGTAACCTCACGCCCTGGGCCTGCACCCAGAGCCTCCCAGTGCTTTTCTAAGCACACCCATGAGGCAGGGCAATGCCCACTTAAGCCCGTGGGCCGGGCGACACACCTCCTGCCACAGAGCAGTCGAAGGAGGCTGTGATCCCCCCTCTCGCTCTCTCAATAAAGCTAAGGCCTGTCTAGCCCCATCCTTAAGCTCCAGAGTAAACAGTTCTAATCCTATCTCTGTTAGATGGACCTTATCGGGCTGAAAGAATTAGTCTGCATCTGCACCTTTAAATTCCTGATGCCTAATGGTAATAAAACCCAGGTTCCTTAAAAAACTAGCCATCTGCTTGTTTATCTTTTGCCTTGCTCTATCCACCAAAATCGGATCCCTTGCATTCCGCCATGATATCATCTGGGAACTGGTCTAGCCAAAACTTCACATCCCTCTTCATATCTTTTAACATCCTCCTCATAGGTACCACTCCCAAATCGTTGCCCCCCGGCGTGTATAATTAAAATGTGTGGGCTACCGTGATAATGATCGTTGCTCTCCAACAGGCCATTCACCTGTGTCCATCTCAAGCCGTGGAACTCTAGCCATCGTACTTGTACGCCCGTCTCCAGGAAGCCCAGTTGGACATTGTCTCCAATGACTGCGGCTAACCGGTGAGCCCAATACATGTGGGAATGGCCGACGATCCACAGCTGCTTTGTTTCTGCAACACACAAAGAAGTCCAGTTAAATGACCATTTCTGGCCGTATATAGGACCTAAAATGTTGTGACTCCCATCTCCCAATCCTTTTTACCATGTTCTCGGGCAATCCTCATCTTGCCGCCTCCGAAGCGGCCCGATCCCAAATGACTGTGTGTCGAAGTCTGCCGGGTCCAGGCCTAACTGCCGTAAGGACGTCTTTACCATCCTTTCAAATTGAAACAGCGACAAGGCCAGGCCGTTGGTATGCAAAAGCAGAGGGCATGGCCCCTGTAGCCTTTTTTCCAAGTACAACCTCACACTTGCCTGGGGGAAACACTCCGCTCCAGTTTTATATATGACCACTTCCCTTCCTTTTCCAGCCTGATCCATTTTCGACCTCCTTAGCCAGACCAACAATCTGTCGCCTTCCAGACAGATGTCTTCTGCCAGCAGCCCACCCGAACCGTGCCTGTTTGCTGAGACAAATTCCCCAATCCTGGAAGCCCCGAAGAACACTAGGGAAAAGGCCGTCCGGAAAAGCAGGGATTCGACGAGTCCCTGCATAGCATACCCAAAAGTGATCGAGCACCTCCTGTCCAACCTGTGTTCCACCTTGAACATGCCTTTGAACACCCGGCGAACCACAAAATCCTTCATTAAATCCTTTTGTCCTGCCAACCTGAACATAAATGTCAGGGCCGTCATTTGATGAGCCACTGCCGCCCTGGAGTCACCTCTCTCTGCACTCCGGAGCAAGAAACACAGCAGAATTCCTATTGCCTTCTCTTCCGATCCTGCTCCACCGTGTCCTCCACCAGGCCGCTCCGCGTGCTCCATACTTTCTTGTAGGCCAGCCATGTCCTCGGTGCTAACGACTGTCTGACGTAATCAGCTACCCTTCTACTTTAAGCTCCTAGAGTTCTGGAAGTATGTCCTCTCCGCGATCCTTCGCCTCCTGTGCCAGTGTTCGGGAACCGGGTTCCCTGTAACCGAGAAAGGGCGTCAACCACTGCAACATTCAGGCCGGGAACAATCTCTGCCCTTACCCAGATGTTCGACAGGAGGCAACAGAGAAACAGATGCCGTATGAACCGGGTCAACAGCCTGGAAGAAACCATCAGGCTATTGATTGCATGGACCATGGCTGCATTGCCTGGTGCCTAAAGTCCCTGCCCCACAGATGTACCACCATGGCGATGGCAAACAGCTCCAGAACTGTGATATTGTCTGTAAGCCCGCCCATAACCCATGATGCAGGCCATGGTGCTGCACACCATGCCCTTTTGAAATAAGCTCCCACTCGGACTGAACTTGCGCCTGCGTAGAGATCCAGCTGCCGTTCGTCACCCTGCTTGGCTGAATCAAGGTGCTCCCATTGAAATTCCGAAGCAATGCCGTACACACTCGTGCATCTTTACTCATTGCCCGGACACCATTATAAAATGACGTGGCTGTGATATTCCGGCCGTAGCCAACGACATTCTTCTGTTGAATATTCGGCCCATTGGAATGATCCTGCATGCAAAATTCAGTTTTCCCAAGATGGATTGAAGCCGCCGCTGACAGATCCAACACCTTCTCCGTCAGTAAGCTACACTCCATTTTGTCCGAATTGATCCGTATACCCAGGAAAGTCGATTCCATGGTGGGCCCGTCCGTCTTTTTGTCTGCTAGGGGAACCCAGAAATCTTGACATATCCTCGAAAAGGTCCCCAGTATGAAATCGCAGGTGGATAAACGCCAGGACCCACAAAGAGAAAATCATCAAGACAATGGGTAATCCCATGGCAACCTGGCTCAGTCTGTGCCACCCATTGCAAAAACATACTGAAGGCTTCAAAATAGGAACAAGAAATGCAGCACCCCATGGGCAAAGGTCTACGAAGTACTCTCCGTCTACGAAACAGCCAAGGAAATGGTGACTCTGGGGATGCACTGGAAGTAAGCAAAAAGCGCATTCAATATCCACTTTCGCCATCTTAGCTCCGGTGCCCGACCGTCTCACCAGGTCCGTGGCCCGATCGAAAGGAGCATACGACATGGACAAATACGGTTTGTCGATCCCGTCATTGACCGAGCCGCCCGGAGGATAAGATAAATGCTGGATGAGGCGGAATTTTCCCACCTCCTTCTTTGGTTCTATGCCCAGAGGGAAAATGACCAAGCCCTGGAAAGGAATGGAGGAAAAAGGGTCTGCCATCCTTCCCAGCTCTACCTCCGCCCCGCTCTCGCTGGCAACCTACTGTAGCGTTCTAGCCATGGCAGCATTGCGTCCAACAGTATGAGTGTCCAGCCCTTTTTGAGCGGGCTCTCCTGGCCTGAACCCCTCCTTTTGTCTGCTGCATCTCGAGACTGTGTGATCCCCGCTGCAACTCAAACAGGCGTGCTTGAAACGGCAGTTTGGTGTCCACTTGCAGCTGCCCTCATTGAATGAGTGGCAGACACCTCGACCCAATGTACATGACGTGGCGGGGCCTCTAGCCCCGCCTGGATTCCCTCAAAAGGGCGGCACTGGTGTCATTATGTTCAACCAAAAAGCTACCGCCTTATCGCTCCATGCCATCGCCGTTCGGGAGGACATGTACTGTCGTAATTCCTCGTCGTACCGCCACCAAGCCATCCCGCCATACGCCCTGTATGCGTTCCTGATTTCCTCCAGATACACAAACAGCCTGGAGCAATCCTCCTGGTGCCTGTCTCCCATGACTCAGGCCATAATAGCAAAGGCCTATAACCAGTTGTCAAAAATCCTTGGCACGCTCCTGAAAGTGGGTCTCCGGTCATCCCCTTCCCTGTGGAACCTCTCTGGAGGATCCGCCAGACGTAAATTGGCAACAAGGAGAATATCTCTATGTATTCCTGTCGCCAGATTTTCTCATTGATGTCTAAGGCCAAATGCGCCCCCAAATTGTCTTGCGTGCAAACAATAGATGGCTTCCATTACCCTTTTTCCACTGCCTTGTTGGTCTGCCGCCAAGCTCGCCTGCAGTATTGTGGGGTTGGTAAGCCTGCCTGCCATGAGGGATGATCTTGTGGGGGTAGTTGGCTCCGACCAAGCTTTCCGGCCAAACCCCCACCCATCCCTGACCTCCGCATCAGACGGCAATGCTCCTTCACTGTTAACCCTTACCTCCCTGGAAATTCCTAGTCGCTCACCTGAATCTCCTTGTCCCGGGGCAGCTGCCAGCCTGGGGATACCTTGCCGATCTGGTCTAGCTGGCATCCCTGGTCGTCTTGACAGCGGAGGGCTCCTCTCACCGCCTCTTGAGCAGGCGCAGCTGCAGCCACAAGACCATCTGCTACGAGACCTGGATCTGCCTCTGGCTCTGGGAAAGCATGAGGAACAATCACTAGACCTCCTGCGTCTATTCACCAGTAGCGACCGTACGGTCTGTCCCCCCACCCCCCAAGAGGAGTACTCAGACTCTGCAGCTATGCTAGGGCGTAAAGATTCCCTCTGGCTTGGGGCATAGGGCGGGCGATACTGTCCATACCCCTGTCATGCCCCTGAATCACTATGGGCGTCCCTGTATCCGGGATGATGTCAGGGATGGGTGAAGTGCGCTGTGGCCTAGCTCTCTCTTTCTGTCTCTTTGCTGGTGTCGAGGTGAAAATCAAGGGACTGTACCTGTTCATCGACTTCCGGACCCTGGTGGGGCGATCACCTGGTCTCTTCTTCCTCTGGTGGTCTCCTTTTTCTTCCCGGCCTCTTCATCGGCGTTGTGTTGGCAGTTGGTGGCAGTTGGTGTGGCGCAGGGAGGACCGCAGGGGCCGGAGGGTGAGAACCTGTAGGAGCTTTTTTAGAGCTCCTTGTGTTTTTGCTATTACCCCTAGAGCCTCAAGGCTGATCTGGGTAGTTACCGGAACCTGGGTCACGCTGCGGGCCATGGGACAAATCGCTGGGTGGTGGCCAGATCGCTAGGCCCTTGCCTGCGCTTTCTGCTGGTGCCACATTCTCTTCGGTGGGGGGTGAGCTCCTGGCTCTCAAGAACCCTATCCGTGACCTCCACGCTGTCCATAACCCTATTGCCCAAATCTGAGCTAGCACGCTGCTCCGTAAGCCTATCTAGGCTATGAGGCCGATCCACCTGGCCTAGGCTACCGGTCACTACAGACTGGGCCTGATCTTCGTTCATATGAACCTGCCCCCCTTGATGGCCAGAGTCCATCCTGTCCTGGATTCATCTAACCCTGTGGCTTAATGCCCTTGTTCTGACCATGGTCAGTAAGGCCTCCAACTCCCCAGGGTCCATTTATACCCCCGACACACACACCAACCAAGACAGCGCACACACACACAGACACACACTGAATGCTTAATATGGGGATATGATATAATTTATGTAAATTATGGGGTTAATACTGAACTGACCCGGTAGTCAGAGGAGCGCAGCGTGAAGCTGTTGATCTGTGCAATGGCCGGCGCAGAGTGAGGAGGAAGCCCGTGAAATGGGCGGAAGTCCCTCCTCCAGCCTCCCACCAATCAGGAGCACACAGGCTCCGCTGGGTCAGGCTGTGCTGAGTCAGACCCGGCGCGCCTGGGGTTGCCTCCGCGCCGGCCAGAGGCCCTGATATCTTCTTATTAGCCAGACTAGAAGTGTCAGGGTGTAAGGATTTGTTGCAGGGGACGCTAATCTTTGGGGTTATGGTGGAGAGTGAAGACAAAATGGCGGGACATAGGAAATAAGCAGAACAGGAGTGGGCAGTGTGACGCCCAGGGGGACCCACTGGACTTTGGGGACACTGGGGAGGTACGTGGTACAACTGCACAACTTGTCCCAGCCACATGGATAGCTGCCATGTGGGCCCAAGATGGTTTATGTTGCACCATATTGTTCCATGAATGGTTTATGTTGCACCATATTGTTCCATGACTGGTTTATGTTGCACCATATTGTTCCATAATTGGTTTATGTTGCACCATATTGTTCCATGACTGGTTTATGTTGCACCATATTGTTCCATGACTGGTTTATGTTGCACCATATTGTTCCATGACTGGTTTATGTTGCACCATATTGTTCCATGACTGGTTTATGTTGCACCATATTGTTCCATGACTGGTTTATGTTGCACCATATTGTTCCATGACTGGTTTATGTTGCACCATATTGTTCCATAATTGGTTTATGTTGCACCATATTGTTCCATGACTGGTTTATGTTGCACCATATTGTTCCATGAATGGTTTATGTTGCACCATATTGTTCCATGAATAGTTGAGGTTGCACCATATTGTCACATTTTTCCTGTGGATTTATTAAAGCCTAATGCCTGGGTTCTGCGGAGAAGGGGCTCCATGTGCAGGGTTACCTGGTTGTGGGGATGGAACTCACGGTCATATACAGTACGTGCATGGAACGGTGGGGGGGGGTTGAATAGACGGTCAATGGGACTTGTTACACTTGCCTCATTAAGTGGCTCTTATCTATTGTTTGCTATTCAGGTCATGTTGTCCCTATTCAAGAAGTCTATGGATTGGGGCAAATACAGGAGTGGGGCAGGTATAGGAGTTGGACAGATACAGGAGTGGGGCAAATACAAGAGTGGGGCAGGTACAGGAGTGGGGCAGGTACAGGAGTGGGGCAGGTATAGGAGTGGGGCAGGTATAGGAGTGGGGCAGGTATAGGAGTGGGGCAAATACAAGAGTGGGGCAAATACAAGAGTGGGGCAAATACAAGAGTGGGGCAAGTATATTTTCACCAATATTTTCACCAATATCGGCATATTTTCACCAATATGACTATTTAACAGGGCACAAAAAGGGCACATTAGACTGTTTAAATATATATTTTTTCTTATATTTTATATTATTATGTTCATATATTTTTGGACAATCACAATATGTGTACGATGTGTTTCAGGGTGTATAGGGTGCATAGGGGCAATACAAATATTTTTGGGTAGTATCACTTTAAGGTTTATGGGATCTGGAGGATTTTGTAGACGGGCTCCATAGACTTCTATGGAGAGATCCACAGAGTTGAAGTTGTCGAGTGCGGTTAACTAGGTTGTCAGACAACAACTGAAACATATAAGGGTCAAGTGGAGACAGGTGAGATGTCCTCAAAAGTAAAAACACCCTGGAGCCTCCTCAACTGGCCGAGCTGACTCCTCTCTGACTCCGATAAAGATATCACTACCCAAGACGAGGTCGGCAAGGAGTCACACTTCACACTTTGAACATGATTGCGAGCTTCACCATGTTCCCCCAACCAAGTTGGTAAAGCTCTTTGTCAGCTGGCTTAGAAGATAAGCCAAAGTAGCCTATTTGGCTACCCCTCAGGATGCTGCAAAGGAGATACGAAAGGTACTGCTCAACCGGTATGGCACCATGCCCTAGACATAGTGAAAGCAGTTCTGCAGGATGGTCATTGCATGCCGTGCTACTTGAGCCAACATGCGAGAATGGACCCTAGACCAGAAGCCTACTACCAGAGAAGCAGCAGTCCTACTGGCCAATTCATATCAAGCGACCCAGGTAAAGTCAAGAACATTGTATCTTAGAAGCCCCCCCCCCCTGAAGGATCACCCCATTTCCTCCCAGCCAACTGCTCCTGCACCTAACCTGTATGTCAGGCCCTGAGCTTAAGCCCTGGTACCAGCTTGACCACTGGCCCTTCCCATGCCTTGCCTTGGTATAAGGACCTCACTTCAAGTTACTGGACTATGGGTCCCAACAGTTTGAGATTACCTTAACCAACCTCGGAGAACCGAGCCTGCACCAGTCCAACCTTTGTTTTATTTGGGTTACTGTTTTCATCCTCAGGAGGAGGGAGGGGATCAGTTCCACTATTGTCTTGGGGAGTGGGAGATGTACCCTGCCATTAAAACAGTGCAACTCATCTTCAGATGACAACAGGAGACAGCACATCCAACTGGTTGCAAGGGTTCTAGGCATTGGGGCTACAATTACAGTGATCCACCTGGACTTGATGAGCCTGTGTACACATGGACTGGTGAGGTGGGGGTGCTGGCTGGCTTGCCAGTAGAGGTCCTGTTTGGGGACCATATGGGGTACATGGGGACAGAACCTAGAGGAAACTGCATTAATTCCATTACCTGCTGGGGGACAATTGCTCCATTGGGCTAGTATGGAGGAACTAAGAGCAGAACTAGTGTAGGATGAGACCTTAGTGGGGTAAGACAGAAAGCTACCCAGACAGGAAGGGAACTACTCGGGAATAGTATGTGTGGGACCAGGGGTTATTGTACTGGGCTACCCCCAGCCAGATGGTGAAAATAGAGCTAGCCATCCCTCAGAAATGTAGAACCCACCTGCTGCAGCTGGTACGTCATGTCCTACTGGTCCGGGATTTACAGAGATGTCATTCAGCGTTACAACCAGAAAATAATAAGTGGGTTCCCATACACAGTATCTCACAAAAGTTTGTACACCCCTCATATGTACGTATGTTATTATATCTTTTCCTGTGACAACACTGAAGAAATGCCCCTCTGCTTCCATGTGAAGTAGTAAGTGTACAGCCCTCAAAATAACTCAACACACAGTCATTAATGTCTAAACCGTTGGCAACAAAAGTGAGTACACCCCTAAGTGGAAATGTCCAAATTGGGCCCAATTAGCCATTTTCCCTCCCTGGTGTCATGTGACTCATTAGTCTTACAAGGTCTCAGTGTGAATGGGGAGCAGGTGTGTTAAATTTGGTGTTATCACTCTCACACTCTCCATACTGGTCACTGGAAGATCAACATAGCACCTCATGGCAAAGAACTCTCTGAGGATCTGTTACTCTACATAAAGATGGCCGAGGCTGTAAGAAGATTGCCAAGACCCTGAAACTGAGCTGCAGCACGCTGGGCAAGGCCATACAGCGGTTGGTTGACTAAAGACTAAAGACTAAAGTGCACGTGCTCAGCGCCATATCTAGAGGCTGTCTTTGGGAAATAGACATATGAGTACTGCCAGCATTGCTGAAGAGGTTGGAGGGGGGGGGTCAGCCGATCAGTGCTCAGACCATACGACACACAATGCATCAAATTGGTCTGATTGGCTGTCGACCCAGAAGGAAGCCTCTTCTTAAGATGATGCAGGTATCCTGCCCAGCTTCCAAGAGCCAGCTGCCCAGAGGAGGGTCTTCTGCCAAGCTTCCAAGAACTAGCGGCCCAAAGAAGGGCCTCCTGCTAAGCTACCAAGAGCCAGTTGCCTAGAGGAGGTCCTCCTCCCCAGCTTCCAAGAGCCAGCTGCTTAGAAGAGGGCCTTCTGCCCAGCTTCCAAAAACCAGCTGCCCAGAGGAGGGTCTTCTGCCAAGCTTCCAAGAACCAGCTGCCGAAAGGAGGGCCACCTGCTGAGCTACCAAGAGCCAGCTGCCTAGAGGAGGGTATCCTGTCCAACTTTCAAGAGTCAGCTGCAGAGAGGAGGGCCTCCGCCCAGCTTCCAAGAGACAGCTGCTTAGAAGAGGGCCTCCTGCCAAGCTTCCAAGAACCAGCTGCCTAGAGGAGGGCCTCCTGTTCAGCTTCCAAGAACCAGCTGCCGAGAGCAGGGCCTCCTGCCCAGCTTCCAAGAGTCAGCTGCCGAGAGCAGGGCCTCCTGCCCAGCTTCCAAGAGCCAGCTGCCTAGAGTAGGGTATCCTGCCCAGCTTCCAAGAGTCAGCTGCCCAGAGGAGGGTATCCTTCCAAGCCTCCAAGAGCCAGCTGCCGAGAGGAGGGCCTCCTGTCCAGCTAACAAGAGCCACCTGCCCAGAGGAGGGTCTTCTGCCAAGCTTCCAAGAGCCTTCTGCCCAGAGGAGGGCCTCCTGCCCTGCTTCCAGGAGCCAGCTGCCAAGAGGAGGGTATCCTGCCAAGCTTCCAAGAACCAGCTGCCTAACGTAGGGCCTCCTGCCCAGCTTCTAAGAGCCAGCTGCCCAGAGGAGGGTCTTCTGCCAAGCTTCTAAGAGCCAGCTGCCCAGAGGAGGGCCTCCTGCCCAGCTAACAAGAGCCAGCTGCCCAGAGGAGGGTCTTCTGCCAAGCTTCCAAGAGCCAGCTGCCCAGAGGAGGGCCTCCTGCCCAGCTTCCAAGAGCCAGCTGCCTAGAGGAGGGTATCCTGCCAAGCTTCCAAGAACCAGCTGCCCAATGGAGGGCCTCCTGCTCAGCTACCAACAGCCAGCTGCCGAGAGGAGGGCCTCCAGCCAAGCTTCCAAGAGCCAGCTGCCCAGAGGAGGGCCTCCTGCCCAGCTAACAATAGCCAGCTGCCCAGAGGAGGGTCTTCTGCCAAGCTTCCAAGAACCAGCTGCCCAAAGGAGGGCCTTCTGCTCAGCTTCCAAGAGTCAGCTGCCGAGAGCAGGGCCTCCTGCCCAGCTTCCAAGAGCCAGCTGCCTAGAGTAGGGTATCCTGCCCAGCTTCCAAGAGTCAGCTGCCCAGAGGAGGGTATCCTTCCAAGCCTCCAAGAGCCAGCTGCCGAGAGGAGGGCCTCCTGTCCAGCTAACAAGAGCCACCTGCCCAGAGGAGGGTCTTCTGCCAAGCTTCCAAGAGCCTTCTGCCCAGAGGAGGGCCTCCTGCCCTGCTTCCAGGAGCCAGCTGCCAAGAGGAGGGTATCCTGCCAAGCTTCCAAGAACCAGCTGCCTAACGTAGGGCCTCCTGCCCAGCTTCTAAGAGCCAGCTGCCCAGAGGAGGGTCTTCTGCCAAGCTTCTAAGAGCCAGCTGCCCAGAGGAGGGCCTCCTGCCCAGCTAACAAGAGCCAGCTGCCCAGAGGAGGGTCTTCTGCCAAGCTTCCAAGAGCCAGCTGCCCAGAGGAGGGCCTCCTGCCCAGCTTCCAAGAGCCAGCTGCCGAGAGGAGGGTATCCTGCCAAGCTTCCAAGAACCAGCTGCCCAATGGAGGGCCTCCTGCTCAGCTACCAACAGCCAGCTGCCGAGAGGAGGGCCTCCAGCCAAGCTTCCAAGAGCCAGCTGCCCAGAGGAGGGCCTCCTGCCCAGCTAACAATAGCCAGCTGCCCAGAGGAGGGTCTTCTGCCAAGCTTCCAAGAACCAGCTGCCCAAAGGAGGGCCTTCTGCTCAGCTACCAAGAGTCAGCTGCAGAGAGGAGGGCCTCCTGCCCAGCTTCCAAGAGCCAGCTGCTCAGAAGAGGGCCTCCTGCCCAGCTTCCAAGAACCAGCTGCCGAGAGGAGGGCATCCTGCTAAACCTCCAAGAACCAGCTGCCGAGAGGAGGGCCTCCTGCCCAGCTTCCAAGAGCCAGCTGCCTAGAGGAGGGTATCCTGCCCAGCTTCCAAGTGCAAACTGCCGAGAGGAGGACCTCCTGTCCAACTAACAAGAGCTACCTGCCCAGAGGAGGGTCTTCTGCCAAGCTTCCAAGAGCCAGCTGCAGGAGGAGGGCCTCCTGCCCAGCTTCAAGAGCCAGCTGCCAAGAGGAGGATATCCTGCCAAGCTTCCAAGAACCAGCTGCCCAAAGTAGGGCCTCCTGCTCAGCTAACAAGAGACAGCTGCCCAGAGGAGGGTCTTCTGCCAAGCTTCCAAGAGCCAGCTGCCCAGAGGAGGGCCTCCTGCCCATCTTCCAAGAGCCAGCTGCCAAGAGGAGGGTATCCTGCCAAGATTCCAAGAACCAGCTGCCCAAAGGAGGGCCTCCTGCTCAGCTACCAAGAGCCAGCTGCCGAGAGGAGGGCCTCCAGCCAAGCTTCCAAGAGCCAGCTGCCCAGAGGAGGGCCTCCTGCCCAGCTAACAATAGCCAGCTGCCCAGAGGAGGGTCTTCTGCCAAGCTTCCAAGAACCAGCTGCCCAAAGGAGGGCCTCCTGCTCAGCTACCAAGAGCCAGCTGCCTAGAGGAGGGCCTCCTGCCCAACTTTCAAGAGTCAGCTGCAGAGAGGAGGGCATTGAAACATAAGATATATAATACTATATTTGGACCAAAAGTAAGGTTTGTCTTGATTCCATGAAAGGTGTATTTAATGATTTAATAATCATTACATAGTAAATAGGGTATAATATTAGTTACATATTACTAAAACTGCATGAAGTCCAATCCAATGATAGGATGTGCAATAAAGATGTAAATTAACTCTTACATATATATTTATTAAACATGCTTTATGCTTTGAACATTTATATATGTATTAAATAATGATGGCTATTTATTTTTTCTTTCTAGATGATTGGTATTATTGTTACTATATCATGTTTGATGGACAACAATGGAAATCTATATTGTGAGAATCATTTGGATACTATAGGGTTAAAGGCTGACACTTTCCTATCTAATTATAAGCATTACTATAAAAGACTGGCATTTGCCTACTTCCGATATGTCTCAGAGGAAGCGGAAGTGACGCGAAAAGTGCCTGTCGGACTTGTCTCGCAGAAGTGACGTCACCAGGACCTAGAGAGGAGTTCGGCAGTTACTGGCGCCAAATTGACAGCGATGGAGTCACAGAAATATAATAGATAGCAAACATCAACATACAGGATAAGTCACAGTTATATCTCTTTGTCAATATCATGTCCTTGTATAATTGTTATGATAATATATAAGAGACTGGATAATAATGATATTTAGATTTATATAATATATAAGGAGACAATTATACTATAGAGATATATTTTGATATAAAAATCTTTTCTTGTATGATAAATAAGATTATTAAACTGCTTAAATTTACATATTTATAATTTTATTATATCTATTTAACACATTTATTATAGAAATTTGCTTACTATATAAAATGTAAAGTTTGCACAGCACTTAGTCACTGTTAGAGTAGGTTAATATTTCAAAAGATCTATATAGTTTTTTCATACTTTCATACTACCTCCCCCCAGATACTATACCCAAACACACCAAAATCTCTAACTATACCCAACCACACCAACCTCTCTCTTTATACCAATCACATTGACCTCTACCATTTTACCCAATCTCACCAATCTCTCCCATTATACCCAATCACACCAACCTCTCCCATTATACCCAATCACACCAACCTCTCTCATTATACCCAATCACACCAACTACTCCCACTATATCCAATCACACCAACCTCATCTATTATACCCAACCAAACCAACCTCTCTCTTTATACCCAATCACACTGACCTTTACCAATTTACCCAATCTCACCAATCTCTCCCATTATACCCAATCACACCAACCACTCCCACTATATCCAATCACACCAACTACTCCCACTATATCCAATCACACCAACCTCTCCCACTATACCCATTTACACCAATCTCTCCCATTATACCCAATCTTACCAATCTCTCCCATTATACCCAATCACACCAGCCTCTCCAACAATACCCAATCACACCAACCTATCCCACTATACCCAGTCACACTAACCTCCCTCATTATACTCAATCAAACCAACCTCTCCCATTTTACCCAATATCACCAACCTCTCCCAATATACCCAATCACACCAACCTCTCCCATTATACATTAACCTCTCCCATTATACACAATCACAACAACCTCTCCCATTATACCCAATCTCACCAACCTCTCCCTTTATAGCAAATCTCACCAACCTCTCCCTTTATACCCAATCACACCAACCTCTCCAACAATACCCAATCAGACCAACCTATCCCACTATACCCAATCACACCAACCTCTCCCACTATACCCAATCACACCAACCTCTCCCACTATCTCCAATCACACCAACCTCTTCTATTATACCCAACCACACCAACCTCTCGTTATACCCAATCACATCACACTGACCTCTACCATTTTACCCAATCTCACCAATCTCTCCCATTATACCCAATCACACCAACCTCTCTCATTATACCCAATCACACCAACCACTCCCACTGTATCCAATCACACCAACCTCTCCCACTATACCCAATCAAACCAACCTCACCCACTATACCTAATCACACCAACCTCTCCTATTTTACCCAATCTCACCAACCTCTCACATTATACGCAATCACAACAACCTCTCCCATTATACCCAATCACACCAACCTCTCCAACAATACCCAATCACACCAACCTATCCCACTATACCCAATCACACCAACCTCCCCCACTGTACCTAATCACACCAACCTCTCCCATTATACCCAATCTTACCAAACTCTCCCTTTATACCCAATAACACCAACCTTTCCTATTATTCCCAATCTCACCAACCTCTCGCATTATACCCAATCTCACCAAACTCTCCCTTTATACCCAATAACACCAACCTTTCCTATAATTCCCAATCTCACCAACCTCTCCCATTATATGCAATCTCACCAAACTCTCCCTTTATACCCAATAACACCAACCTTTCCTATTATTCCCAATCTCACCAACCTCCCCCATTATAACCAATCTCACCAAACTCTCCCTTTATAACCAATATCACCAACCTTTCCTATTATTCCCAATCTGGCCAACCTCTTCCATTATACCCAATCTCACCAAACTCTCCCTTTATACCCTATCACACCAACCTCTCCCACTATACCCAATCACACCAACCTCTCCCATTATACCCAATCACACCAACCTCTCCCATTATACACAATCTAACCCACCTCTCCCGATATACCCAATCATACCAACCTCTCCCATTATATCCAATCACACCAACCTATCCCACTATACCCAATCACACCAACCTCTCCCACTATATCCAATCACACCAACCTCTCTCATTATACCCAACCACACCAACCTCTCATTATACCCAATCACATCACACTGACCTCTACCATTTTACCCAATCTCACCAATCTCTCCCACTATACCCAATCACACCAACCACTCCCACTATATCCAATCTCACCAACCTCTCCCATTATACCCAAACACACCAACCTCTCCAACAATACCCAATCACACCAACCTATCCAACTATACCCAATCTCACCAACCTCTCCCATTATACCCAATCACACCAACCTCTCCAACAATACCCAATCACACCAACCTATCCCACTATACCCAATCACACCAACCTCTCCCACTGTACCTAATCTCACCAACCTCTCCCATTATACCCAATCTCACCAACCTCTCCCATTATACCCAATAACACCAACTTTTCCAGTTATTCCCAATCTAACCAACATCTCCCATGATACACAATCACACAACATCTCCCATTATACCCAATCACACCAAACCTCTCATTATACCCAATCACACCAACTACTCCCACTATATACAATCACACCAACCTCTTCTATTATACCCAACCAAACCAACCTCTCTCTTTATACCCAATCACACTGACCTCTACCATTTTACCCAATCTCACCAATCTCTCCCATTATACCCAATCACACTAACCTCTCCCATTATACCCAATCACACCAACCTCTCTCATTATACCCAATCACACCACCCTCTCCTATTATACCCAATCACACCAACCTCTCCAACAATACCCAATCAGACCAACCTCTCCCATTATATCCAATCACACCAACATCTCCCATTATACCCAACCACACAAACCTCTCGTTATACCCAATCTTATCACACTGACCTCTACCATTTTACCCAATCTCACCAATCTCTCCCATTATACCCAATCACACCAACATCTCTCATTATACCCAATCACACCAACCACTCCCACTATATCCAATCTCACCAATCTCTCCCATTATACCCAATCACAACAACCTCTCCCATTATACCCAATCTCACCAACCTCTCCCATTATACCCAATCACACTAACCTCTCCCACTATATCCAATCACAAGAACCTCTCCCATTATACCCAACCACACAAACCTCTCGTTATACCCAATCACATCACACTGACCTCTACCATTTTACCCAATCTCCCCAATCTCTCCCATTATACCCTATCACACCAACCTCTCTCATTATACCCAATCACACCAACCACTCCCACTATATCCAATCACACCAACCTCTCCCACTATACCCAATTACACAACCTCTGCCACTACACTCAATCTCACCAATCTCTCCCATTATACCCAATCACAACAACCTCTCCCATTATACCCAATCTCACCAACCTCTCCCATTATACCCAATCACACCAACCTCTCCAACAATACCCAATCAAACCAACCTATCCCACTATACCCAATCACACCAACCTCTCCCACTGTACCTAATCACATCAACCTCTCCCATTATACCCAATCTCACCAAACTCTCCCTTTATACCCAATAACACCAAACTTTCCTATTATTCCCAATCTCACCAACCTCTCGCATTATACCCAATCTCACCAAACTCTCCCTTTATACCCAATCACACCAACCTCTCCCACTATACCCAATCACACCAACCTCTCCCATTATACGCAATCACACCAACCTCTCCCATTATACACAATCATACCAACCTCTCCCATTATATCCAATCACACCAACCTATCCCACTATACCCAATCACACCAACCTCTCCCACTATATCCAATCACACCAACCTCTCCCATTATACCCAACCACACCAACCTCTCGTTATTCCCAATCACATCACACTGACCTCTACCATTTTACAGAATCTCACCAATCTCTCCCATTATACCCAATCACACCAACCTCTCCCATTATACCCAATCACACCAACCTCTCTCATTATACCCAATCACACCAACTACTCCCACTATATCCAATCACACCAACCTCTTCTATTATACCCAACCAAACCAACCTCTCTCTTTATACCCAATCACACTGACCTCTACCATTTTACCCAATCTCACCAATCTCTCCCATTATACCCAATCACACCAACCTGCCTCATTAAACCCAATCACACCAACCACTCCCACTATATCCAATCACACCAACCTCTCCCATTATACCCATTTACACCAATCTCTCCCACTATACCCAATCTCACCAATCTCTCCCACTATACCCAATCTCACAACCTCTCCCATTATACCCAATCACACCAACCACTCCAACTGTATCCAACCACACCAACCTCTCCCTTTATACCCAATCACACTGACCTCTCCCATTTTACCCAATATCACCAACCTCTCCCAATATACCCAATCACACCAAACTCTCCCATTATACCCAATCACACCAACATCTCCCATTATACCCAATCACACAAACCTCTCTCATTATACCTAATCACACCAACCTCTCCCATTATACCCAATCTCACCAACCTCTCCCTTTATACCCAATCTCACCAAACTCTCCCATTATACCCAATCACACCAACATCTCCCATTATACCCAATCACAACAACCTCTCCCATTATACCCAATCACAACAACCTCTCCCATTTTACCCAATCTCACCAACCTCTCCCTTTAAACCCAATCTCACCAAACTCTCCCTTTATACCCAATAACACCAAACTTTCCTATTATTCCCAATCTCACCAACCTCTCGCATTATACCCAATCTCACAAAACTCTCCCTTTATACCCAATCACACCAACCTCTCCCATTATACCCAATCACAACAACCTCTCCCATTATACCCAATCTCACCAACCTCTCCCTTTATACCCAATCTCACCAAACTCTCCCTTTATACCCAATAACACCAAACTTTCCTATTATTCCCAATCTCACCAACCTCTCGCATTATACCCAATCTCACCAAACTCTCCCTTTATACCCAATCACACCAACCTCTCCCACTATACCCAATCACACCAACCTCTCCCATTATACGCAATCACACCAACCTCTCCCATTATACACAATCATACCAACCTCTCCCATTATATCCAATCACACCAACCTATCCCACTATACCCAATCACACCAACCTCTCCCACTATATCCAATCACACCAACCTCTCCCATTATACCCAACCACACCAACCTCTCGTTATTCCCAATCACATCACACTGACCTCTACCATTTTACCCAATCTCACCAATCTCTCCCATTATACCCAATCACACCAACCTCTCCCATTATACCCAATCACACCAACCTCTCTTATTATACCCAATCACACCAACTACTCCCACTATATCCAATCACACCAACCTCTTCTATTATACCCAACCAAACCAACCTCTCTCTTTATACCCAATCACACTGACCTCTACCATTTTACCCAATCTCACCAATCTCTCCCATTATACCCAATCACACCAACCTGCCTCATTAAACCCAATCACACCAACCACTCCCACTATATCCAATCACACCAACCTCTCCCATTATACCCATTTACACCAATCTCTCCCACTATACCCAATCTCACCAATCTCTCCCACTATACCCAATCTCACCAACCTCTCTCATTATACCCAATCACACCAACCACTCCAACTGTATCCAACCACACCAACCTCTCCCTTTATACCCAATCACACTGACCTCTCCCATTTTACCCAATATCACCAACCTCTCCCATTATACCCAATCACACCAAACTCTCCCATTATACCCAATCACACCAACATCTCCCATTATACCCAATCACACAAACCTCTCTCATTATACCTAATCACACCAACCTCTCCCATTATACATTAACCTCTCCCATTATACCCAATCACACCAACCTCTCCCATTATACCCAATCACAACAACCTCTCCCATTATACCCAATCTCACCAACCTCTCCCTTTATACCCAATCTCACCAAACTCTCCCTTTATACCCAATAACACCAAACTTTCCTATTATTCCCAATCTCACCAACCTCTCGCATTATACCCAATCTCACCAAACTCTCCCTTTATACCCAATCACACCCACCTCTCCCATTATACCCAATCACACCAACCTCTTCTATTATACCCAACCAAACCAATCTCTCTCTTTATACCCAATCACACTGACCTCTACCATTTTACCCAATCTCACCAATCTCTCCCATTATACCCAATCACACCAACCTCTCCCATTATACCCAATCACACCAACCTCTCTCATTATACCCAATCACACCAACTACTCCCACTATATCCAATCACACCAACCTCTTCTATTATACCCAACCAAACCAACCTCTCTCTTTATACCCAATCACACTGACCTCTACCATTTTACCCAATCTCACCAATCTCTCCCATTATACCCAATCACACCAACCTGTCTCATTAAACCCAATCTCACCAATCTCTCCCATTATACCCAATCACACCAACCTGTCTCATTAAACCCAATCACACCAACTACTCCCACTATATCCAATCACACCAACCTCTTCTATTATACCCAACCAAACCAACCTCTCTCTTTATACCCAATCACACTGACCTCTACCATTTTACCCAATCTCACCAATCTCTCCCATTATACCCAATCTCACCAACCTCTCTCATTATACCCAATCACACCAACCACTCCAACTGTATCCAATCACACCAACCTCTCCCATTATAGCCAACCACACCAACCTCTCCCTTTATACCCAATCACACTGACCTCTCCCATTTTACCCAATATCACCAACCTCTCCCAATATACCCAATCACACCAAACTCTCCCATTATACCCAATCACACAAACCTCTCTCATTATACCTAATCTCACCAACCTCTCTCATTATACATTAACCTCTCCCATTATACCCAATCACACCAACCTCTCCCATTATACCCAATCACAACAACCTCTCCCATTATACCCAATCTCACCAACCTCTCCCTTTATACCCAATCTCACCAACCTCTCCCTTTATACCCAATCACACCACCCTCTCCTATTATACCCAATCACACCAACCTCTCCAACAATACCCAATCAGACCAACCTATCCCACTATACCCAATCACACCAACCTCTCCCACTATATCCAATCACACCAACATCTCCCCTATTATACCCAACCACACAAACCTCTCGTTATACCCAATCACATCACACTGACCTCTACCACCCTCTCCTATTATACCCAATCACACCAACCTCTCCAACAATACCCAATCTCACCAATCTCTCCCATTATACCCAATCACACCAACCTCTCTCATTATACCCAATCACACCAACCACTCCCACTATATCCAATCACACCAACCTCTCCCACTATACCCAATCACACAACCTCTGCCACTATACTCAATCTCACCAATCTCTCCCATTATACCCAATCACAACAACCTCTCCCATTATACCCAATCTCACCAACCTCTCCCATTATACCCAATCACACCAACCTCTCCAACAATACCCAATCACACCAACCTCTCCCACTATATCCAATCACAAGAACCTCTCCCATTATACCCAACCACACAACCTCTCTTTATACCCAATCACATCACACTGACCTCTACCATTTTACCCAATCTCACCAATCTCTCCCATTATACCCAATCACACCAACCTCTCTCATTATACCCAATCACACCAACCACTCCCACTATATCCAATCACACAAACCTCTCCCACTATACCCAATTACACAACCTCTGCCACTATACTCAATCTCACCAATCTCTCCCATTATACCCAATCACAACAACCTCTCCCATTATACCCAATCTCACCAACCTCTCCCATTATTCCCAATCACACCAACCTCTCCAACAATACCCAATCACACCAACCTATCCCACTATACCCAATCACACCAACCTCTCCCACTGTACCTAATCACACCAACCTCTCCCATTATACCCAATCTCACCAAACTCTACCTTTATACCCAATAACACCAAACTTTCCTATTATTCCCAATCTCACCAACCTCTCGCATTATACCCAATCTCACCAAACTCTCCCTTTATACCCAATCACACCGACCTCTCCCACTATACCCAATCACACCAACCTCTCCCATTATACGCAATCACACCAACCTCTCCCATTATACACAATCATACCGGGGAATTGCCGGAAATGACATGTTAAGCCGCGTAGCGCGGCTGTGAGCGGGCGAAGATGGCGTCTGCAAACACAGGAGAGGCAGAGAGGAAGACTCGTGGCGTCTAAACCAGACTGTGCAGAGTCCGCAGCCTGCACTAGAAGTGCAGAGAGGGAGAGTACCCTCCGGAGACCGAGGAGAACGGACCTGCCAAGGTAAAGACGACAAAAAAGAGCTGCAACGCTAGCACTAGTATCAGTGCAGAAGGAGCGCATGGGGGAGACTGAGAACGGTGCAGGACCGGCATTGTACAACGTGCACGATCAGCAAATAAACAACACGAACCCCAAGCAATGGAGAAAAACGAGTCTACGGACAGATAAGTAAAACCTCTTTGTTTGTTTAATTTCTGTGCCTCTCAATATAAGCAAAACGAATATTAAGAACTGTTATAGTATTAATCTTCCATGTAACACAAGAAAGACAACGTTTTATACACAACATAAGGACAATAAAGCAAATAAAATCTGCACTAAAAGACTAAAAGGATGCAATATAACAAACTAGCTTTCTTTTTTGCAAATTATATATAAAAATAAGAAAAAGTGAAAAAAAAAAAAAAAAGGCAAAAGGAAAAATACTTTTTCCCCCTGCGAAATCCAACAAATGGACAGGAGAAAGCAGGTGAATAGATTTACGAAGTAACTTTGATTCCTTAAAGACAACAACACATTGGTAAGCTCTGTTAAGGAAACTAAGGTGGACACTTACAATAAATGACAATAATAATTATTAAAAGTGCAATAGACAAGTAACGCAGATAAGTGCCAACATTGGTGAATACTACAAACTTAATTGCGATACAGGGAGGAGAAGGAAGGTCGAACTAAAAACTGGTGAATAAATACGCCGCAAAAATCAAATAAAATGGCTACAAAAACGAAGGCGAAAGGGCGGAAAAGCCCTACTCTTGATTCATCCTCCTTTTTTTCCCCTAAGAAAGCTACAAATATGGCGCAGAAACAAACCCTGAAAGAAGGGCAGGCACAAAGTGTAGTCACCTCCCCTGTAACTGTTACAAATAGAGAACTTGAGACTCAGGAAGATAATCTTCTCACTACAGGGAAATTGAAAGAGATCTTAAAAAATTTCCAAACAGAATTTTTTGCAGAGATTAAAGCTCAAATTATGGAAAACTCCAAACTAATAACGGAAGTGAATAAAAGATCTGCAGATTTGGAAACTAAATTTGACAAGTTAATTGTGGACCATAATTTGTTAATGGAACAATCATCTAAAATGACTACACAAATTAATACCCTGAATGAGCAAATAAACAAAATGGAAGATAAATCACGAAAAAACAATTTGCGCATCAGAGGAATATCAGAAACAATAAAAAAAGAAGAGCTCCCCACATTTCTTCGGCAATTATTCTCTAATATTATTCCTACTTTCTCACAAATGGACCAGAAATTTGATATAATTCATAGAATTCCACTACCAACATATCTACAAAATAAGAGTCCCAGAGATGTGATTGTTAGAATGCACCTTCTACCAACAAAAGAAGCAATTTCTAAAGCGAGCTACACCAAAAAGAAGTTCGACTCACCATACGAAACGATACAAATCTTTTCAGACCTTTCAAAAGCGACAATTAATAAAAGGAAGGAATTTACTTTGATAACTCAAACACTAAGGAAATATAATTTCATTTACAAATGGACTTCCCCAGTAGGATTATTAGTACTTCAAGGAACCACATGGCACAAGATCAACTCTACGGAAGAAGGAGAAGTCCTGTTGAACAATCTAAATTTGAAAGTGGATAAAGCAAAAGATCCTGTAGTGAAGTTGCTATTATCAACGCCGGATTGGCAACAGAAGAGATAAACAATGTTGGACATGGAACAGGGTTTAATGATACTAACTAAAGTATAGTTTAAGATAGGAAAAACTATAAGAGATGTATAGCAATTAAGAAGTTCTGGAAAGATTAACATCAAGACAGAGTTGTAATATAGATCTTATTGATTGTGGTGGGAGGAGGGGAGAGAGCGGGAAAGGAGGGGAAAGTAGAAGGGGAGGGAAGAAGTTTAAAGGAGAAAGAGAAATAAACTAACACATATAATTAATAACATAAAGTGAATTAATAAATAAGATCAAAAGTTTAGAATTTTTACCAATTTTGTAATAACGTTTAGATATTTACAATAAGAGATACTCCTTGTCTCGTCGCTCTCTCCGCTTCTCTAACGACAGGATGAATGACAGAAATAATAAGTAGATTTAGATAAGAAAAGTACTGGCAAAAATATGAAAAAGTCATAGCCATCTTCACAAGATACCGCAAATCATTTCTGAACAATGACAGAATTCCTGCGGAACAATATTGGTGGAAGGCTGTATTACAGCCCCATCTGTTCCAACAGTATGAATGTAAGTACGAAAGTAAGTATGAATGTGAGTAAAGGAGTTAATTGTCCCAAAATCAAAAATATAGATAACAAGAATATTAAAAAGATTCAATATAAATTTACCAAAGTATATGGGCCTAAAGATTTTAAGCTGGAATGTTAAAGGATTAAATTCCCCAAGTAAAAGGAAAACAGTATATAGACATTGTAAAATAGAAAAGGCAGACTTAATTTTTCTTCAAGAAACACACTGGGGGAAAACTAAGATACCGGGCTTTGCAATAGGAAGTTTTGACTATAGACTGAACTCAGTGTTTGGCAAAAAAAAAAGAGGTGTATCAATGTTTTTTTCGAACGAGCTAGAAATAAAGGAAGCAGCGTCAATTATTGATACTGAAGGACGCTACATCCTATGGAATGGCCAAATTAATAACCAGAAAATCACACTACATATTTATGCGCCTAATGAAAAACAAGGTAAATTTTTAAAAAAAATAGGCAATCTAATAAGGAAATATGCACAAGGTCCTCTCATTATCGCCGGTGACTTTAATATGGTCCTCAACATAAATCTAGATAGATCTAAAAAACTGGTGGATAAAAATTTAAAAAGAGTCAGCAAAGTAACACAATCATTTGTTGAATGGATTAATAAAAACAATTTATTTGACTCTTGGAGAGTTCAACACCCAAATCAAAAAGAATTTTCTTTTTATTCAAATCCACACAATACATTCTCACGGATTGATTTAATTTTAGTAGATTCTCGAATAATAGATAAAATTTCACACACAGAAATAGGCAAGATCGCTATATCAGATCATGCCTACCCTATAGCAATAATTGAAATAAACAAAGTAAAATTAGATAGACCACAATGGAAAATGGATGATTCCTTATTAAAAATAGAAAAGAATAAAGAATTTTTAAAGAAAGAAATAACACAATTTTTTGATATTAATAGTCACACTGTTCCATCACTGTTGTATATAGAGTTAAATAAATTAGAAACTAAATTTATTTTGGATGCACAACAGCATATTATGACAGAAATCAAATCAATACGGAACAGAATAAATAAGATTAATCAACTAAGATCTGATAGCGAATTATGGCGTTTCCAACACATATATCACCACCAAAACAATAGAAATAGTAAATTACTGGCTACTCAAGTTAAAAAGAAAAAGGAAAAAAACAGAATAATAAGTTTAAAACATAAAGGTAGGTATATCTCTTCACCAAAAGAAATTGGCCAAGCATTTTTTGAGTTTTATCAGACTCTGTATAACTTGGAAAAAGACACTAGTTTTAGCAAACCATTAGTAGAAGAAATTCAATCATTCTTGGATGGTATTCAATTACCTAAATTAACTGAAAATGACAGAGAAGAACTTAATCATCCAATTACTATTCAAGAGGTTCTCCAAGTTATTAAACAATTGAAACCTTATACCACTCCAGGTCCAGACGGATATACTAATGGGTTTTATAAAACTTTCGACCAAATGTTAAGTCCACATCTAACAGATATGTTTAATGAAATCATGAGGACAGGAGCAATCCCAAGGGAAATGATAAAAGTTGCACTCATAATGATTCCTAAACCTAAGTTAGATCCACAATCTTGTGCCAACTATAGACCTATTTCATTATTAAATGCAGACATTAAACTATATGCGAAAATTTCACAGCAAGTTTGTTGTCTAAACTTAATTCTATATACCCTTACGACTGGAATTCAAAATCCTTCAAACATCTTGGAATTGTATTTTTGGCTAATTTACATGAAATGGTAGATAAGAATTATAAAGACTTACATGTCAAGTGTCAAAATATTATAACCAATTGGAAGAAAAATAGATTTTCCTTCTCGGGAAGAATTGAAGTAGTGAAAATGTTGATTCTCCCAAGAGTTACTTATATTTTGAGGTGTATTCCATTTAAGCTTCCCAAATATTGGTTAAAAAAACTCCAAAGTATGATTAATTTTTATATACATCATTCTAAATATATAAGGTTAAAAAAAACAACCATGGGAAGACCCTTTTTAAAAGGAGGAATTTCCTACCCTTTATTATATCCCTACCAAGAAGCTAATGTTATAGTACAAGGGTTAAAGTGGCTGGAAACAGCAAATATATTCCCTTGGATGCAAATAGAACAAACACTAATCCGAAATTGGCACGTATCAGCTTTGGTATTTAAAGAAAATCTCCACTATAAGAATCTGACAATTGGATCAAGGGTGGTTAAAGAAATTTAAAAAAATTGGAGACTAATTAATAAGAAAGATAAGCTAGTCCCGAAGGACAGCCTAATTACACCACTAAAAGCAATTTTACATATAGATATGGAAACCATTATAAAGGAATGGAACAGCAAAGGGCTGGTAAGGGTTAAAGATACGATAGTCGAGGGAGCTATTGCTTCCTTCGATCAGATAAAAAATAAGTTCATTGTCCCAGGAAAGGGATGGCAAACGTATGAAGCCTACAGACTAGAAATGTGTCAAGTTAACATTCCTTTACAAATTGATAAAGAACTTAATCCTATAGAAAAAATTATTCTCAAACAGGAAAAAAAACATCTAATATCCAAATGTTTTAATATTACTAGATCCTTCGGAGAACAACCTAAAACCAAGGGTATGTGCCAATGGGAGAACTCCTTAAATTTAGCATTAGAAGTCAAAGACTGGGACATAGCTTTAAAATTAACAAACAGGTTTATCAAACAAACGACATATAGAGAAACATTCTTTAAAGTAATCAATAACTGGTATTTTACACCTATCAAAATTGCACAAATTTCTCATAATCCTTTGGAAAAAATGTGTTGGAGAGATTGTGATAATACCGCTCACTTATTTCATATTTTATGGGAATGTCCGAAATTAAAGGTTTTCTGGGAAACCTGTTATAATTTTCTATCTGGTATTGTGGGAAGCCAATTTCCTTTCAATGCAGAATGTAGTCTGCTTCATATTTTTCCAAGGGCTATCAGCATGGAGAAAAAAGCTTTCGCCATTCTAGTTTTTTCAATAGCTAAAAATATAATAATTTCCAACTGGAAAGTGAAGGCTGCCCCTATCTTTGCTGATACCGTTTGGAAAATAAAACACATCCGACAATTGGAGAAAGACTTTACACAAAAAGGTTTCACCAATGCTGATCCATTAAAATGGAAAATATGGGACCAAAAACAAGATTTATTTGATAATACCAAAACTCTAGGTGGGATGGATGAGGTTTGAAAGTGAGTGAATGGTAACGTATTTAATGTATGTATTTTGTTATTCGTTGTGGTAAAAATTTTCTATTGTTGATTTTTCAATTGTTAAATTTGTTTTTTTTGTACAATAAAAAAAAAAAAATACACAATCATACCAACCTCTCCCATTATATCCAATCACACCAACCTATCCCACTATACCCAATCACACCAACCTCTCCCACTATATCCAATCACACCAATCTCTCCCATTATAACCAACCACACCAACCTCTCGTTATACCCAATCACATCACACTGACCTCTACCATTTTACCCAATCTCACCAATCTCTCCCATTATACCCAATCACACCAACCTCTCCCACTATATCCAATCACACCAACCTCTCCCACTATATCCAATCACACCAACCTCTCCCACTATACCCAATCTCACCAACCTCTCCCATTATACCCAATCACACCAACCTCTCCAACAATACCCAATCACACCAACCTATCCCACTATACCCAATCACACCAACCTCTCCCACTGTACCTAATCTCACCAACCTCTCTCACTATACCCAATCTAACCAATCTCTCCCATCATACCCAATCTCACCAACCTCTCCCATTATACCCAATAACACCAACATTTCCTATTATTCCCAATCTCACCAACATCTCCCATGATACACAATCACACAACATCTCCCATTATACCCAATAACACCAACCTTTCCTATTATTTCCAATCTCACCAACCTCTCCCATTATACCCAATCTCACCAACCTCTCCCATTTTACCCAATCTCACCAACCTCTCCCACTATACCCAACCACAACAACTTCTCCCATTATACCCAATGAGACCAACCTCTCCCACTATACCCAATCTTAGCAACCTTCCCCATTATTCCCAATTTTATCAACCTCTCCCATTATACCCAAACACAACAACCTCTCCCATTATACCCAATCTCACCCACCTCTCCCACTATACCCAATCTCACCGACCTTTCCCACTATACCCAAACACACCAACCTCCCCCATTATTCCCAATTTTACCAACCTCTCCTATTATACCCAATCACACCAACCTCTCCCATTATACCCAATCACACCGACCTATCCCATTAGACCCAATCATTAACCTTTCCTATTATAACCAATCTCACCAACCTCTCCCATTATACCCTATCACACCAACCTCTCCCATTATACCCAATTACCAACCTCTCCCATTATACCCAATCACACCAACCTCTCCCATTTTACCCAACCACAGCAACCTCTCCCACTATACCCACTCACACCAACTTCACCCACTATACCCAACCACACCAACCTCTCCCACTATACCCAACCACAACAACCTCTCCCATTATACCCAATTTTATCAACCTCTCCCATTATACCCAATCACACCAACCTATCACATTATACCCAATCTCACCCACCTCTCCCACTATACCCAATCTCACCAACCTCTATCTTTATACCCAATCACACCAACCTCTATCTCTATACCCAATCACCAACCTTTCCCATTATACCCAATCTCACCAACCTCTCCCGTTATACCCAATCACACCAACCTTTCCCATTATACCCAATCACCAACCTTTCTCATTATACCCAATCACGCCAACCTCTCCCATTATACCCAATCTCTCTAACCTCTCCCATTATTCCCAATCACACCAACCTCTCCCATTATACCAAGTCTCACCAACCTCTACCATTATACCCAATCACACCAACCTCTCCCATTTTACCCAATCACACCAACGTCTCCCTTTTTACCCAACCACAGCAGCCTCTCCCACTATACCCACTCACACCATCTTCACACACTATACCTAATCACACCAACTTCACCCACTATACCCAACCACACCAACCTCTGCCACTATACCCACTCACACCAACCTCACCCACTATACCTAATCACATCAACTTCACCCACTATACCCACTCACATCAACTTCACCCACTATACCTAATCACCCAACCTCTCCCATTATACCCAATCACACCAACCTCTCCCATTATACCCAATCTCTCCAACCTCTCCCATTATACCCACTCTCACCAACCTCTTCCATTATACCCAATCTCACCAACATCTCTCATTATACCCAATCCCGCCAACCTCGCCCACTATACCCAACCACACCAACCTCTCCCATTATACCCAACCACACCAACCTCTCCCATTATACCCAATCTCACCAACATCTCTCATTATACCCAATCACGCCAACCTCGCCCACTATACCCAACCACACCAACCTCTCCCATTATACCCAATCTCACCAACCTCTTCCATAATACCCAATCTCACCAACCTTTCTCTATATAACTAAGTGCCTCACAACTAAATCCTATTTTTATGTACTATAATAAATGTTTTGTATCTTTAACAAGGCCATGATTATTCAGAGTGAGCTTCAACTCTGTAGATTGGTATGAAGGAGGTGATGATCTGAGAAGGTCCCAGAGGAGATCATTTATCACCTCCTCCTCCCATGATGAGAAGCAGAGCTAGGTGAGAGACGCTCTGCAGATACTGTATGCTCACATCTGGATTAGAAACAGACGTGAGAAAGTGTTGGAGCTGAGAGATAACAACAACCAGAGGCAACAAAAAGCAGAGACAGAGTTTGATGCCCTGGTATTTGCAGTGGGTGAGAAATGTCATGCCATAGTGCCTGCAGTGGATGGCCATGTCTGATGCCCAGGTATCTGCAGTGGCTTGACAAGTCTGAGGCCCAGGTATCTGCAGTGGATGGCTGAGTGTGATGCCCAGGTATCTGCAGTGGATGGCTGAGTGTGATGCCCAGGTATCTGCAGTGGATGGCTGAGTGTGATTCCCAGGTATCTGCAGTGGATGGCTGAGTCTGATGCCCAGGTATCTGCCGTGGCATGACAAGTCTGATGCCCAGGTATCTGCAGTGGATGGCCGAGTCTGATGCCCAGGTATCTGCAGTGGATGGCTGTGTCTGATGCCCAGGTATTTGCAGTGGATGGCTGAGTCTGATGCCCAGGTATCTAAGTGGATGACCGAGTCTGATGCCCAGGTATCTGCAGTGGCTGGCAGTGTCTGATGCCCAGGCATCTGCAGTGGATGGCCAAGTCTGATGCCCAGGCATCTGCAGTGGATGGCCGAGTCTGATGCCCAGGTATCTACAGTGGATGGCTGAGTCTGATGCCCAGGTATCTGCCGTGGCTTGACAAGTCTGATGCCCAGGTATCTGCAGTGGATGGCCTAGTCTGATGCCCAGGTATCTGCAGTGGATGGCTGAGTCTGATGCCCAGGTATTTGCAGTGGATGGCTTAATCTGATGCCCAAGTATCTAAGTGGATGACCGAGTTTGATGCCCAGGTACCTGCAGTGGCTGGCCGTGTTTGATGCCCAGGCATCTGCAGTGGATGGCCGAGTCTGATGCTCAGGTATTTGCAGTGGATGGCCGAGTCTGATACCCAGGTATCTTAAGTGGATGGCCAAGTCTGATGCCCAGGTATCTGCAGAGGATGGCTGAGTCTGATGCCCAGGTATCTGCAGTGGATTGCTGAGTCTGATGCCCAGGTATCTGCAGTGGATGGCCAAGTCTGATGCCCAGGTATCTGCAGTGGATGGCAGAGTCAGATGCCTCGGTATCTTCAGTGTCTGGCTGACTCAGATGACCAGGTATCTGCAGTGGATGGCTCAGTCTGATGCCCAGGTATCTGCAGTGGATGACCGAATCTTATGACCAGGCATCTGCAGTGGATGGTCGAGTCTGATGCCCAGGAATCTAAGTGGATGGCCGAGTCTGATGCCCAGGAATCTAAGTGGATGGCCGAGTCTGATTCCCAGGTATCTAAGTGGATGGCTGAGTCTGATGCCCAGGTATTTGCAGTGGATGGCCGAGTCTGATGCCCAGGTATTTGCAGTGGATGGCCGAGTCTGATGCCCAGGTTATCTGCAGAGGATGGCTGAGTCTGATGCCCAGGTATCTGCAGTGGATTGCTGAGTCTGATGCCCAGGTATCTGCAGTGGATGGCCAAGTCTGATGCCCAGGTATCTGCAGTGG
This sequence comes from Discoglossus pictus, assembly GCA_027410445.1. NCBI lineage: Eukaryota > Metazoa > Chordata > Amphibia > Anura > Alytidae > Discoglossus > Discoglossus pictus. Next base: position 4,005,933 of record CM050163.1, read on the forward strand.
ATGGCCGAGTCTGCCCAGGTATCTGCAGTGGCTGTCCAAGTCTAAAGCCCAAGTATCTGCAGTGGATGGCTGAGTCTGATGCCCAGATGTCTGCAGTGGATGGCCGAGTCTGATGCCCAGGTATCTGCAGTGGATGGCCGAGTGTGATGCCCAGGTATCTGCAGTGGATGGCCGAGTTTGATGCCCAGGTATCTGCAGTGGATGGCTGAGTCTGATGCCCAGGTATCTGCAGTGGATGGCTGAGTCTGATGCCCAGGTATCTGCAGTGGATGGCGTGTCTGATGCCCACGTATCTAAGTGGATGGCCGAGTCTGATGCCCAGGTATCTGCAGTGGCTGGCCAAGTCTGATGCCCAGGTATCTGCAGTGGATGGCGTGTCTGATGCCCACGTATCTAAGTGGATGGCCGAGTCTGATGCCCAGGTATCTGCAGTGGCTGGCCAAGTCTGATGCCCAGGTATCTGCAGTGGATGGCCTAGTCTGATGCCCAGGTATCTGCAGTGGATGGCCGAGTGTGATTCCCAGGTATCTGCAGTGGATGGCCGAGTCTGATGCCCAGGTATCTGCAGTGGATGGCCAAGCCTGATGCCCAGGTTACTGCAGTGGATTGATGAGTCTGATGCCCAGGTATCTGCAGTGGATGGCCAAGTCTGATGCCCAGGTATCTGCAGTGGATGGCCGAGTCTGCCCAGGTATCTGCAGTGGCTGGCCAAGTCTAAAGCCCAAGTATCTGTAGTGGATGGCCGAGTCTGATGCCCAGGTATCTGCAGTGGATGGTCGATAGTGATGCCCAGGTATCTGCAGTGGATGGCCGAGTCTGATGCCCACGTATCTAAGTGGATGGCCGAGTCTGATTGCCCTCTCCTTGTGGAGCCTATATGGACTCTATCCTCATGGACTCTATTATTATGGACTCTATCCTTATGGACTCTATCCTCATGGACTCTGTCCTTATGGACTCCATCCTTATGGACTCTACCCTTATGGACTCTATCCTTATGGACTCTATCCTTATGGATTCTATCCTTATGGACTCTATCCTTATGGACTCTATCCTTATGGATTCTATCCTTATGGACTCTATCCTTATGGTATCTATCCTTATGGACTCTATCCTAATGGACTCTATCCTTATGGATTCTATCCTATATGGATTCTATCCTATATGGACTCTATCCTATATGGACTCAATCCTTATGGACTCTATCCTTATGGACTCAATCCTTATGGACTCTATCCTTATGGATTCTATCCTTATGGACTCAATCCTTATGGACTCTATCCTTATGGATTCTATCCTTATGGACTCTATCCTTATGGATTCTATCCTTATGGACTCTATCCTTATGGATTCTATCCTTATGGACTCTATCCCTATGGATTCTATCCTTATGGACTCTATCCCTATGGATTCTATCCTTATGGTCTATCCTGTATGGACTCTATCCTATATGGACTCTATCCTTATGGACTCTATCCTGTATGGACTCTATCCTATATGGACTCAATACTTATGTATTCTATCCTTATGGATTATATCCTTATGGACTCTATCCTTATGGATTCTATCCTTATGGATTCTATCCTTATGGACTCTATCCTGTATGGACTCTATCCTGTATGGACTCTATCCTATATGGACTCTATCCTTATGGACTCTATCCTATATGGACTCAATCCTTATGGATTCTATCCTTATGGACTCCTATCCTGTATGGACTCTATCCTATATGGACTCTATCCTTATGGACTCTATCCTTATGGACTCTATCCTATATGGACTCTATCCTTATGGATTCTATCCTTATGGACTCTATCCTGTATGGACTCTATCCTATATGGACTCTATCCTTATGGATTCTATCCTTATGGACTATCCTATATGGACTCAATCCTTATGGATTCTATCCTTATGGACTCTATCCTTATGGATTCTATCCTTATGGACTCTATCCTGTATGGACTCTATCCTGTATGGACTCTATCCTATATGGACTCTATCCTTATGGATTCTATCCTTATGGACTCTATCCTATATGGACTCAATCCTTATGGATTCTATCCTTATGGACTCTATCCTTATGGATTCTATCCTTATGTACTCTATCCTGTATGGACTCTATCCTATATGGACTCTATCCTTATGGATTCTATCCTTATGGACTCTATCCTATATGGACTCTATCCTTATGGATTCTATCCTTATGGACTCTATCCTGTATGGACTCTATCCTATATGGACTCTATCCTTATGGATTCTATCCTTATGGACTATCCTATATGGACTCAATCCTTATGGATTCTATCCTTATGGACTCTATCCTTATGGATTCTATCCTTATGGACTCTATCCTGTATGGACTCTATCCTGTATGGACTCTATCCTATATGGACTCTATCCTTATGGATTCTATCCTTATGGACTCTATCCTATATGGACTCAATCCTTATGGATTCTATCCTTATGGACTCTATCCTTATGGATTCTATCCTTATGTACTCTATCCTGTATGGACTCTATCCTATATGGACTCTATCCTTATGGATTCTATCCTTATGGACTCTATCCTATATGGACTCTATCCTTATGGATTCTATCCTTATGGACTCTATCCTGTATGGACTCTATCCTATATGGACTCTATCCTTATGGATTCTATCCTTATGGACTCTATCCTATATGGACTCAATCCTTATGGACTCTATCCTTATGGACTCTATCCTTATGGATTCTATCCTTATGGACTCTATCCTGTATGGACTCTATCCTGTATGGACTCTATCCTATATGGACTCTATCCTTATGGATTCTATCCTTATGGACTCTATCCTATATGGACTCAATCCTTATGGATTCTATCCTTATGGACTCTATCCTTATGGATTCTATCCTTATGGACTCTATCCTATATGGACTCTATCCTTATGGATTCTATCCTTATGGATTCTATCCTTATGGTCTATGGACTTAAAACTTTAAATGGAAAATGTAATTCCAAAATATTCTACATTTGATGAAAGACAATAAAAGCAGAGAATGATTCATCACATCACATATTATAGTTGTCGCAAATACAAGTTGCCCATTCGCTTTGCGGGCGGGATGGGAAAGACGGGAGACACAGAGGAGGGGGTAAGAGACAGGGGAGGGAGACACATGGGAGGGAGAGGAGGGGGAAGAGAGACACAGAGAAGGGAGAGGAGGGGGAAGAGAGACACATGGGAGGTAGAGGAGGGGGTGAGAGACACATGGGTGGAGGGGGAAGAGAGACACAGAGGAGGGAGAGGAGGGGGAAGAGAGACACAGAGGAGGGAGAGGAGGGGTGAGAGACACATGGGAGGAGGGGGAAGAGACAGGGAAGGGAGCGGAAGGGGAGACACATGGGAGGGTGAAGAGGGGGAAGAGAGACACAAAGGAGGGAGAGGAGGGGGTGAGAGACACATGGGGGGAGGGGGAAGAGACAGGGAAGGGAGAGGAGGGGAGAGACACATGGGAGGGAGAGGAGGGGGAAGAGAGACACAGAGGAGGGAGAGAAGGGGGAGACACATGGGAGGGAGAGGAGGGGGAAGAGAGACACATAGAAGGGAGAGGAGGGGGAAGAGAGACACGTGGGAGGGAGAGGAGGGGGAAGAGAGACACAGAGGAGGGAGAGGAGGGGGGAGACACATGGGAGGGAGAGGAGGGGGAAGAGAGACACATAGAAGGGAGAGGAGGGGGAAGAGAGACACATGGGAGGGAGAGGAGGGGGAAGAGAGACACATAGAAGGGAGAGGAGGGGAAGAGAGACACATCGGAGGGAGAGGAGGGGGAAGAGAGACACAGAGGAGAGAGAGGAGGGGAGATACACATGGGAGGGAGAGGAGGGGGAAGAGAGACACATAGAAGGGAGATGAGGGGAAAGAGAGACACATGGGAGGGAGAGGAGGGGGAAGAGAGACACAGAGGAGGGAGAAGAGGGGTGAGAGACACATGGGAGAGAGAGGTGGGGGAAGAGAGACACAGAGGAGGGAGAGGAGGGGGTAAGAGACACATGGGAGGGAGAGGAGGGGGAAGTCTGGTGGTCCCATGAGATGGGTGGGCTCTCATGTGAGATCCCCCAGACCTGCGCTCTATGCCTGGAGACCCCGACTCTATGGGTGGTGCCACATTGTCTGGTGGTCCCATATGATGGGTGGGTGGGCTCTAATGTGTGATCCCCAGACCTGTGCTTTGTGCCAGGAGACCCCGGGCTCTATGGGTGGTCCCACATTGTCTGGTGGTCCCATGAGAGGGGTGGGTGGGCTCTCAGGTGAGATCCCCCATCCCTGCGCTCTTTGCCAGGAGTCCCCCGACTCTATGGGTGGTGCCACATTGTCTGGTGGTCCAATTAAATGGGTGGGTGGGCTCTAATGTGAGATCCCCCAGACCTGCGCTCTGTGCCAGGAGACCCCCGACTCTATGGGTGGTGCCATATTGTCTGGTGGTCCCATGAGTTGGTTGGGTAGGCTTTCATGTGAGATCCCCCAGACCTGCGCTCTGTGCCAGGAGACCCCCGACTCTATGGGTGGTGCCACATTGTCTATTGGTCCAATTAAATGGGTGGGTGGGCTCTAATGTGAGATCCCACAGACCTGCGCTCTGTGCCAGGAGACCCCTGGCTCTATGGGTGGTGCCACATTGTCTGGTGGTCCCATGAGGGGGGTGGGTGGGCTCTCATGTGAGATCACCCACATCTGCGCTCTGTGACAGGAGACCCCCGACTCTAAGGGTGGTGCCACATTGTCTGGTGGTCCCATGAGATGGGTGGGTGGGCTCTCATGTGAGATCCCCCAGACCTGCGCTCTGTGCCAGGAGACCCCCGACTCTATGGGTGGTGCCATATTGTCTGGTGGTCCCAAGAGTTGGTTGGGTAGGCTTTCATGTGAGATCCCCCAGACCTGCGCTCTTTGCCAGGAATCCCCCGGCTCTATGGGTGGTGCCACATTGTCTGGTGGTCCCATGAGATGGGTGGGCTCTCATGTGAGATCCTTCAGACCTGCGCTCTGTGCCAGGAGACCCCCGGCTCTATGGGTGGTGCCACATTATCTGGTGGTCCCATGAGATGGGTGGGTGGGCTCTAATGTGAGATCCACCAGACCTGCGCTATGTGCCAGGAGACCCCTGACTCTATGGGTGGTGCCACATTGTCTGGTGGTCCCATGAGATGGGTGGGTGGGCTCTTATGTAAGATACCCCAGACCTGCGCTCTTTGCCACGAGTCCCCCGACTCTATGGGTGGTGCCACATTGTCTGGTGGCCCCATGATATGGGTGGGTGGGCTCTCATGTGAGATCCCCCCGACCTGCTCTCTTTGCCAGGAGACCCCCGGCTCTATGGATGGTTCCACATTCTCTGGTGGTCCCATGAGATGGATGGGTGGGCTCTCATGTGATATCCCCCAAAACTGCGATCTGTCCCAGGAGACCCCCGGCTCTATAGGTCGTGCCACATTGTCTGGTGGTCCCATATGATGGGTGGGTGGGCTCTAATGTGAGATCCCCCAGGCCTGCGCTCTGTGCCAGGAGACCCCCGGCTCTATGGGTGGTGCCACATTGTCTGGTGGTCCCATGAGAGGGGTGGGTGGGCTCTCATGTAAGATTCCCCAGACCTGTGCTCTGTGCCAAGAGACCCCCGGCTCTATGGGTGGTGCCACATTGTCTGGTGGTCCCATGAGATGGGTGGGTGGGCTCTCATGTGAGATCACCCACATCTGCGCTCTGTGCCAGGAGACCCCCGACTCTAAGGGTGGTGCCACATTGTCTGTTGGTCCTATTAGATGGGTGGGCTCTAATGTGAGATCCCCCAGACCTGCCCTCTGTGCCAGGAGACCCCCGGCTCTATGGGTGGTGCCATATTGTCTGGTGGTCCCATGAGTTGGTTGGGTAGGCTTTCATGTGAGATCCCCCAGACCTGCTCTCTTTGCCAGGAGACCCCCGGCTCTATGGATGGTTCCACATTCTCTGGTGGTCCCATGAGATGGATGGGTGGGCTCTCATGTGATATCCCCCAAAACTGCGATCTGTCCCAGGAGACCCCCGGCTCTATAGGTCGTGCCACATTGTCTGGTGGTCCCATATGATGGGTGGGTGGGCTCTAATGTGAGATCCCCCAGGCCTGCGCTTTGTGCCAGGAGACCCCCGGCTCTATGGGTGGTGCCACATTGTCTGGTGGTCCCATGAGAGGGGTGGGTGGGCTCTCATGTAAGATTCCCCAGACCTGTGCTCTGTGCCAAGAGACCCCCGGCTCTATGGGTGGTGCCACATTGTCTGGTGGTCCCATGAGATGGGTAAGTGGGCTCTCATGTGAGATCACCCACATCTGCGCTCTGTGCCAGGAGACCCCCGACTCTAAGGGTGGTGCCACATTGTCTGTTGGTCCTATTAGATGGGTGGGCTCTAATGTGAGATCCCCCAGACCTGCGCTATGTGCCAGGAGACCCCTGACTCTATGGGTGGTGCCACATTGTCTGGTGGTCCCATGATATGGGTGGGCTCTCATGTGAGATCCCCCAGACCTGCGCTCTTTGCCAGGAGACCCCCGGCTCTATGGATGGTGCCACATTGTCTGGTGGTCCCATGAGAGGGGTGGGTGGGCTCTCATGTAAGATCCCCCAGACCTGTGCTCTGTGCCAAGAAACCCCCGGCTCTATGGGTGGTTCCACATTCTCTGGTGGTCCCATGAGATGGGTGGTTGGGCTCTCATGTGATATCCCCCAAAACTGCGATCTGTGCCAGGAGACCCCCGGCTCTATAGGTTGTGCCACATTGTCTGGTGGTCCCATATGATGGGTGGGTGGGCTCTTATGTGAGATCCCCCAGGCCTGCGCTCTGTGCCAGGAGACCGCCGGCTCTATGGGTGGTGCCACATTGTCTGGTGGTCCCATGAGAGGGGTGGGTGGGCTCTCATGTAAGATCCCCCAGACCTGTGCTCTGTGCCAAGAGACCCCCGGCTCTATGGGTGGTGCCACATTGTCTGGTGGTCCCATGAGATGGGTGGGTGGGCTTTTTATGTGAGATCCCCCAGACCTACGCTTATTGCCAGGAGTCTCCCGGCTCTATGGGTGTTGCCACATTGTCTGGTGGTCCCATGAGATGGGTGGGTGGGCTCTCATGTGAGATCCCCCAGACCTACGCTTATTGCCAGGAGTCTTCCGACTCTATGGGTGTTGCCACATTGTCTGGTTGTCCCATATGATGGGTGGGTGGGTTCTCATGTGAGATCCCCCAGACCTGCGCTCTGTGCCTGGAGATCCCTGACTCTTTGGTGGTGCCACATTGTCTGGTGGTCCCATGAGATGGGTGGGTAGGCTCTTATGTGAGATCCCACAGACCTGCGCTCTGTGCCAGAAGACCCCCAGCTCTATGGGTGGTGCCACATTGTCTGGTGGTCCCATGAGATGGGTGGGTAGGCTCTTATGTGAGATCCCACAGACCTGCGCTCTGTGCCAGAAGACCCCTGACTCTATGGGTGGTGCCACATTCTCTGATGGTCCCATGAGATGGGTGGGTGGGCTCTCATGTGAGATCCCACAGACCTGCACTCTGTGCCAGGAGACCCCCAGCTCTATGGGTGGGGCCACATTGTCTGGTGGTCCCATGAGATGGGTGAGTGGGCTCTCATATGAGATCCCACAGACCTGCGCTCTGTGCCAGGAGACCCCCGGCTCTATGGATGGTTCCACATTCTCTGGTGGTCCCATGAGATGGGTGGGTGGGCTCTCATGTGAGATCCCACAGACCTGCGCTCTGTGCCATGAGACCTTTGGCTCTATAGGTGGTGCCACATTGTCTGGTGGTCCCATGAGATGGGTGGGTAGGCTCTTATGTGAGATCCCACAGACCTGCGCTCTGTGCCATGAGACCTTTGGCTCTATAGGTGGTGCCACATTGTCTGGTGGTCCCATGAGAGGGGTGGGTGGGCTCTCATGTGAGATCCCACAGACCTGTGCTCTGTGCGAGGAGACCCCCGACTCTATGGGTGGTGCCACATTGTCTGGTGGTCCCATGAGATGGGTGGGTGGGCTCTCATGTGAGATCCCCCAGACCTGCGCTCTTTGCCAGGAGACCCCCGACTCTATGGGTGGTGCCACATTGTCTGGTGGTCCCATGAGATGGGTGGGTGGGCTCTCATGTGAGATCCCACAGACCTGCGCTCTGTGCCAGGAGATCCCCGACTCTACGGGTGGTGCCTCATTGTCTGGTGGTCCCATGAGATGGGTGGGTGGGCTCTCATGTGAGATCCCCCAGACCTGCGCTCTTTGCCAGGAGACCCCTGACTCTATGGGTGGTGCCACATTGTCTGGTGGTCCCATGAGATGGGTGAGTGGGCTCTCATGTGAGATCCCCCAGACCTTCGCTCTGTGCCAGGAGACCCCTGACTCTATGGATGGTGCCACATTGTCTGGTGGTCCCATGAGATGGGTGGGTGGGCTCTCATGTGAGATCCCCCAGACCTGCGCTCTTTGCCAGGAGACCCCTGACTCTATGGATGGTGCCACATTCTCTGGTGGTCCCATGAGATGGGTGGGTGGGCTCTCATGTGAGATCCCCCAGACCTGCGCTCTGTGCCAGGAGACCCCCGACTCTATGGGTGGTGCCACATTGTCTGGTGGTCCCATGAGATGGGTGAGTGGGCTCTCATGTGAGATCCCCCAGACCTTCGCTCTGTGCCAGGAGACCCCTGACTCTATGGATGGTGCCACATTCTCTGGTGGTCCCATGAGATGGGTGGGTGGGCTCTCATGTGAGATCCCCCAGACCTGCGCACTGTGCCAGGAGACCCCCGGCTCTATGGGTGTTGCCACATTCTGTGGTGGTCCCATGAGATGGGTGGGTGGGCTCTCATGTGAGATTCCTGCACGTGATATGAAGCTTCTGTCTGTGAGAGCGTTTAGAGCGTAAACACTTCCAAGAACTGTCTCATTAACATACCAGAGGCTGAGAGATCTGGGGGTGCAGGAGGGGGCCTGCCTGACATGTGACCTGGGGCTTTAAGGGTTAATCTTTAATCACTGCTGTGTATGCCATAAATCACTTTATATCTCACGTCGCTCTCATCTGCTCTGCCCATTTTATCTACGTCTGCTTCCATTTAACAAAATCATTCTCCAATTTATTTATCGCGTTTGACCAACTGGAGGCGGCGCCGCGTATCCACTACTCCTTTCGTAATATGTCTCATATTATCCTATGCCCAATTGTCCCAGCTCCCCTCTCTCCCTCTTCTACTTCTCCCCTTCTCTCTTTTTCTACTTTTCTCCTTCCTCCTTTTCTTCCCTTCTACCTACCTCTCCAGATTTTACTGATCCCCATCCTGTGCTCCATCTCCCCCTTTTACTTCTCCCCTTCTCTCCCCCCTTCTCTCTCACCGTCTCTCCCCGCCTTTCCCCTCCTCTCTCCTGCTTTCCTCTCCTCCTTCTCCCTCCCTCTCTCTCTTCCTCTTTTCTCCCCTTCTTTCTGTCCCTTCTCTCTCCCCCTTATTGCCCCCTTCGCTCTCCCCTTTCTCTATAACACATGGAGCACTTGTAACAGGATTGTAATGACGTGCAGATATGTGTCAGTGAGGGGTTAAGTGTTCTGTAGAAGTCTTGAGAGGATTAAAACTCTGGAGAATAAAGGGTTAAAATCCAGGGTGCACATGCAGTGACGAGGTAATAATTGTTTGTGGCTCCAGACAGCGAGGGGTTAATGATCTGCAATCCTAGGTAATGAAGCACTAATGCTACGCGGCTGATAGTGAGGGGTTAATGTTTGTATGGCCTCCTGTAGTAAGGGGTTAATGCTGAGTGACCCTGGTAGTAAGGGGTTAATATTTGTATGGCCTCCTGTAGTAAGGGCTTAATGCTGTGTGGCCCTGGTAGTGAGGGGTTAATGTTGTATGGCCTCCTGTAGTAAGGGGTTAATGCTGAGTGACCCTGGTAGTAAGGGGTTAATGTTTGTATGGCCTCCTGTAGTAAGGGCTTAATGCTGTGTGACCCTGGTAGTGAGGGGTTAATGTTGCATGGGCTCCTGCAGTAAGGGGTTAATGCTGTGTGACCCTGGTAGTAAGGGGTTAATGCTGTGTGACCCTGGTACTGAGGGGTTAATGCTGTGTGGCCCTGGTAGTGAGGGGTTAATATTGTATGGCCTCCTGTAGTAAGGGGTTAATGCTGTGTGACCCTGGTACTGAGGGGTTAAGGTTGTATTGGCTCCTGTAGTAAGGGGTTAATGCTGTTTGACCCTGGTACTGAGGGGTTAATGTCATATAGCTTCCTGTAGTAAGGGGTTAATGTTGTATGGGCTCCTGTAGTAAGGGGTTAAAGCTGTTTGACCCTGGTAGTAAAGGGTTAATGCTGTATGGGCTCCTGTAGTAAGGGGTTAATGCTGTGTGACCCTGGTAGTGAGGAGTTAATGTTGTATTGCCTCCTGTATTAAGGGGTTAATGCTGTGTGAACCTGGTAGTGAGGGGTTAATGTTGTATAGCCTCCAGTAGTAAGGGGTTAATGGTGTGTGACCCTGGTACTGAGGGGTTAATGTTATATGGCCTCCTGTAGTAAGGGGTTAATGCTGTGTGACCCTGGTAGTTAGGGGTTAATGTTGTATGGGCTCCTGTAGTAAGGGGTTAATGCTGTGTGACCCTGGTAGTGAGGGGTTAATGTTGTATGGCCTCCTGTAGTAAGGGGTTAATGCTGTGTGACCCTGGTAGTGAGGGGTTAATGTTGTATGGCCTCCTTTAGTAAGGGGTTAATGCTGTGTGACCCTGGTAGTGAGGGGTTTATGTTGTATGGCCTCCTGTAATAAGGGGTTAATGCTGTGTGACCCTGGTAGTGAGGGATTAATGTTGTATGGGCTCTGATAGTAAGAGGTTAATGCTGTGTGACCCTGGTAGTGAGGGGTTAATGTTGTATGGGCTCCTGTAGTAAGGGGTTAATCTGTGTGGCCCTGGTAGTGAGGGGTTAATGTTGTATGGCCTCCTGTAGTAAGGGGTTAATGCTTTGTGGCCCTGGTAGTGAGGGGTTAATGTTGTATGGCCTCCTGTAGTAAGGGGTTAATGCTGTGTGGCTATGGTAGTGAGGGGTTAATGTTGTATGGCCTCCTGTAGTAAGGGGTTAATGCTGTGTGACCCTTGTAGTGAGGGGTTAATGTTGTATTGGCTCCTGTAGTAAGGGGTTAATCCTGTGTGGCCCTGGTAGTGAGGGGTTAATGCTATGTGAGCCTGGTAGTTAGGGGTTAATGTTGTATGGCCTCCTGTAGTAAGGGGTTAATGCTGTGTGACCCTGGTAGTGAGGGGTTAATGTTGTATGGGTTCCTGTAGTAAAGGGTTAATGCTGTGTGACCCCGGTAGTGAAGGGTTAATGTTGAATAGCCTCTGGTAATAAGGGGTTAATGCTGTTTGACCCTGGTACTGAGGGGTTAATATTGTATAGCTTCCTGTAGTAAGGGGTTAATGTCGTTTGGGCTCCAGGTGTAAGGGGTTAATGCTGTGTGACCCTGGTAATGAGGGGTTAATGTTGTATGGCCTCCTGTAGTAAGGGGTTAATGCTGTTTGACCCTGGTAGTAAAGGGTTAATGCTGTATGGGCTCCTGTAGTAAGGGGTTAATGCTGTGTGACCCTGGTAGTGAGGAGTTAATATTGTATAGCTTCCTGTAGTAAGGGGTTAATGCTGTGTGACCCTGGTAGTGAGGGGTTAATGTTGTATGGCCTCCTGTAGTAAGGGGTTAATGCTGTGTGACCATGGTAGTGAGGGGTTAATGTTGTATGGGCTACTGTAGTAAGGGGTTAATGCTGTGTGACCCTGGTAGTGAGGGGTTAATATTGTATGGCCTCCTGTAGTAAGGGGTTAATGCTGTGTGACCCTGGTAGTGAGGGGTTAATGTTGTATGGGTTCCTGTAGTAAAGGGTTAATGCTGTGTGACCCCGGTAGTGAAGGGTTAATGTTGAATAGCCTCTGGTAATAAGGGGTTAATGCTGTTTGACCCTGGTACTGAGGGGTTAATATTGTATAGCTTCCTGTAGTAAGGGGTTAATGTCGTTTGGGCTCCTGGTGTAAGGGGTTAATGCTGTGTGACCCTGGTAATGAGGGGTTAATATTGTATAGCTTCCTGTAGTAAGGGGTTAATGCTGTGTGACCCTGGTAGTGAGGGGTTAATGTTGTATGGCCTCCTGTAGTAAGGGGTTAATGCTGTGTGACCCTGGTAGTGAGGGGTTAATGTTGTATGGGCTACTGTAGTAAGGGGTTAATGCTGTGTGACCATGGTAGTGAGGGGTTAATGTTGTATGGGCTACTGTAGTAAGGGGTTAATGCTGTGTGACCCTGGTAGTGAGGGGTTAATGTTGTATGAGCTCCTGTAGTAAGGGGTTAATGCTGTGTGATCCTGGTAGTAAGGGGTTAATTTTGTATGGGCTCCTGTATTAAGGGGTTAATGATGTGTGACCCCGGTAGTAAGGGGTTAATATTGTATGGGCTCCTGTAGTAAGGGGTTAATGCTGTGTGGCCCTGGTAGTGAGGGGTTAATGTTGTGTGGGATCCTGTAGTAAGGGGTTAATGCTGTGTGACTTCGGAAGTGAGGGGTTAATGTTGTATGGGCTCCTGTAGTAAGGGGTTAATTCTGTGTGGCCCAGGTAGTAAGGGGTTAATGCTGTGTGGCCCTGGTAGTGAGGGGTTAATGTTGTGTGGGATCCTGTAGTAAGGGGTTAATGCTGTGTGACTTCGGAAGTGAGGGGTTAATGTTGTATGGTCTCCTGTAGTAAGGGGTTAATGCTGTGTGACCTTGGTAGTGAGGGGTTAATGTTGTATGGCCTCCTGTAGTAAGGGGTTAATGCTGTGTGGCCCCGGTAGTAAGGGGTTAATGCTGTGTGGCCCCGGTAGTGAGGGGTTAATGTTGTATGGGCTCCTGTAGTAAGGGGTTAATCCTGTGTGACCATGGTAGTAAGGGGTTAATGTTGTATGGCCTCCAGTAGTAAGGGGTTAATGCTGTGTCACCCGGGTAGTGAGGGGTTAATGTTGTATTGGCTCCTGTAGTAAGGGGTTAATGCTGTGTGACCCTGGTAGTGAGGGGTTAATGTTGTATTGCCTCCTGTAGTAAGGGGTTAATGCTGTGTGACCCTGGTAGTGAGGAGTTAATGTTGTATGGCCTCCAGTAGTAAGGGGTTAATGCTGTGTCACCCGGGTAGTGAGGGGTTAATGTTGTATGGGCTCCTGTAGTAAGGGGATAATGCTGTGTGACCCTGGTAGTGAGGGGTTAATGTTGTATTGGCTCCTGTAGTAAGGGGTTAATGCTGTGTGAGCCTGGTAGTTAGGGGTTAATATTGTATGGCCTCCTGTAGTAAGGGGTTAATGCTGTGTGACCCTGGTACTGAGGGGTTAATGTTGTATGGCCTCCTGTAGTAAGGGGTTAATCCTGTGTGACGCTGGTAGTAAGGGGTTAATGCTGTGTGACCCTGGCAGTGAGGGGTTAATGTTGTATGGCCTCCTGTAGTAAGGGGTTAATGCTGTGTGACCCTGGTACTGAGGGGTTAATGTTGTCTGGCCTCTTGTAGTAAGGGGTTAATGCTGTGTGACCCTGGTAGTGAGGGGTTAATTCTGTATGGCCTCCTGTAGTAAGGGGTTAATGCAGTGTCACCCCAGTAGTGAGGGGTTAATGTTGTATAGGCTATTGTAGTAAGGGGTTAATGCTGTGTGACCCTGTTAGTGAGGGGTTAATGTTGTATGGGCTCCTGTAGTAAGGGGTTAATGCTGTGTGACCCTGGTAGTGAGGGGTTAATGTTGAATTGGCTCCTGTAGTAAGGGGTTAATGCTGTGTGGCCCTGGTAGTGAGGGGTTAATGTTTTATGGGCTCCTGTAGTAAGGGGTTAATGCTGTGTGACCCTGGTAGTGAGGGGTTAATGTTGTATAGCCTCCTGTAGTAAGGGGTTAATACTGTGTGACCCTGGTAGTGAGGGGTTAATGTTGTATGGCCTCCTGTAGTAAGGGGTTAAGGCAGTGTGACCCTGGTAGTGAGGGGTTAATATTGTATGGGCTCCTGTAGTAAGTGGTTAATGCTGTGTGACCCTGGTAGTGAGGGGTTAATGTTGTATGGCCTCCTGTAGTAAGGGGTTAATGCTCTGTGGCCCTGGTAGTGAGGGGTTAATATTGTATGGCCTCCTGTAGCAAGGGGTTAATGCTGTGTGACCCTGGTAGTGAGGGGTTAATATTGTATGGCCTCCTGTAGTAAGGGGTTAATGCTCTGTGACCCTGGTAGTGAGGGGTTAATATTGTACAGGCTCCTGTAGTAAGGGGTTAATGCTCTGTGACCCTGGTAGTGAGGGGTTAATATTGTATGGGCTCCTGTAGTAAGTGGTTAATGATGTGTGACCCCGGTAGTAAGGGGTTAATATTTTATGCCTCCTGTAGTAAGGGGTTAATGATGTGTGACCCTGGTAGTAAGGGGTTAATGTTGTATGGGCTTCCTGTAGCAAGGGGTTAATGCTGTGTGACCCTGGTAGTGAGGGGTTAATGTTGTATGGCCTCCTGTAGTAAGGGGTTAATGCTGTGTGACCCTGGTAGTAAGGGGTTAATATTGTATGGCCTCCTGTAGCAAGGGGTTAAAGCTCTGTGACCCTGGTTGTGAGGGGTTAATGTTGTATGGCCTCCAGTAGTAAGGGGTTAATCGTGTGTGACCCTGGTAGTAAGGGGTTAATGTTGTATGGCTTCCTGTAGTAAGGGGTTAATGCTGTGTGACCATGGTTGTGAGGGGTTAATGTTGTATGGCATCCTGTAGTAAGGGGTTAATCCTGTGTGACCCTGGTAGTAAGGGGTTAATGTTGTATGGCTTCCTGTAGTAAGGGGTTAATGCTGTGTGACACTGGTAGTGAGGGGTTAATGTTGTATGGCCTCCTGTAGTAAGGGGTTAATGCTGTGTGACCCTGGTAGTGAGGGGTTAATGTTGTATGGGCTCCTGTAGTAATGGGTTAATACTGTGTGGCCCTTGTAGTGAGGGGTTAATGTTTTATTGGCTCCTGTAGTAAGGGGTTAATGCTGTGTGGGCTCCTGTAGTAAGGGGTTAATACTTTTTGACCCTGGTACTGAGGGGTTAATGTTGTATGGGCTCTTGTATTAAGGGGTTAATACTGGGTGACCCTGGTAGTTAGGGGTTAATGTTGTATGGGCTCCTGTAGTAAGGGGTTAATACTGTGTGACCCTGGTACTGAGGGGTTAATGTTTTATGGGCTCTTGTATTAAGGGGTTAATACTGGGTGACCCTGGTAGTTAGGGGTTAATGTTGTATGGGCTCCTGTAGTAAGGGGTTAATGCAGTGTGACCCTGGTAGTGAGGGGTTAATGTTGTATAGCATCCTGTAGTAAGGGGTTAATGTTGTATGGGCTCCTGTAGTAAGGGGTTAATGCTGTGTGACCCTGGTAGTGAGGGGTTAATGTTGCATGGCATCCTGTAATAAGGGGTTAATGCTGTGTTACCCTGGTAGTGAAGGGTTAATGTTGTATGGGCTCCTGTAGTAAGGGGTTAATCCTGTGTGACCATGGTAGTGAGGGGTTAATGTTGTATGGCCTCCTGTAGTAAGGGGTTAATACTTTTTGACCCTGTTAGTGAGGGGTTAATGTTGTATGGGATCCTGTAATAAGGGGTTAATGTAGTGTGACCCTGGTACTTAGGGGTTAATGTTGTATGGGCTCCTGTAGTAAGGGGTTAATGCTGTGTGACCCTGTTAGTGAGGGGTTAATGTTGTACAGGCTCCTGTAGTAAGGGGTTAATCCCGTGTGACCCTGGTAGTGAGGGGTTAATGTTGTATGACCTCCTGTAGTAAGGGGTTAATGCTGTGTGACCCTGGTAGTGAGTGGTTAATGTTGTATGGGCTCCTGTAGTAAGGGGTTAATGCTGTGTGACCCTGGTAGTGAGGGGTTAATGTTGTATGGCCTCCTGTAGTAAGGGGTTAATGCTGTGTGACCCTGGTACTGAGGGGTTAATGTTGTATGGCCTCCTGTAGTAAGGGGTTAATGCTGTGTGACCCTGGTACTGAGGGGTTAATGTTGTATGGCCTCCTTTAGTAAGGGGTTAATGCAGTGTGACCCTGGTAGTGAGGGGTTAATGCTGTATGGGCTCCTGTAGTAAGGGGTTAATGCTGTGTGACCCTGGTACTGAGGGGGTTAATGTTGTATAGCCTCCAGTAGTAAGGGGTTAATGCTGAGTGACCTCGGAAGTGAGGGGTTAATGTTGTATGGGCTCCTGTAGTAAGGGGTTAATGCTGTGTGACCCTGGTAGTAAGGGGTTAATGCTGTATGGGCTCCTGTAGTAAGGGGTTAATGCTGTGTGACCCTGGTACTGAGGGGGTTAATGTTGTATAGCCTCCAGTAGTAAGGGGTTAATGCTGTGTGACCCTGGTAGTGAGGGGTTAATGTTATATGGGCTCCTGTAGTAAGGGGTTAATCCTGTGTGACCATGGTAGTGAGGGGTTAATGTTGTATGGCCTCCTGTATTAAGGGGTTAATGCTGTGTGACACCGGTAGTGAGGGGTTAATGCAGTGTGACCCTGGTAGTGAGGGGTTAATGTTGTATGGGCTCCTGTAGTAAGGGGTTAATGCTATGTGACCCTTGTAGTGAGGGGTTAATGTTGTATGGCCTCCTGTAGTAAGGGGTTAATGCTGTGTGACCCGGGTAGTGAGGGGTTAATGTCGTATGGCCTCCTGTAGCAGGGGGTTAATGCAGTGTGACCCTGGCAGTGAGGGGTTAATGTTGTATGGGCTCCTGTAGTAAGGGGTTAATGCTGTGTGACCCTGGTACTGACGAGGTTAATGTTTTATGGGCTCCTGTAGTAAGGGGTTAATGCTGTGTGACCCTGGTACTGACGAGGTTAATGTTGTATGGGCTCCTGTAGTAAGGGGTTAATGCTGTGTGACCCTGGTAGTAAGGGGTTAATGTTGTAAAGCCTCGTGTAGTAAGGGGTTAATGCTGTGTGACCCTGGTACTGACGGGGTTAATATTGTATGCGCTCCTGTAGTAAGGGGTTAATGCAGTGTGACCCTGGTAGTGAGGGGTTAATGTTGTAAAGCCTCGTGTAGTAAGGGGTTAATACTGTGTGACCCTGGTACTGACGGGGTTATTGTTGTATGGCCTCCAGTAGTAAGGGGTTAATGCTGTGTGACCCTGGTACTGAGGGGTTAATGTTGTATGGGCTCCTGTAGTAAGGGGTTAATGCTGTGTGACCCTGGTAGTGAGGGGTTAATGTTGTATGGGCTCCTGTAGTAAGGGGTTAATGCTGTGCGACCCGGGTAGTGAGGGGTTAATGTTGTATAACCTCCTGTAGCAAGGGGTTAATGCAGTGTGACCCTGGTTGTGAGGGGTTAATGTTGTATGGCCTCCTGTAGTAAGGGGTTAATGCTGTGTGACCCTGGTACTGACGAGGTTAATGTTGTATGGGCTCCTGTAGTAAGGGGTTAATGCTGTGTGACCCTGGTAGTAAGGGGTTAATGTTGTAAAGCCTCATGTAGTAAGGGGTTAATGCTGTGTGACCCTGGTACTGACGGGGTTAATGTTGTATGAGCTCCTGTAGTAAGGGGTTAATGCAGTGTGACCCTGGTAGTGAGGGGTTAATGTTGTAAAGCCTCGTGTAGTAAGGGGTTAATGCTGTGTGACCCTGGTACTGACGAGGTTAATGTTGTATGGGCTCCTGTAGTAAGGGGTTAATGCTGTGTGATCCTGGTAGTGAGGGGTTAATGTTGTAAAGCCTCGTGTAGTAAGGGGTTAATGCTGTGTGACCCTGGTACTGACGAGGTTAATTTTGTATGGGCTCCTGTAGTAAGGGGTTAATGCTGTGTGACCCTGGTAGTGAGGGGTTAATGTTGTAAAGCCTCGTGTAGTAGGGGTTAATACTGTGTGACCCTGGTACTGACTGGGTTATTGTTTTATGGCCTCCAGTAGTAAGGGGTTAATGCTGTGTGACCCTGGTACTGAGGGGTTAATGTTGTATGGGCTCCTGTAGTAAGGGGTTAATGCAGTGTGACCCTGGTAGTGAGGGGTTAATGTTGTATAGCCTCCAGTAGTAAGGGGTTAATGCTGTGCGACCCGGGTAGTGAGGGGTTAATGTTGTATAACCTCCTGTAGCAAGGGGTTAATGCAGTATGACCCTGGTTGTGAGGGGTTAATGTTGTATGGCCTCCTGTAGTAAGGGGTTAATGCTGTGTGACCCTGGTACTGACGAGGTTAATGTTGTATGGCCTCCAGTAGTAAGGGGTTAATGCTGTGTCACCCTGGTACTGAGGGGTTAATGTTGTATGGGCTCCTGTAGTAAGTGGTTAATGCTGTGTGACCCTTGTACTGAGGGGGTTAATGTTGTATGGGCTCCTGTAGTAAGGGGTTAATGCAGTGTGACCCTGGTACTGACGGGGTTAATGTTGTATGGCCTCCAGTAGTAAGGGGTTAATGCTGTGTCACCCTGGTACTGAGGGGTTAATGTTGTATGGGCTCCTGTAGTAAGTGGTTAATGCTGTGTGACCCTTGTACTGAGGGGGTTAATGTTGTATGGGCTCCTGTAGTAAGGGGTTAATGCAGTGTGACCCTGGTAGTGAGGGGTTAATGTTGTAAAGCCTCCTTTAGTAAGGGGTTAATGCTGTGTGACCCTGGTAGTGAGGGGTTAATGTTGTATGGGCTCCTGTAGTAAGGGGTTAATGCTATGTGACCCTGGTAGTGAGGGCTTAATGTTGTATTGGCTCCTGTAGTAAGGGGTTAATGCTGTGTGACCCTGGTAGTGAGGGGTTAATGTTGTATGTGTATAGCGCAGTACAATATGTAGCGCAGTACAATGTGTAGCGCAGTACAATATGTAACGCAGTACAATGTGTAACGCAGTACAATGTTTAGCGCAGTACAATGTGTAGCGCAGTACAATGTGTAGAGCATTACAATGTGTAGCGCAGTACAATGTTTAGCGCAGTACAATGTGTAGAGCAGTACAATGTTTAGCGCAGTACAATGTGTAGAGCATTACAATGTTTAGCGCAGTACAATGTTTAGAGCAGTACAATGTGTAGAGCATTACAATGTTTAGCGCAGTACAATGTTTAGAGCAGTACAATGTTTAGCTCAGTACAATGTGTAGAGCAGTACAATGTTTAGCTCAGTACAATGTGTAGCGCAGTACAATGTTTAGCGCAGTACAATGTTTAGCTCAGTACAATGTGTAGAGCATTACAATGTGTAGCGCAGTACAATGTGTAGCGCAGTACAATGTGTAGCGTAGTACAATGTGTAGAGCAGTACAATGTGTAGAGCAGTACAATGTTTAGCGCAGTACAATGTTTAGCTCAGTACAATGTGTAGAGCATTACAATGTGTAGCGCAGTACAATGTGTAGCGCAGTACAATGTGTAGCGTAGTACAATGTGTAGAGCAGTACAATGTTTAGCGCAGTACAATGTTTAGCTCAGTACAATGTGTAGAGCATTACAATGTGTAGCGCAGTACAATGTGTAGCGCAGTACAATGTGTAGCGTAGTACAATGTGTAGAGCAGTACAATGTTTATCGCAGTACAATGTTTAGCGCAGTACAATGTTTAGCTCAGTACAATGTGTAGAGCAGTACAATGTTTAGCTCAGTACAATGTGTAGAGCAGTACAATGTGTAGCGCAGTACAATGTGTAACGCAGTACAATGTGTAGCGCAGTACAATGTGTAGAGCAGTACAATGTGTAACGCAGTACAATGTTTAGCGCAGTACAATGTGTAGCGCAGTACAATGTGTAGCGCAGTACAATGTTTAGCTCAGTACAATGTGTAGAGCAGTACAATGTGTAGCGCAGTACAATGTTTAGCTCAGTACAATGTTTAGCTCAGTACAATGTGTAGCGCAGTACAATGTGTAGCGCAGTACAATGTGTAAAGCAGTACAATGTGTAGCGCAGTACAATGTTTAGCGCAGTACAATGTGTAGCGCAGTACAATATGTAACGCAGTACAATGTGTAACGCAGTACAATGTGTAGCGCAGTACAATGTTTAGCGCAGTACAATGTGTAGCGCAGAACAATGTGTAGAGCAGTACAATGTTTAGCGCAGTACAATGTGTAGCGCAGTACAATGTTTAGCGCAGTACAATGTGTAGCGCAGTACAATGTGTAGAGCAGTACAATGTTTAGCGCAGTACAATGTGTAGAGCAGTACAATGTGTAGCGCAGTACAATGTTTAGCGCAGTACAATGTGTAGAGCAGTACAATGTTTAGCGCAGTACAATGTGTAGCGCAGTACAATGTGTAGAGCAGTACAATGTGTAGCGCAGTACAATGTTTAGCGCAGTACAATGTGTAGCGCAGTACAATGTTTAGCGCAGTACAATGTGTAGAGCAGTACAATGTTTAGCGCAGTACAATGTGTAGCGCAGTACAATGTGTAGAGCAGTACAATGTGTAGCGCAGTACAATGTTTAGCGCAGTACAATGTGTAGCGCAGTACAATGTTTAGCGCAGTACAATGTTTAGCGCAGTACAATGTGTAGCGTAGTACAATGTTTAGCGCAGTTCGTGTAGCGCAGTACAATATGTTTACAAGTGGATTTTCCAGGTAAAGGCTGATAAATTGCAGAGTGCTCTAATTGTGTCCAGGTGAGAGGCAGAAGTTAATATAAACAGGAGAACTTGTGAGCTTGCGAACACTTCTAGTATAAGTGCAATTCTAGTAAAAGTGTAGGAGTTTAAATAAAAGGAGGGAGTTCAAAGAAAATGGAGGGCAGTTTTATAGTGCAAAGGAGGAAAACTTTATATAAATATATTATTTTATATTCTTTATTTTTCCTACTGAAATTTTGTAGACAATAATTATTATTATTAGTCAGTCCAGTGGCAACCTTATTCAGTGTACATCCTGTTATATGTATGCACTACTGGAACAGATGATCCAGGGTCCATACCTCTGTGAGAGGTGTGAGCATGTGGCCTCTCTGGCACTCCAAACTGGAGATCAGGAGTAAGGCTGGGGCTAGTGAGGATATCAGGGCCTAGCATGGAGGTTGGAGCTGGGGCTAGTGAGGATGTCAGGGCGTAGCATGGAGGGTGAAGCTGGGGCTAGTGAAGATGTCTAGGCCTAGCATGGAGGTGGGAGCTGGGGCTAGTGAGGATGTCTAGGCCTAGCATGGAGGGTGAAGCTGGGGCTAGTGAAGATGTCTAGGCCTAGCATGGAGGGTGGAGCTGGGGCTACTAAGGATGTCAGGGCCTAGCATGGAGGATGGAGCTGGGGCTAGTGAGGATGTCAGGGCCAAGCATGGAGGGTGGAGCTGGGGCTAGTGAGGATGTCAGGGCCAAGCATGGAGGGTGGAGCTGGGGCTAGTGAGGATGTCTAGGCCTAGCATGGAGGGTGGAGCTGGGGCTAATGAGGATGTCAGGGCCTAGCATGGAGGGTGGAGCTGGGGCTAGTGAAGATGTCTAGGCCTAGCATGGAGGGTGGAGCTGGGGCTACTGAGGATGTCTGGGCCTAGAATGGAGGATGGAGCTGGGGCTAGTGAGGATGTCAGGGCCAAGCATGGAGGGTGGAGCTGGGGCTAGTGAGGATGTCTAGGCCTTGCATGGAGGGTGGAGCTGGGGCTAATGAGGATGTCAGGGCCTAGCATGGAGGGTGAAGCTGGGGCTAGTGAAGATGTCTAGGCCTAGCATGGAGGGTGGAGCTAGGGCTACTGAGGATGTCTGGGCCTATCATAAAGGGTGGAGCTAGGGGCCAGTGAGGATGTCTGGGCCTAGCATGGAGGGTGGAGCTGGGGCTAGTGAGGATGTCAGGGCCTAGAATGGAGGATGGAGCTGGGGCTAGTGAGGATGTCAGGGCCAAGCATGGAGGGTGGAGCTGGGGCTAGTGAAGATGTCTAGGCCTAGCATGGAGGGTGGAGCTGGGGCTAGTGAGGATGTCAGGGCCTAGCATGGAGGGTGAAGCTGGGGCTAGTGAAGATGTCTAGGCCTAGCATGGAGGGTGGAGCTGGGGCTACTGAGGATGTCTGGGCCTAGGATGGAGCTGGGGCTAGTGAGGATGTCAGGGCCAAGCATGGAGGGTGGAGCTGGGGCTAGTGAGGATGTCTAGGCCTTGCATGGAGGGTGGAGCTGGGGCTAATGAGGATGTCAGGGCCTAGCATGGAGGGTGAAGCTGGGGCTAGTGAAGATGTCTAGGCCTAGCATGGAGGGTGGAGCTGGGGCTACTGAGGATGTCTGGGCCTATCATAAAGGGTGGAGCTAGGGGCCAGTGAGGATGTCTGGGCCTAGCATGGAGGGTGGAGCTGGGCCTAGTGAGGATGTCAGGGCCTAGAATGGAGGATGGAGCTGGGGCTAGTGAGGATGTCAGGGCCAAGCATGGAGGGTGGAGCTGGGGCTAGTGAGGATGTCAAGGCCTAGCATGGAGGGTGGAGCTGGGGCTAGTGAGGATGTCTAGGCCTAGCATGGAGGGTGGAGCTGGGGCTAGTGAGGATGTCCAGGGAGGTAGCTGGGTTACAGTTACAAGGGGAATCAGGGGGATCAGGAGATGGAGGGAGGGCAGTTCTGGGTTGGCAAACACCAACAGATTTGCCAGATTGAGTGAAACTGTTGGGGATGTCCATTCAGGAATGGCAATGCCAGATAGAGCTGTTTCCTCTAACAGCTGGGAGAACGGCTCTACTGGAGGAGAGGGAGGGCAGAATAGTCAGAGCAACAGACAGGTTCTGTTGGTGGGCGACTATTATTAGGAAGGTAGACAGGGTGATTTGTCACCCAGATCCCAGCAATCAAAGAGTTTGCTGTCTCCCGGGTGCTCGGGTTCGGCATGTTGTGGATCGGGTAAACAAATTATTGGGAGGGGCTGGAAATGAACCGGCGGTCTTGGTACATATTGGTACCAATGACAAAGTGGAAGATGGAGTGCCCTAAGGAGGGGTTTGGGTTTTTAGAGCCTTGGGCTGACTTCTCACTTCGGTACAATCTCTACAGTAGGGATGGATTGCACCTTAATGATGAGGGAGCTTTTGTGCTAGGGGATAGGATGGTAGAAAGGCTGAGGGAGGCGGGGGGGACTAGATATAAGTAATGGAGTAGAAAGAGTAGAGGGGATAAGGGATGAAATAACACCTCATAGATGAGGAGATGAGGGAGGGCTAGTATAGTCAATAGGGAGGTATTACTAAGTAATTCAAGTACAGTGGCAGGCACTTCAGCACTACAGACTTATAACATAAGGTGTATGCTCGCTAATGCCAGAAGCTTGCCAGGAAAAATGGGAGAGTTAGAATTATTAGCAATTAATGAAAGATGGGTTTTAATGGGCATTACTGAAACGTGGTGGGATGAATCTCATGACTGGACTGTTTATCTGGATGGTTATAACCTATTTAGGAAATATAGGGGCAATGGTAAACGAGGAGGAGGGATTTGTCTGTATCTTAAGCCTGAATTTAAGCCTATTTATGTCAGAGAAGATATTTATGGTGGACCTAGTGATAAAGCTGAATGCTTGTGGGTAGAGATAAAAAACAGGCATTTATATTATACAAACAAAAGGGGACAGAGACTGCTTTACGTGAGTACAAGGAAATCACCAAGGCAGCAAAAGCGCAATTAGACTGGCTAACATAGAACATGAAAAGTTAGTTGCAAAAGAGAGAAAGACTAACCCTAAAAAATGTTTTAAGTATATTAATGGGAATAAGGCCAGGAAGGAACATTACAATGTGACACAGTCTGATAATTAGTGACCAGGAAAAGGCAGATGAGCTAAATAGGTTCTTTTCTTCGGTACACACAAGGAAGGTACCAGTGGTTGGGACACTGCAACATAATGGGTCTACACTACCATCACCAAATAATTGGTTAACACAGGAAGTAATCCAAAAGAGGTTGGGATAAAAATGTTAGCCCCGGGTCCTGATGGAATACATCCAAGGGTACTGAGGGAACTGGGTTCTGTAATAGCCAAACCATTATATCTAATCTATCAAGATTCACTCAACACAGGGTCTCTACCAGATGACTGGAGAAAAGATGATGTGATACCTATATTTAAAAAGGGAGCAAGAGCAAATCCGGGGAATTATAGACCAGTGAGCCTCACTTCTGTAGTGGGGAAGCTTTTAGAGGGTTAATAAGGGATAATATACAAGAATATGTCTATTTGAACAGGATTATAAGTAGGGGTCAACATGGATTTATGAAGGAAAGGTCATGTCAAACAAATCTAATTAGTTTCTATGAGGAGGAAAGCCTTTTGATACAGTGCCACATGGGAGACTATTGTGCAAACTAAGAGATACAGGAATTGCAGTAAATATCTGCTCATGGATCGAGAGCTAAAAGGCAGGAAGCAAAGGGTTGTTGTAAATGGAACATACTCCGATTGGACTAATGTGGTAAGTGGGGTTCCTCAGGGTTCAGTATTAGGTCCTCTCCTTTTTAACATATTTATTAATGACTTAGAGGTAAGATCGGAGTGTGGGGTCTCCATTTTCGCTGATGACACGAAGTTGTGCAAGGTAATTAAATCAGATAATGATGTGCTTTCCCCCCATGCAATCTAAAATCTTAATGGAGCAAATGTAGGGGTATCAGATATTGAAAGGGATTTGGGAGTACTTGTGGACAACCACCTAGGTAACAGTGCTCAATGCCAAGCAGCAGCTGCAAAGGCAAATAAAATATTCGCATGTATTAGGAAGGGTATAGAAGCCAGGGAAGCAAATATAATTCTGCCACTATACAAATCTCTAGTACGCCCTCATTTGGAATATGGAGGACAATTTTGGGCACCACTTCATAAAAAGGACATTTTAGAGCTGGAAAAGGTACAGAGAAGGGCAACAAAGCTAATAAGGGGAATGGAGGGGCTAAGTTATGAAGAAAGACTAACCAAATTACACTTATTATCTCTAGAACGAAGCCCCTAAGGGGAGATATGATTACCTTATATAAATACATCCAGGGTCAGTATAAAGATTTGTGCGTCCCACCTCCCCCGTCCTCATTACAACGCCAGGCACGGAGGGAGTGGGCACACTAAGGGCATGTGATGACACACTGACGTAAACACATTACATGACTAAGCCTCCCCGGCGACCCCCCCAAGGGTCTGTCTGCCCCCCTCCAGTCTGTGCCGGATAATATCAAAGTGACTCAGGATCTCAACCTAAATATATAAATATCAGACAGGAAGCGCCGATAGCAGCGCCATAAACAGCTGCATACCGGAGAATTCCAGAGATACTGAGAGGGGAGACCCCAAGTGAGGAGGGGTCTAGGAATGTAAGGGAGACCCCAAGTGAGTAGGGGTCTGGGGATGTAAGGGAGACCCTGAGTGAGAAGGGGTCAGGAGATGTAAGTGAGACCCCAAGTGAGGAGTGGTCTGGGAATGTAAGGGAGACCCCAAGTGAGGAGTGGTCTGGGAATGTAAGGAGACTCCACGTGAGGAGATGTTTGGGGATGTAGGGAGACCCCAAGTTAGGAGGGGTCTGGGGAATTAAGGGAGACCCCAAGTGAGGAGGCGTCTTAGGATGTAACAGAGACCCAAAGTAAGGAGGGGTCTGGGGATGTAAGGGAGTCCCCAAGTGAGGAGGCGTCTTAGGATGTAACAGAGAGCCAAAGTGAGGAGGGGTCTGGGGATGTAAGGGAGACCCAGAGTGAGGAGGGGTCTGGGGATGTAAGGGAGTCTTTGTGTGAGGAGGGGTCTGGGGATGTAAGGGAGACCCAGTGTGAGGAGGGGTCTGGGGATGTAAGGGAGACCCTGAGTGAGGAGGGGTCTGGGAATGTAAGGGAGACCCCAAGTGAGGAGGGGTCTGGGAGTGTAAGGGAGACCCTGAGTGAGTAGGGGTCTGGGTATGTAAGGGAGACCCCAAGTGAGGAGAGTGATCTGGGGATATGAGGGAGACCCTGAGTGAGGAGAGTGATCTGAGGATATGAGGGAGACCCCGAGTGAGGAGAGTGATCTGGGGATATGAGGGAGACCCCGAGTGAGGAGAGTGATCTGGGGATATGAGGGAGACCCCGAGTGAGGAGAGTGATCTGGGGATATGAGGGAGACCCAGAGTGAGGAGAGTGATCTGGGGATGTAAGGGAGACCCAGAGTGAGGAGAGGGATCTGGGGATATGAGGGAGACCCCGAGTGAGGAGAGTGATCTGGGTATATGAGGGAGACCCCGAGTGAGGAGAGTGATCTGGGGATATGAGGGAGACCTCGAGTGAGGAGAGTGATCTGGGGATATGAGGGAGACCTCGAGTGAGGAGAGTGATCTGGGGATATGAGGGAGACCCCGAGTGAGGAGAGTGATCTGGGGATGTAAGGGAGACCCCGAGTGAGGAGAGTGATCAGGGGATGTAAGGTAGACCCCGAGTGAGGAGAGGGATCTGGGGATATGAGGGAGACCCCGAGTGAGGAGAGTGATCTGGGGATATGAGGGAGACCCCGAGTGAGGAGATTGATCTGGGGATATGAGGGAGACCCCGAGTGAGGAGAGTGATCTGGGGATATGAGGGAGACCCCGAGTGAGGAGAGTGATCTGGGGATATGAGGGAGACCCCAAGTGAGGAGAGTGATCTGGGGATATGAGTGAGACCCCGAGTGAGGAGAGTGATCTGGGGATATGAGGGAGACCCCGAGTGAGGAGATTGATCTGGGGATATGAGGGAGACCCCGAGTGAGGAGAGTGATCTGGGGATATGAGGGAGACCCCGAGTGAGGAGAGTGATCTGGGGATGTAAGGGAGACCCCAAGTGAGGAGAGTGATCTGGGGATATGAGGGAGACCCCGAGTGAGGAGAGTGATCTGGGGATATGAGGGAGACCCTGAGTGAGGAGAGTGATCTGGGGATATGAGGGGGACCCCGAGAGTGATCTGGGAATATGTGGGAGACCCCGAGTCAGGAGAGTGATCTGGTGATATGAGGGAGACCCCAAGTGAGGAGAGTGATCTGGGGATATGAGAGAGACCCCGAGTGAGGAGAGTGATCTGGGGATATGAGAGAGACCCTGAGTGAGGAGAGTGATCTGGGGATATAAGGAAGACCCCGAGTGAGGAGAGTGATCTGGTGATATGAGGGAGACCCCAAGTGAGGAGAGTGATCTGGGGATATGAGGGAGACCCCGAGTGAGGAGAGTGATCTGGGGATATGAGGGAGACCCCAAGTGAGGAGAGTGATCTGGGGATATGAGGGAGACCCCGAGTGAGGAGAGTGATCTGGGGATATGAGGGAGACCCTGAGTGAGGAGAGTGATCTGGGGATATGAGGAAGACCCCGAGTGAGGAGAGTGATCTGGGGATATGTGGGAGACCCCGAGTGAGGAGAGTGATCTGGGGATATGAGGAAGACCCCGAGTGAGGAGAGTGATCTGGGGATATGTGGGAGACCCCGAGTGAGGAGAGTGATCTGGGATATGAGGGAGACCCCGAATGAGGAGAGTGATCTGGGGATATGAGAGAGACCCCGAGTGAGGAGGGTGATCTGGGGCTATGAGTGTTCTGGCTCCTAAATATTGTTCTTAGTTATATTTGACATACCCCAAGGTTTTTAGCTGGTATTTCTGTCATAAAGAACCCAATTTGTTTTGGGTAATATTTCATTTTTTAAGGGTTATTGCATTGAATGGGTTTTCAATCGTATTTATCAAATTCCAGTGACTTTGGCTGCAATTTTTTTTCATAAAGAACCCGTTCAGTTTTGTTCCAGTCCAGTCTTGTCTGGTCCATTCTATCGCAGCCTTTTCTGATCTGGGTCTTATACGTCACCTCTCTCATCCCTCTTTTTACATTTGATTTTTTCTATTACCTCTTAATGGTCCCATTTCATTACCTCTTTTAGATTGAAAACCTGCACAGTCCATCCCTCCAAGATGCCTATAATAAGAGGGATTAGAGAAGATATGGCCTTGCCTGAGGAAGCCATCACAGAGGTGAAACACTGGGTGCTCACGGTAATATTGTAGGTGATTTCCAGTTGTTATCCTATGGAGTGATGTCAATTCCTTCATGTGACATCACTCCCGGACCCTGAGAGACCGATGTTACATGGTGGGGGGTTAGCCCATGATATATACTCCAGGGTATTTATGTGTATTTACACAATTTAAGGACAATTCAGTTTTAGAATTTTTTTCTCAGTCATAGCTCATAAGAGGATTATACAACAAAACTTTTTGACATTGTTCACCATGTATGGAAAATAAAAAATGTACAAAAGAATTTCCTAAACAATTTCAAATGCAAACTTATGCGAATTGTGATGGATACCCTTTGTATAAAAAAAGACAAGGACAAACAGCTATTATCCGTGGACAAAAGATTGATAATAGATCTGTCGTTCCATACAATCCACATTTGCTCAGGAAGTACAAGGCACACATAAATGTGGAAGCTTGCACTTCTATCAAATCCATAAAATATGTGTTTAAATATATATACAAAGGATATGATGCAGCAACTATTGTTGTGCAAGGTGCCCAAAATGAATAAGAAAATTAAATTTTACATGACAAACTTTCTAATTATTTAGATGCTCGCTATGTAAGTGCTCACGAAACAATGTGGTGTCTTCTGAAATTTGAGTTGCATGATTGGTCACATGCTCTGTATCAGTTAGCTGTACATTTGCAACAAAGTCAGTTTGTTTGCTTTACTGCAGGCAATGAAAGAACGACCTTAGCCCAAAGTGAACATCGAGCAACAACACTTACTGCTTGGTTTCAATTAAGTTGCCAGGACGCTCAGGCCAGACAATTTTTAAACATTGAGATTCCATATCACATATGTATTCGTAAATGGCCAATGGCGACAAAGAAAAAATATACTAATAAAATTAATACAAGAATTTATACCGTTAGTCCAAGAGACATTGAACATTTCAGTTTAATATTACTTCTTTTACATGTTCCCGGTGCACAAAGTTATGAACATTTACGCACAGTGAATGACATAGTTTATGATCATTTCCAATTAGCTGCAAGACATCAAAACTTCATAGCAGATAATACCGAATGGGAGAAATGTCTAAAAGAAGCAGAACTATGTCAAATGCCAAAGCAAATGAGAGAACAATTTGCATTAATTTGCATATTTTGCAATGTACCTGATGCATTAGCTTTGTGGGAAATATTTAAATTAAATATGTGTGAAGACTTCTTGAAACGTTACAATGAGACCATTGCGCCATTCAGAGCATTAATGGAAATTCAAGACATATTTCTTGCTCATGGATTAAATTGTGTAAGTTTTAATTTTCCTGATCCAGGACTTATAGATTACATCAATTTTGATGACTATGACACCGAGCTTCAAAAACAAAAAACAGAAGAAAAACTGGCAACTTTAAATACTTTACAATTGGAAGCATTTAATGCCATCACAAATGCTACAGATGATGACATGGTCAAAGACAGTTGTTTCTAACTAGATGGCCCTTGTGGATCAGGAAAAACGTATCTGTACAATTGTTTGATGAGTTAAATTGGAGCACAGGGTCAAATAACAATGCCATCTGCAACAACTGGAATTGCCGCAATTTTGTTAGACGGTGGTAGAACTGTGCATAGTGGATTTAAACTGCCAGTTCCCATTTCAGAAACATCAGTGTCGGATATTTGACTGAATTTTTTACAAGCAAAAAAATAAAAAAAGTAAATGAATTATCATAGACGAGGCAACAATGATGTCATGCCTTGCAATGTATTGATAGATTATTAAAAGAAGTGATGGATAATAATTTGCCATTTGGTGGAAAGGTGATGCTGTTAGTAAGCGATTTTAGACAAACATTACCTGTTGTGCCACATGGAAATAGGACTGAAAAACGTATAAAAACAAGTAAACTGTGGAAAATATTTACACACCTGAAATTAGAATTAAATATGAGATCTTAAAGGCCAAAATGAATTCAATGATTCCACAAATAAATAATTTACCCAATGATACCTTCGAAATTCCATCACAAATGGTTTGCAAGGAATCACTCATATCAGCAATCTTTCAAAACACTCTGAATAATGATGATTCCTCAGACATTGCAAACAAAGTGATATTAACATCAAAAAATATAGATGCCTGGAATCTAAATAACGAAATTTTAAAATTCATCAACGCACCACAAAAAAATTATTACAGTGCAGATTCAGTTCTGGCTGACGATAAAGACAGTGAATCAAATTTTAGTATCAAATTTATTAATTCTTTAACACCATCTGGAAGGCCACCACATGTTTTACAATTGAAAAAAGGGTCAATTGTCATGTGTCATCCTGACCTCCAGTTTTTGGGACTCATGTGATTTGGTGGTGTGGGACTGGGCTAAGTCTGTTTATAGTTATTTGATGTTATATTAAGTTGATTACTATATGTTATGTCATGTTAATTACTGTATGTTATGTGTGCTCCTTATTTGGTTCATTAAGTGTTAAATATTTTAGAATGTTGAGGTAGCCAGTAACTGACAGCTGGAAGAGGAAACATCAGCTGCCCTTCAAAATCCAAGAAGGTAACCAGCTATTAAGTGACTCTGACGAGATTTATATATGTGTCTGAGTGCCAGAGACTATAGCTGCCCTGATACTGCACAATTAATGAACAGTGTAAATGCTCATAATGAATGCTTTTGAATGTTGTCAGCTGAAGTTTAAAATTCCCGTCTATTGAACCTGTTATGAACCTGTTATGAATTACAACAACTATTAAATCAGTTCCTGATATTTTTATAAAGCTGAGTCTGAGTTCATATTTTTAAAGGAGGAAGGAAGGAAGGACATTTTTAGAAACACCAGGTGTCTTGGTGAAGGGATATAAAGAACTTGGTGTAGCTGCTGAGTTGGTTTGGCCATAACAGCCTTATCAAGCCCGACTGAAGAAATTAGATCGCTACAACTGGTGTTAGAAGTGGGATCCCTTCATCAGAAAAAACAGCGGCCAGGATGAACAGAAGAAAGGTGACCGGAAAATCTGCATCCTCCCGCTCTGGAGTTCAGGTACCTCCTACTCCCTCAACAGGAACTGGCAGTCGGTCATCAGGGCAGAAGGTGAGATTCGGACCCCAGTGCTATGAATGCCAGCAGTGGGGCCATTTGAAGAGGGACTGCCCAAATCAGCCCTGTGGGAGTGAGCCTGATCCAGATTGCCCCATATTGAGTTTGAGTAACTGGAGGCTTGCCACCAAGGTGGAGGAAAATATTCAGAGGACTTGCCCTCAGAAGCCCCATAAAGTGTCAAGGAGTCTGGGGAGGGAATATTATGGACTGGTGGGAGAATTCTGGCTCTGGGGTTTTAAAGATGAGCAAGACAGCTATGGTGCAGTGGTTTGACCCAGAGGAGGAATAACCTCTTCCCATCTGTTCAGGCCTAAGTCAGGAACAGTTAAAAGCGGGTGTAGATCCAGAGACCCTAACCTTAGAGCAGCTAAGGCAGCTGACCAGCGAGAGAGTTCAACAGAAGGAAGATTTTTTGGCTCTGGCTCATTCGAATTTTGCAAATACTGGAGAGGAGCTCAAGGCTCTACAAAGAGAAAACATGTCCCTAAAAGCAGAAATACACATGTTCAAGGGTTTGAGGAATGAGCAGAAACACCTGCAAGGAAAAATCAATGAAAGGCATGAGAAAATGAGATATCTAAATGAGCAACTTCAGAATGAGCTGGCCAAGGTGTCCAACAAAGCTCTGCATGATCACAAGAAGGAGTTGCAATGACAGATCAAGACATTACACGCTAATAAAGATGTATTAGGGCAGAGGGAGAAGAGTAATCAAGAAAATATGAAAAAATCAAAACAGTGGAAGAACTTTTAGTGACCGAACTCATAGAGGAGGCAAATAACCAAGAAGAGTTAAGAATATTGAAAGAAGAAAATTCCTCCTTATGAATGGATATTCAAAATCTGCCGGCTCAAAAGACAGGACAGATGTTACTTACCTCAGCTGTTGAGGAACTGAAGAATGTGATCCATGAGAAAGAGAGGAAGATAAAGTCTGTAGAAGATCACCTACAGGCTGAAATCCTCCGAGCGGACATCGAGAAAATGGTCCAGGCATTGGATAGGAAAATGTAGGCTCTGGAGGAAGAGTTAGCAAATGGCCTACTCAGAAAGGCAGAACAGGTGCCTATTATAGCTCTGGTACAGGAGCTACAGAATGAACTGAAGACAAGGAAGAAACAGGATGGCTGTTGGTGTCTGGCCTGGTTGGGGAGGGTTGTTACGGCATGGGATCCACTGGAGTCACTTCCAGAATTGATTTTTGCCCCTGGACATTCTACAGAAGAAAAAGAACAAAAACCTGCCCTGCACACTCAAAATAATGACTCAAGCAGGGGAAGGCCTATGGGGATTGTTTTTCACATCTGCCCCAGAAACCTAGACATGGGCTTATACATGGACCTTATTTCTGCAGCATGCCGGTGTTTATCTGATAGAGATGATAACCAGGCTGCTGCATCTAAAAAAAAGGGGGGGGGGGTAGTTGTCATGATCCTCCTGACCTCCAGTCCTTGGGATTCATGTGATCTGGTGGTTTGGAACTGGGCTAAGTCTGTTTATAGTTATTTAATGTTACGTTAAGTTGATTACTATATGTTATGTTAATCCGATCGCCAGTTAATGGGGTCAGGAAGGAATTCATTTTTCCCCCCTTTGACACAATTGGATACGTTTCACTGGGGGGGGTTCTGTTTGCCTTCCTCTATGTGGGTTACCAGGAGTTCAAATACAAGTTGCAGGTTACAAAGCTATATGTAGTGGATGACAATACTCATTCATACAAAGTTGACCAGTTGTTATGTTACTTCTACATAGCTCACAATTACAAAGTTTATATTGTTACAAAAGAATGTTTTTCAAGTTGTTGAAGTTGAAGGTTAAAAAGTTAAACACATTTTCTATAACTGTTGTATTTCTTTGTAGATAACAAAAAGGTTACGAGTGTCAGAGACTCACATTGTGTGACAAGCAGCATTTCCAGCCGCAACATTTTATTGCCGCAGGGGAGGGAGACAAAGGGGAGGGAGAGGGAGGAAAGAGACACAGGGGAGGGAGAGGGAGGATAAAGACAGGGAAGGGAGAGGGTGCATAGAGACAAAGGCAAGGGAGAGGGGGGAAAGAGTCACAAGGGAAGGGAGAGGGGGAAGAGACACAGGGGAGCGAGAGGGAGGAAAGAGACACAGGGGAGGGAGAGGGGGGAAAGAGACACAGGGGAGGAAGAGGGGGGAAAGAGACATGGGAGGGAGAGGGGGGAAAGAGACACAGGGGAGGGAGAGGGAGGATAAAGACAGGGGAGGGAGAGGGTGCATAGAGACAAAGGGAAGGGAGAGGGGGAAAGAGACACAGGGAAGGGAGAGGGAGGATAAAGACAAGGGAGGGAGAGGGTGCATAGAGACAAAGGGAAGGGAGAGGGAGGAAAGAGACACAGGGGAGGGAGAGGGAGGATAAAGACAGGGGAGGGAGAGGGTGCATAGAGACAAAGGGAAGGGAGAGGGGGGAAAGAGACACAGGGGAGGGGGAAGAGGCACAGGGGAGGGAGAGGGAAGAAAGAGACACAGGGGAGGCAGAGGGGGGAGAGAGACACAGGTGAGGTAGAGAAGGGAAAGAGACATGGGAGGGAGAGGGGGAAATTGACACAGGAGGAAGAGGGGGGAAGAGACACAGGGGAGGAAGTGGAGGGAGGGGGGCAAAGAGACACAGGGGAGGGAGAGGGGGGAAAGAGACAATGGGAGGGATAGGGGGTGAGGGGGAAGAGACATAAAGGAGGTAGAGGGGTAAAAAGACACAGGGGAGGGAGAGGGAGGAAAGAGACACAGGGGAGGGAGAGGGAGGAAAGAGACACAGGGGAGGGAGAGGGGGAGGAAAGAGACACAAGTGGAGGGGAGGGGGTAAAGAGACACAGGGGAGTGAGAGGGAGGAAAGAGACACAGGGAGGGAGAGGGAGGAAAGAGACACAGGGGAGGAAAAGGGGGGAAGAGACACAGGGAAGGGAGAGGGGGTAAAGATACACAGGGGAGCGAGAGGGAGGAAAGAGACACAGGGAGGGAGAGGGAGGAAAGAGACAACGGGGAGTTAGAGGGGGAAAGAGACACGGGGGAGGGAGAGGGAGGAAAGAGATGCAAAAGAGGGGGAGGGAAGAGACACAGGGGAGAGAGAGGGGCAAAGGGACACAGGGGTGGAAGAGGGGGCATAGAGACACAAAAGAGCGGGAGGGAAGAGACACAAGGGAGGGAGAGGGGGAATAGATAAAGGGGAGGGAGAAGGGGAAGAGACACAGGGGAGGGGAGAAGAAAAATCCAATATCTTCACGTCACGGCAATTGACTGGTAGATAATAAGGTAAGATAAGATAGATAAGGCACAAGTGGTTACATCGAACCAGACGGGCGGCAGAAAAAGACATTCATTTATTATGTACATATATATTATCAAATAAAATAATACAAATATATGTAATGCACATGGGAGAGACGAGAATAATAAATATAGAAATCACGGGGTCCCTGGGGCAGGGGCTTCAGTTCCTTCCCGATATGAAGGGCTGGCATCTCTGCGGGTCACCTGCAACATGGGGGTAGTGTCAGAGGCTTGTAAATAATATAGGATGAGATGGGCACTGCCACCTATTCCCTGTTGTATATAATGTAGGATGAGATGGGTACTGCCCCCTAGTGTTTGTTGTACATAATACAGGATGAGATGGGCACTGCCCCCTATTGCATGTTGTATATTATATAGAATAAGATGGGCACTGCCCCCTGTTGCCTGTTGTATAGAATGAGATGGGCACTGCACCCTATTGCATGTTGTATATAATATAGGATGAGATGGGCACTGGCCCCTATTGCTTGTTGTATATAATATAGAATGAGATGGGCACTGCCACCTATTGCCTGTTGTATATAATATAGGATGAGATGGGCACTGCCCCCTATTGCCTGTTGTATATAATGTAGGATGAGATGGGTACTGCCCCCTAGTGTTTGTTGTACATAATACAGGATGAGATGGGCACTGCCCCCTATTGCATGTTGTATATAATATAGGATGAGATGGGCACTGCCCCCTATTCCCTGTTGTATATAATATAGGATGAGATGGGCACAGCCCCCTACTGTTTGTTGTATATAATATAGAATGAGATGGGCACTGCCCCTATAGCTTGTTGTATATAATATAGGATGAAATGGGCACTGCCCCCTATTGCCTGTTGTATATAATATAGGATGAGATGGGCACTGCCCCCTATTCCCTGTTGTATATAATATAGGATGAGATGGGCACTGCCCCCTATTTCATGTTGTATATAATATAGGATGAGATGGGCACTGCCCCCTAGTGTTTGTTGTATATAATATAGAATGAGATGGGCACTGCCCCCTATTGCTTGTTGTATATAATATAGGATGAGATGGGCACTGCCCCCTATTGCTTGTTGTATATAATATAGAATGAGATGGGCACTGCCCCCTGTTCCCTGTTGTATATAATATAGGATGAGATGGGCACTGCCCCCTATTGCCTGTTGTATAAAATATAGGATTAGATGGGCACTGCCCCCTATCGTCTGTTGTATATAATATAGGATGAGATGGGCACTGCCCCCTATTGCATGTTGTATATAATATAGGATGAGATGGGCACTGCCCCCTATTCCATGTTGTATATAATGTAGGATGTGATGGGCACTGCCCCCTAGTGCTTGTTGTATATAATATAGAATGAGATGGGCACTGCCCCCTATAGCTTGTTGTATATAATATAGGATAAAATGGGCACTGCCCCCTATTGCCTGTTGTATATAATATAGGATGAGATGGGCACTGCCCCCTATTCCCTGTTGTATATAATGTAGGATGAGATGGGCACTGCCCCCTAGTGTTTGTTGTATATAATATAGAATGAGATGGGCACTGCCCCCTATAGCTTTTTGTATATAATATAGGATGAGATGGGCACTGCCCCCTATTGCTTGTTGTATAAAATATAGAATGAGATGGGCACTGCCCCCTGTTCCCTGTTGTATATAATATAGGATGAGATGGGCACTGTCCCCTATTGCTTGTTGTATATAATATAGGATGAGATGGGCACTGCCCCCTATTGCCTGTTGTATATAATATAGGATGAGATGGGCACTGCCCCCTATTGTCTGTTGTATATAATATAGGATGAGATGGGCACTGCCGCCTATTCCCTGTTGTATATAATGTAGGATGAGATGGGTACTGCCCCCTAGTGTTTGTTGTACATAATACAGGATGAGATGGGCACTGCCCCCTATTGCATGTTGTATATAATATAGGATGAGATGGGCACTGCCCCTATTGCTTGTTGTATATAATATAGGATGAGATGGGCACTGCCCCCTAGTGCTTGTTGTATATAATATAGGATGAGATGGGCACTGCCCCTATTGCTTGTTGTATATAATATAGGATGAGATGGGCACTGCCCCCTAGTGCTTGTTGTATATAATATAGAATAAAATGGGCACTGCCCCCTATTGCCTGTTGTA
The DNA here is from genome assembly GCA_027410445.1 of Discoglossus pictus. Lineage (NCBI taxonomy): Eukaryota > Metazoa > Chordata > Amphibia > Anura > Alytidae > Discoglossus > Discoglossus pictus. Next base: position 4,042,370 of record CM050163.1, read on the forward strand.
TATAATATAGGATGAGATGGGCACTGCCCCCTATTCCCTGTTGTATATAATGTAGGATGAGATGTGCACTGCCCCCTAGTGTTTGTTGTATATAATATAGAATGAGATGGGCACTGCCCCCTATAGCTTTTTGTATATAATATAGGATGAGATGGGCACTGCCCCCTATTGCTTGTTGTATATAATATAGAATAAGATGGGCACTGCCCCCTGTTCCCTGTTGTATATAATATAGGATGAGATGGGCACTGCCCCCTATTGCTTGTTGTATATAATAAAGGATGAGATGGGCACTGCCCCCTATTGCCTGTTGTATATAATATAGGATGAGATGGGCACTGCCCCCTAGTGCTTGTTGTATATAATGTAGGATGAGATGGGTACTGCCCCCTAGTGTTTGTTGTACATAATACAGGATGAGATGGGCACTGCCCCCTATTGCATGTTGTATATAATATAGGATGAGATGGGCACTGCCCCTATTGCTTGTTGTATATAATATAGGATGAGATGGGCACTGCCAACTATTGCCTGTTGTATATAATATAGGATGAGATGGGCACTGCCCCTTATTCCCTGTTGTATATAATGTAGGATGAGATGGGTACTGCCCCCTAGTGTTTGTTGTACATAATACAGGATGAGATGGGCACTGCCCCCTATTGCATGTTGTATATAATATAGAATGAGATGGGCACTGCCCCCTATTGCCTGTTTTATATAATATAGGATGAGATGGGCACTGCCACCTATTGCCTGTTTTATATAATATAGGATGAGATGGGCACTGTCCCCTATTGCCTGTTGTATATAATATAGGATGAGATGGGCACTGCCCCTTATTCCCTGTTGTATATAATGTAGGATGAGATGGGTACTGCCCCCTAGTGTTTGTTGTACATAATACAGGATGAGATGGGCACTGCCCCCTATTGCATGTTGTATATAATATAGAATGAGATGGGCACTGCCCCCTGTTCCCTGTTGTATAAAATATAGGATGAGATGGGCACTGCCCACTATTGCCTGTTGTATATAATATAGGATGAGATGGGCACTGCCCCCTATTGTCTGTTGTATATAATATAGGATGAGATGGGCACTGCCACCTAGTGCTTTTTGTGCTTAGTATAGGATGAGATGGCACTGCCCCCTATTGCCTGTTGTATATAATATAGGATGAGATGGGTACTGCCCCCTAGTGTTTGTTGTACATAATACAGGATGAGATGGGCACTGCCCCCTATTCCCTGTTGTATATAATGTAGGATGAGAGGGGCACTGCCCCCTAGTGTTTGTTATATATAATATAGGATGAGATGGCACTGCCGCCTATTGCTTGTTGTATATAATATAAGATGAGATGGGTACTGCCCCCTATTGCTTGTTGTATATAATATAAAATGAGATGGGCACTGCCCCCTGTTCCCTGTTGTATATAATATAGGATGAGATAAGCACTGCCCCCTATTGCCTGTTGTATATAATATAGGACGAGATGGGCACTGCCCCCTATTGTCTGTTGTATATAATATAGGATGAGATGGGCACTGCCACCTATTGCTTGTTGTATATAATATAGGATGAGATGGCACTGCCCCCTATTGTCTGTTGTATATAATATAGGATGAGATGGGCACTGCCCCCTATTCCCTGTTGTATATAATGTAGGATGAGATGGGTACTGCCCCCTAGTGTTTGTTGTACATAATACAGGATGAGATGGGCACTGCCCCCTATTCCCTGTTGTATATAATATTGGATGAGATGGGCACTGCCCCCTATTGCTTGTTGTATATAATATAGGATGAGATGGGCACTGCCCCCTATTGCTTGTTGTATATAATATAGGATGAGATGGGCACTGCCCCCTATTCCCTGTTGTATAAAATGTAGGATGAGATGGGCACCGCCCCCTAGTGTTTGTTGTATATAATATAGAATGAGATGGGCACTGCCTTCTATTGCTTGTTGTATGTAATATAGGATGAGATGGGCACTGCCCCCTATTGCCTGTTGTATATAATATAGAATGAGATGGGCACTGCCCCTGTTCCCTGTTGTATATAATATAGGATGAGATGGGCACTGCCCCCTACTGTTTGTTGTACATAATACAGGATGACATGGGCACTGCCCCCTATTGCTTGTTGTATATAATATAGGATGAGATGGGCACTGCCCCCTAGTGTTTGTTGTACATAATACAGAATGAGATGGGCACTGCCCCCTATTGCATGTTGTATATAATATAGGATGAGATGGGCACTGCCCCCTATTCCCTGTTGTATAAAATGTAGGATGAGATGGGCACCGCCCCCTAGTGTTTGTTGTATATAATATAGAATGAGATGGGCACTGCCTTCTATTGCTTGTTGTATGTAATATAGGATGAGATGGGCACTGCCCCCTATTGCCTGTTGTATATAATATAGAATGAGATGGGCACTGCCCCCTGTTCCCTGTTGTATATAATATAGGATGAGATGGGCACTGCCCCCTACTGTTTGTTGTACATAATACAGGATGACATGGGCACTGCCCCCTATTGCTTGTTGTATATAATATAGGATGAGATGGGCACTGCCCCCTAGTGTTTGTTGTACATAATACAGAATGAGATGGGCACTGCCCCCTATTGCATGTTGTATATAATATAGGATGAGATGGGCACTGCCCCCTATTCCCTGTTGTATAAAATGTAGGATGAGATGGGCACTGCCCCCTAGGGTTTGTTGTATATAATATAGAATGAGATGGGCACTGCCCCTATTGCTTGTTGTATATAATATAGGATGAGATGGGCACTGCCCCCTAGTGCTTGTTGTATATAATATAGGATGAGATGGGCACTGCCCCCTAGTGCTTGTTGTATATAATATAGTATTAGATGGGCACTGCCCCCTATTGCTTGTTGTATATAATATAGGATGAGATGGGCACTGCCCCCTATTCCCTGTTGTATATAATATAGGATGAGATGGGCACTGCCCCCTATTGCTTGTTGTATATCATATAGGATGAGATGGGCACTGCCCCCTATTGCCTGTTGTATAAAATGTAGGATGAGATGGGCACTGCCCCCTAGTGTTTGTTGTATATAATATAGTATTAGATGGGCACTGCTCCCTATTGCTTGTTGTATATAATATAGGATGAGATGGGCACTGCCTGCTATTGCTTGTTGTATATAATATAGGATGAGATGGCACTGCCCCTATTGCTTGTTGTATATAATATAGGATGAGATGGCACTGCTCCCTATTGCCTGTTGTATATAATATAGGATGAGATGGGCACTGCCCTTATTGCTTGTTGTATATAATATAGGATGAGATGGGCACTGCCCCCTATTGCTTGTTGTATATAATATAGGATGAGATGGGCACTACCCCCTATTGCTTGTTGTATATAATATAAGATGAGATGGGCACTGCCCCCTATTGCTTGTTGTATATAATATAGGATGAGATGGGCACTGCCCCCTATTGCTTGTTGTATATAATAAAGGATGAGATGTGCACTGCACCCTATTGCCCATTGTATATAATAAAGGATGAGATGGGCACTGCCCCCTATTCCCTGTTGTATATAATATATGATGAGCTGGGCACCGCCCCCTATTGCATGTTGTATATAATATAGGATGAGATGGGCACTGCCCCCTATTGCATGTTGTATATAATATAGGATGAGATGGGCACTGCCCCCTTTTGCTTGTTGTATATAATATAGGATGAGATGGGCACCGCCCCCTATTGCATGTTGTATATAATATAGGATGAGATGGGCACTGCCCCCTATTGCATGTTGTATATAATATAGGATGAGATGGGCACAGCCCCCTATTGCATGTTGTATATAATATAGGATGAGATGGGCACTGCCACCTATTGCCTGTTGTATATAATATAGGATAAGATGGGCACTGCCACCTATTCCCTGTTTTATATAATATAGGATAAGATGGGCACTGCCACCTATTGCCTGTTGTATATAATATAGGATGAGATGGCACTGCCCCCTATTGCCTGTTGTATATAATATAGAATTAGATGGGCACTGCCCCTATTCCCTGTTGTATATAATATAGGATGAGATGGGCATTGCCCCCTATTACTTGTTGTATATAATATAGGATGAGATGGGCACTGCCACCTATTCCCTGTTTTATATAATATAGGATAAGATGGGCACTGCCCCCTATTGCCTGTTGTATATAATATAGGATGAGATGGGCACAGCCCCCTATTGCTTGTTGTATATAATTTTGGATTAGATGGGCACTGCCCCCTATTGCTTGTTGTATATAATATAGGATGAGATGGGCACTGCCCCCTATTGCCTGTTGTATATAATATAGGATGAGATGGGTACTGCCCCCTATTGCTTGTTGTATATAATATAGGATGAGATGGGCACTGCCTGCTATTGCTTGTTGTATGTAATATAGGATGAGATGGGCACTGCCCCCTATTGCTTGTTGTATATAATATAGAATGAGATGGGCACTGCCCACTATTGCCTGTTGTATATAATATAGGATGAGATGGGCACTGCCCCCTATTGTCTGTTGTATATAATTGTAACAGAATCATACAAGGGGTGTATGTAAGTAGCAGACTTACCAGAGCCCTTTTTCCCATGGGAAGTGAAAGAGTTAAGCCTCCTACAACAGACTAATTAAGCCCAGCTTCATTCTGACTTAAAAGAACTACTGAGCACCCAGCAGGTTGGGTTCAGTCTGGACTGAGAGCCAGGAGAGACAGCGCTGCCTGCTGATTTACAGGCCTGTAGATATGACCCGCTTTCTTTTGCATTAGTTTATGGTAGTGAGGAAACTGCTATTTCTGTTTAGTTAGTGCTTCAAGGAAGCTAGGCTTTGTTTTGTATTTTTGTTTGTATGTGCTGACCAAGTTTTCAGTAAAGCTCCTTAAAGCTATATATGGCCTCCTGAGCTACTTCATTACAGAGACGGTCAACAGGGCATTGACCCCGGAAGTGGCAGCCAGTCTGTCACAATAATATAGGATGAGATGGGCACTGCACCCTATTGCCCATTGTATATAATATAGGATGAGATGGGCACTGCACCCTATTGCCCATTGTATATAATATAGGATGAGATGGGCACTGCACCCTATTGCCCATTGTATATAATAAAGGATGAGATGGGCACTACCCCCTATTTCCTGTTATATATAATATAGGATGAGCTGGGCACCGCCCCCTATTGCTTGTTGTGCATAATACAGGATGAGATGGAGACTGGGCACAGAGTACACGAGGGATGTGATATAGGATCTGGGCACAGAGTACACGAGGGATGTGATATAGGATCTGGGCACTGGGTACACGAGGGATGTGATATAGGATCTGGGCACAGAGTACACGAGGGATGTGATATAGGATCTGGGCACAGGGTACACGAGGGATGTGATATAGGATCTGGGCACAGGGTACACGAGGGATGTGATATAGGACGTGGGCACAGGGTACACGAGGGATGTGATATAGGATGTGGGCACAGGGTACACGAGGGATGTGATATAGGATCTGGGCACAGGGTACACGAGGGATGTGATATAGGATCTGGGCACAGGGTACACGAGGGATGTGATATAGGATCTGGGCACAGGGTACACGAGGGATGTGATATAGGATCTGGGCACAGGGTACACGAGGGATGTGATATAGGATGTGGGCACAGGGCACACGAGGGATGTGATATAGGATCTGGGCACAGAGCACACGAGGGATGTGATATAGGATCTGGGCACAGGGTACACGAGGGATGTGATATAGGATCTGGGCACAGGGTACACGAGGGATGTGATATAGGATCTGGGCACAGAGTACACGAGGGATGTGATATAGGATCTGGGCACAGAGTACACGAGGGATGTGATATAGGATCTGGGCACAGAGTACACGAGGGATGTGATATAGGATCTGGGCACAGGGTACACGAGGGATGTGATATAGGATCTGGGCACAGAGTACACGAGGGATGTGATATAGGATCTGGGCACAGAGTACACGAGGGATGTGATATAGGATCTGGGCACAGGGCACACGAGGGATGTGATATAGGATCTGGGCACAGGGCACACGAGGGATGTGATATAGGATCTGGGCACAGGGCACACGAGGGATGTGATATAGGATCTGGGCACAGGGTACACGAGGGATGTGATATAGGATCTGGGCACAGGGTACACGAGGGATGTGATATAGGATCTGGGCACAGGGCACACGAGGGATGTGATATAGGATCTGGGCACAGGGCACACGAGGGATGTGATATAGGATCATGTATGATGATGTATGTATTATATATTATTATTGTTATTGTAGTATGTATATCTGTATTACGATGTATTATTATGTATGTAATATAATGTATGTTGTAACGGATCTACTGGCACCCCGACCGGGTACCTCCGTTGATAGACGCGTCCTAGTTTGCGCCGAGGCCTACAAGCACCGCACCGGACACCTCAACCACCACAGACTCCACAACCGCCGTAGTTTAGCTGGAGCCGCGCCGTCTTCCTTCCACCCTGTATGAATCTCCAGCATCCAGGGCCGTGTGGGGAAGACCTCTCCTCCAAGGAGGACACATCAGGAACAAGCGTTCAGTAGTTACAGCTCAAGGGAGTATGCAAAAGCATAGCAATCCCCAGTATGATAGTGCCATCCCCTCCAATAACGAGATGAGACTACGTTTTGAAGGGTCAAGAAGAACTATAACTTTAATGACAGGGGATCTCCTTTTATGCAATGGTGCCCTCTGAAGGGCTACACCCACATAATTATCACAGCCAATTAGATACATGGTTCAACCCCCACGTCTCCTCCCCTCAGATAACAGGTAACACAATTAAAACGGACACAATTTTAACCACATTCTGGATGTACCCCAAAAACAGGGGGTACACCTTTAAGTCCAGCACCGTTTAATAGCTCTCACCCAGGGGAACAACATATTTAAAAATGGCATGAATCAGACCAGGGGTTCAAAAGTTAGTAAAAGTATGTTTTTCACATAACACACAGACATGTCACATATCCCCCACACAATACACATATAGGACATTAGGTGTGGTCACCCCTCCCTGAGGCAACTTGATATAATCAGACAATGATTAAATCAGCCTTCTTTGTTCTTATCTGAGAATGAAAAACAGTTTATACAATCGACTTTATTATCTGTAACAGGATTATCTATTAGCCTAGTAGCTGTGATATTCTGAGCCAATATATTCTGTAGAACATAAAACAACATATCTACAGTACAGCAATGTGATCATATTTTAACCAAGAATTAAATAATCATAAAACAGGGTAAAACAGTGATGGGTTCCATTACAGCTGGGGTCTGAGCGCACAAAACTACCGAATAGCGCTCAGATCATCTTCACACAGTTCAATTGCCATGGAGCTAAAGTCTTTCCCATAGTCTTTCATTATATGAATGGGCTCCATGGCATAGCTATCTGTGGTATCATGGTTCACACAGTGCAAGTACCGAATGACCCCCCTGTATGTAAAGGGCCAGAATGAGTGACATACACTCTGGTATGGCCGAATACTGTGTTTAAAGGGCAATATGTACCAGGGCCATAGTCGCAGGGCAGGAGGCTGGCAAACAGTCCTCTCCAAAACAAATTATTCAGTAGTTTTGTGCGCTCAGATCCCAGCTATCTGGGGATATGTGAAATGTGAGTACATGTGAATTGCAGTAATGCTGATGGGTTGTCAAACTAGAGAATTGACCATCAAATACTTTTGTCCGGACATCCCCAGGCCGATCCGTTGGGATCAGACCGTGTATGCCGGCTTATGGTCACTGGGGAGGTGTGTAACGGAATCCATCACTGTTTTACCCTGTTTTATGGTTGTTATTATTATGGTTAAAATATGATCCTACTAATATACTGTATGTAGGATGGTTTATGCTCTGCAGAATATTAGCCCAGACTATTGCAGACCTTGGCATAATAGATAATCCTATTACAGAGACTCCTCATAAGATAAGGAAGTCTATTGTTTAAAGTGTTTTCATTCTCAGACATAAGAACAAAGAAGGATGATATAATCCATGTCTGATTGTATCAAAGTTGCCAGGTAGCCTCAGGGAGGTGTGACCCACCTATTGTCTTTTTATGTGTATTGTGTGGCCAACTATGAGGGATATGTGAAATGTCTGTGTGTTATGTGTAAAAGATACTTTTACTAACTTTTGAACCCCTGGTCTGATTCATGCCATTTTTTAATATGTTGTTCCACAATTTATGTTGTTCATAAAAATGTAAGATTTATTTATGTACTATGTAAAATAATAAAGTTATAAAAATGTGTAAGTTTTAGCTGGGAGATAATTGAGTAGATACAGTAATAAACTCGATTATCTCCCAAGCAGGAGGGGAGGTAAACTGTGGGCGTTACTATTGTGTTATTGGTTGTTTATACCTCCCCCTGGGTGTGTTCTGTTTATCTGACTGTAATAAAAACCAGGCTGGGTGTGCCAGCAAGAGAGTTCTACTTGACCCTTCAAAACGTAGCCTCGTCTCATTCTTGGAGGGAATTGCTATATCATACTGGGGATTGCTATGCGCTACATACTCCCTTGAGCTTTAAACTACTGAACCCTTGTTCCTGATGTACTCTCCTTGGAGGAGAGGTCTTCCCCACACGATCCTGGATGCTGGAGATTCATACAGGGTGGAAGGAAGACGGCGCGGCTCCAGTTAAGCTACGGCGGTTGTGGAGTCTGTGGTGGTTGTGGTGTCCGGTGCGGTGCTTGTAGTCCTTGGCGCAAGCTAGGACGCGTCCATCAACGGAGGTACCCGGTCGGGGTGCCAGGAGATCCGTTACAATGTATATAGTATGTATGATGTATGTATGTATGATGCATGTTTGATGCATGCTATTGGTGGTTGTGTTCTGTTGCATGAAGAATAATAAAAGACTAAAGGTCGGCAATGTCCAAGTTTTCTTTATTACTATTTTATTCTCATGCTGCCCGTGACCCCTCAGCTGACCCTCATACATATTAACAAGCAAATAACAGACATAGTTAGATGGTCAGCTCTTGGCTCCAGTCACTCCACCTAGAGGGGTAGTACAGGTCCCGGCAGCGCAGGCGCAGTGACATCACGATGCTGCTGATGGTCAGATTCTGATGTCCTTCCACTAACACGTTACTCTGAAAGAGGATGAATATTGTGAGTGAAATAATAGTGTTTGTGCAGTATTACTTTGTAATGATGATACTATGAGTAATAATGTCTTGTGTGATATAACCATGTATGTAATAATACTGTATGTAATAATACTGTATGTGATACTGTGTGTAATAACCCTGTAGGTACTTTCCTGTTTAATGCTAGCACACGTGCATCTCCTTATGTGCACGCACGCATGCTGCACTGCCCTGCGCCGATGAAGCCGTCTCCTTGTGGCTGGTAAGTGTTAAGGGGTTTTGAATAATATCGCTATCACATATATAGTTGTCGGCATTGCGGGCTTACCAAAAGTTGTTGGTACCGCAATGTTAAAACTGCGGGCTAGGCTGCACCGCAGCTGCGGCTCTCTCAAAGCGAGGGCCACAGTTATGGCCAGGCAATGAGCGCCAAAAGCAGAGACAGGCAGGACGGGTCGAAAATGCAAGGTTAGCTGTTTGCAGCCCATAGGGCCGCAAAGCGAGGCGAGATGTTGAGGCCCTATCATCGCGAGGCCCCCCCGGCTTGCATCACCCTCAGTGTTTCCTTCCCCTCATCCTCCTCCCTCTCCCCTCACTTACCTTGATCAGCTGCTCTCCATGGCGTCGTCCGCCTGTGTCCACCCAGCATATGCTAATGACGTGACGCGCATGTGACATCACGTCATTAGCATATGCTGGCTCCCGACACAGCCGGAATAAGTCATGGAGAGCAGCAGGAGCAGCTGATCAAGGTAAGTTAGGGGAAAGGGGGCTCATGGCAAGGCCCCCAGGGCTTGCATCGCCCCCATTGGCTCCTCCTTCCTTCCCCTCATTCTCCTTCCTTCCCCTCATTCTCCTTCTTCATCCTCCTACTCCCTTTACCCCTCTCAAATTACCTCCTCACTTACCTTCATCAGCTGCTCTCTATCGCGTCTTCTGTGTCTGGACCCGACATATGCTAATGACATGATATCACATGTGCGTCACGTCATTAGCATATGCTGGCTCCCGTCACAGCCGGAAGATGCCATGGAGAACAGCTGATGAAGGTAAGTGAGGGGGGTAATTTGAGAGGGGGGAAAGGGAGGAGGAGGATGAGGGAGGAGGATGTAAAGGGGGAGGGAAATAGACACAGGGGGAAGTGACACAGGGGAGGGAGAGGGCAGGGGAAGAGACACAGGGGAGGGAGAGGGCAGGGGAAGAGACACAGGGGAGGGAGAGGGCAGGGGAAGAGACACAGGGGAGGGAGAGGGCAGGGGAAGAGACACAGGGGAGGGAGAGGGCAGGGGAAGAGACACAGGGGAGGGAGAGGGCAGGGGAAGAGACACAGGGGAGGGAGAGGGCAGGGGAAGAGACACAGGGGAGGGAGAGGAGGAGGGGAAGAGACACAGGGGAGGGAGAGGAGGAGGGGAAGAGACACAGGGGAGGGAGAGGAGGAGGGTAAGAGACACAGGGGAGGGATAGGGCAGGGGAAGAGACACAGGGGAGGGAGAGGGCAGGGGAAGAGACACAGGGGAGGGAGAGGGCAGGGGAAGAGACACAGGGGAGGGGGAAGGAGACACAAAGGGAGGGGGAGGAGGAGGAAAGGAGACACAAGGGAGGAAGTAGATGGTGGGAGAGGTTCGCGATGAGCGCTGAAGGTGGTCCCATTGGGTTGCAAAATGCATTCCCAGCATTACAATTTTATTGCCGTCATTTTTGACGGGCAAGTCGCTAGTGTAAATAATAATACTGTACATAATGATACTGTATGTTCAATAATACTGTGTGTGTAATAATAATGTATAGGTTATAATGTGTGTAATGATACTGCATGTAATAATAATGTGGTGTGTGTAATATTAGTGTATAGTGATACAGCGTGTGTATTAATACTGTGTATGGAATAATAATGTTTGTGTAGTATTATTGTGCAGAGTGTGTGTGTTATAATACAGTGGATACAAAAAGTCTACACACCACTGTTAAAATGTCAGGTTTCTGTGCTGTAAAAAATTAGACAAAGATAAATCATTTCAGAACTTTTTCCACCTTTAATGTGACCTATAAACTGTACAACTCAATTGAAAAACAAACTGAAATCTTTTAGGTAGAGGGAAGAAAAAAATATAAAAATAAAATAATATGGTTGCATAAGTCTGCACACCCTTAAACTAATACTTTGTTGAAGCCCCATGTGATCAGTCTTTTTGGGTATGAGTCTATCAGCATGGCACATTTTGAGTTGGCAAGATTTGCCCACTCTTCTTTGCTCTGTCAGATTGCGAGGGCATCTCCTGGGCACAGCCCTCTTCAGATCACCCCACAGATTTTCAATCGGATTCAGGTCTGGGCACTGGCTGGGCCATTTCAAAACTTTAATCTTCTTCTGGTGAAGCCATTCCTTTGTTGATTTGGATGTATGCTTTGGGTCGTTGTCATGCTGAAAGATGAAGTTCCTCTTCATGTTCAGCTTTCTAGCAGAAGCCTGAAGGTTTTGTGCCAAGATTGACTGGTATTTGGAACTGTTCATAATTCCCTCTATCTTAACTAAGGCCCCAGTTCCAGCTGAAGAAAAACAGCCCCAAAGCATGATGCTGCCACCACCATGCGTCATTGTGGGTATGGTGTTCTTTTGGTGATGTGCAGTGTTGTTTTTGCGCCACACATATCTGTTGGATTATGGCCAAAAAGTTCAACCTTGGTTTCATCAGACCATAACACCTTTTCCCACATGCTTTTGGGAGACTTCAGATGTGTTTATGCAAAATGTAGCCTTGCTTGGATGTTTTTCTTCGTAAGAAAAGCTTTCGTCTTGCCACTCTACCCCATAGCCCAGACATATGAAGAATACGGGAGATTGTTGTCACATGTACCACACAGCCAGTACTTGCCAGATATTCCTGCAGCTCCTTTAATGTTCCTGTAGGCCTCTTGGTAGCCTCCCAGACCAGTATTCTTCTAATTTTTCATCAATTTTGGAGGGAGCTCCAGTTCTTGGTAATGTCACTGTTGTGCCATATTTTCTCCACTTGATGATGACTGTCTTCACTGTGTTCCATGGTATATCTAATACCTTGGGAATTCTTTTGTACCCTTCTCCTGACTGATACCTTTTAACAATGAGATCCCTCTGATGCTTTGGAAGCTCTCTGTGCATTATGGCTTTTGCTGTGGGATGCGACTAAGAAAATTTCAGGAAACTAGAGCAGCTGAACTTTATTTGGGGTTAATCAGAGGCACTTTAAATGATGGCAGGTGTATGCTGACTCCTATTTAACATGATTCGGAATGTGATTGCTTAATTCTGAACACAGCTACATCCCCAGTTATAAGAGGGTGTGCAGACTTATGCAGCCACATTATTTTATTTTTTCTTTTCTTCCCTCCACCTAAAAGATTTCATTTTGTTTTTCAATTGAGTTGTACAGTTTATAGGTCACATTAAAGGTGGGAAAAGTTCTGAAATGATTTATCTTTGTCTCATTTATTTACAGCACAGAAACCTGACATTTTAACAGGGGTGTGTAGACTTTTTATATCCACTGTATATATTGTTTGTAATGATACTGTGGTATTTATACTCTGTCTAATATTACCGTGTGTAATAGGACTGCAATTATAACAATATGTCTTAATAATACTGCAGGTGTAACAGAATAATAATAATACTCTATGTGTGTGTAACATATAGTGTGTGCATTTGTAGTAATACTGTGCCCATGTTATACTTCTCTGTATGCGCCTTTAATACTTCCTATTTTAATAGTGCAAGTCCCGTCTAATACTTCCTGTTTTAATAGTGCAAGTCCCGTCTAATACTTCCTGTTTTAATAGTGCAAGTCCCGTCTAATACTTCCTGTGTCTAATAATACTTCACATCCATGTAATACCTCCCGTGTACGCATATTGTATCTATTTAGATTGTCCTTGTGTAATAATACTGAGTATCCATGTAATACTTTCTGTGTATAATAATGCTGGGTATCCAAATAATACTTTACATAGTAATATAGTAATTTAGGTTGAAAATAAACTTTAGCCCATCAAGATCAACCTTTTTAGATCTCCTCTGATCTGCAATACAGGGAATTATTGTTAATTGATCCAGAGGAAGTAACAGAAAAAATCCCCCAGTGATAGAGACACATGGCATGCCCAAGCACTAAACTGGCAGGGTAATGAACCCTGCAATGAGCGGCCGGGCAGGCGCAAGTAAAGGGTCGCGATGGTCAATAGTACTGCATATCCATGTAATAATACTATGTACCATTAATACTCTCTGCAGTATTTTCTGGGGTCACTCACCTGGGTGTTGTCTCGGTTGGTGAGTCTGATCTCAAACAGCAGAGGGAAGTAAGGGCGAGGGCAGGGCCAGCTGGAGGGGTACTGCCAGGAGACCCCCAGGTTCCCTGCACCTAACTTCCTTATTGCCACGTCCTCTGGGGGTCTGGGGGTCACTGCAAGACACATCAGAGAGTATATACAGTATGGAGTGGTACATATATAGTGTACAGTGTGTATATACCCCGTGTACTCACCAATATCACGGACATGGAAGGACTTCCTCCCAGACATGGTGAAGGTCTCCGTCCTCCCCTCCACACTCACATCAATGACACTGATTTGTTCTCCAAAGGGACAGGATTTGGGGAGGGTCATGTTAAACTTCAGAGGCTCATCTTCCCCTGGGCTGCTCATGTACACCCACGGGTGCTCCTGTAGTGGGCTGAGAAAGAAGGGGCTCAGACCCCCAGCATAACTGCAGCCCCTATCTGCAACCCCCATACTAACAATCAACCCCTGCTGCACAACCTTACCCGTCACGCAACCCCCGCCCCATACTAACAATCAACCCCTGCTGCACAACCTTCCCCGTCACGCAACCCCATACTAACAAGCAACCCCCCCCCGGCCACACAACCCCCTATCTGCAACCCCCATACTAACAAGCAACCCCTGCTGCACAACCTTCCCCGCCACACAACCCCCCTATCTGCAACCCCCATACTAACAAGCAACCCCCCCTATCTGAAACCCCCATACTAACAAGCAACCCCTGCTGCACAACCCCCCCACCACACAGTCCCCCTATCTACAACCCCCATACTAACAAGCAACCCCCGACGCACAACCCCCCCCCCCCAAAGAACATACTCTGAAGAGTTTAGACCTTCTGTACTTTGCACACTCACCTCTCGCCGCCCCTCACTCTGTACACGCTCATCTCCATGTCTATGGGGACTGTACATTGCAGAACAGGACTGGTCAGGGACTCCATGTAGCAGGAAATGCTCAGATCTGGGGACAAAGTATAATTAGAGACTATGATGTAGTGTGGCCCCTGGGGCCCCTGAGTGCTAAGCGGACTGTACACTGCAGAACAGGACTGGTCAGGGAGTCCATGTAACAGGAAATGCTCAGATCTGGGGACAAGGTGTCATTATAGACTATGATGTAGTGTGGCCCCTGGGGCCCCTGAGTGCTCACCCTGGTGTCTAATCAGCAGATACACCCATGTGATCAGGTTGCCCTGGGGGTCCCAGCAGGTGTAGTTCCCGGCGTCGGGCTCATCCAGGTCATGCAATGTGTGACTCTCCATATCAGATCCTTCTGGTGACCTCCATATAATGTCTGTGTGTGAGTCGCACTGCAGGGTATACGTGCCATGGAGTCCGACTTCTTCATCTGGGGAGGACACGTGTTACACCCCGTAATCTCACAACTAACACCCCAAACTACATGGCATTATCTTATCTACAAATGACAAAGTAGAATCATATCCTCTTGTTTTTAGTTAGTAATTGAGGGTGTCCAATCCATGACCTCTATCCATGTAGGTGAGGCTACTCGGGGGTCACCAGATAATATCACTAATGTGGAGGATCTGTCACCAATGTCTGCACACTGTACTAACCACCCAACCAAACCACAACACACTGTACTAACCACCCAACCAAACCACAACATACTGTACTAACCACCCAACCAAACTACAACACACTGTACTAACCACCCAACCAAACCACAACATACTGTACTAACCACCCAACCAAACTACAACACACTGTACTAACCACCCAACCAAACCACAACATACTGTACTAACCACCCAACCAAACCACAACACACTGTACTAACCATCCAACCAAACCACAACACACTGTACTAACCACCCAACCAAACCACAACACACTGTACTAATCACCCAACCAAACCACAACACACTGTACTAACCACCCAACCAAACCACAACACACTGTACTAACCATCCAACCAAACCACAACACACTGTACTAACCATCCAACCAAACCACAACACACTGTACTAATCACCCAACCAAACCACAACACACTGTACTAATCACCCAACCAAACCACAACACACTGTACTAACCATCCATCCAACCAAACCACAACATACTGTACTAACCACCCAACCAAACCACAACACACTGACCTAACCACCCAACCAAACCAAAACACACTGTACTAACCACCCAACCAAACCACAACACACTGTACTAACCACCCAACCAAACCGCAACATACTGTACTAACCACCCAACCAAACCGCAACATACTGTACTAACCACCCAACTAAACCGCAACACACTGTACTAACCACCCAACCAAACCACAACACACTGTACTAACCACCCAACCAAACCGCAACATACTGTACTAACCACCCAACTAAACCGCAACACACTGTACTAACCACCCAACCAAACCGCAACACACTGTACTAACCACCCAACTAAACCGCAACATACTGTACTAACCACCCAACTAAACCGCAACACACTGTACTAACCACCCAACCAAACCGCAACACCCTGTACTAACCACCCAACAAAACCGCAAAACACTGTACGAATCACCCAACCAAACCACAACACACTGTACTAATCACCCAACCAAACCGCAACATACTGTACTAACTACCAACCAAAACAAAACACACTGTACTAACCACCCAACCAAACCGCAACACACTGTACTAACCACCCAACCAAACCGCAACACACTGTACTAACCACCCAACAAAACCGCAACACACTATACTCATCACCCAACCAAACCACAACACACTGTACTAACCACCCAACCAAACCGCAACACACTGTACTAACCACCCAACCAAACCGCAACACACTGTACTAACCACCCAACCAAACCGCAACACACTGTACTAACCACCCAACAAAACCGCAACACACTGTACTCATCACCCAACCAAACCACAACACACTGTACTAACCACCCAACCAAACCGCAACACACTGTACTAACCACCCAACCAAACCGCAACACACTGTACTAACCACCCAACCAAACCGCAACACACTGTACTAACCACCCAACCAAACCGCAACACACTGTACTAACCATCCATCCAACCAAACCACAACACACTGTACTAACCACCCAACCAAACCGCAACACACTGTACTAACCACCCAACCAAACCGCAACACACTGTACTAATCACCCAACCAAACCGCAACACACTGTACTAATCACCCAACGAAACCGCAGCATACTGTACTAACCACCCAACAAAACCGCAACACACTGTACTAATCACCCAACCAAACCGCAACACACTGTACTAATCACCCAACCAAACCGCAACATACTGTACTAACCACCCAACCAAACCGCAACACACTGTACTAACTACCAACCAAAACAAAATACACTGTACTAACCACCCAACCAAACCGCAACACACTGTACTAACCACCCAACCAAACCGCAACACACTGTACTAACCACCCAACCAAACCGCAACACACTGTACTAACCACCCAACCAAACCGCAACACACTGTACTAACCACCCAACCAAACCCCAACACACTGTACTAACCACCCAACCAAACCGCAACACACTGTACTAACCACCCAACCAAACCGCAACACACTGTACTAACCACCCAACCAAACCACAACATACTGTACTAACCACCCAACCAAACCGCAACACACTGTACTAACCACCCAACCAAACCACAACACACTGTACTAACCACCCAACCAAACCGCAACACCGTGTACTAACCCTCATCAGCTGATAATTGTGCTTGTTTGAGGGTATGCCAGGGGGGCTGGTGCATAGGGGCAAATGGGCATCCGCCCTCCCTATATGAATGGCCTCACTTTAATTTTAAAAAATCTAAAAAATAATTTATCATGTTATATCTTCTGTTTTTAAAATATCTGCTGCTATCACTGGTGTCTTGCCTTTCCCCCCTGCTGGTGTCTAGCCTTTCCCCCTGCTTGTGTCTAGCCTTTCCCCCTGCTTGTGTCTTGCCTTTCCCCCCTGCTGGTGTCTTGCCTTTCCCCCCTGCTGGTGTCTTGCCTTTCCCCTGCTGGTGTCTTGCCTTTCCCCCCTGCTGGTGTCTTGCCTTTCCCCCCTGCTGGTGTCTTGCCTTTCCCCCCTGCTGGTGTCTTGCCTTTTCCCCCCTGCTGGTGTCTTGCCTTTTCCCCCCTGCTGGTGTCTTGCCTTTCCCCCCCTGCTGGTGTCTTGCCTTCCCCCCCCCCTGCTGGTGTCTTGCCTTTTCCCCCCTG
Source organism: Discoglossus pictus (assembly GCA_027410445.1). Taxonomy (NCBI): domain Eukaryota; kingdom Metazoa; phylum Chordata; class Amphibia; order Anura; family Alytidae; genus Discoglossus; species Discoglossus pictus. The sequence continues at coordinate 4,060,133 of CM050163.1, forward strand.
CTGGTGTCTTGCCTTTTCCCCCCTGCTGGTGTCTTGCCTTTTCCCCCCTGCTGGTGTCTTGCCTTTTCCCCCCTGCTGGTGTCTTGCCTTTTCCCCCCTGCTGGTGTCTTGCCTTTTCCCCCTTGCTGGTGTCTTGCCTTCTCCCCCCTGCTGGTGTCTTGCCTTCTCCCCCCTGCTGGTGTCTTGCCTTCTCCCCCTGCTGGTGTCTTGCCTTTCCCCCCTGCTGGTGTCTTGCCTTCTCCCTCTGCTGGTGTCTTGCCTTTTCCCCCCTGCTGGTGTCTTGCCTTTCCTCCCTGCTGGTGTCTTGCCTTTCCCCCCTGCTGGCGTCTTGCCTTCTCCCCCTGCTGGTGTCCTGCCTTTCCCCTCTGCTGGTGTCTTGCCTTTTCCCCCTGCTGGCGTCTTGCCTTCTCCCCCTGCTGGTGTCTTGCCTTTCCTCCCTGCTGGTGTCTTGCCTTTCCCCCCTGCTGGTGTCTTGCCTTTTCCCCCCTGCTGGTGTCTTGCCTTCCCCCCCTGCTGGTGTCTTGCCTTTTCCCCCCTGCTGGTGTCTTGCCTTTTCCCCCCTGCTGGTGTCTTGCCTTTTCCCCCCTGCTAGTGTCTTGCCTTTTCCCCCCTGCTGGTGTCTTGCCTTTTCCCCCCTGCTGGTGTCCTGCCTTTCCCCTCTGCTGGTGTCTTGCCTTTCCCCCCTGCTGGCGTCTTGCCTTCTCCCCCTGCTGGTGTCTTGCCTTTCCTCCCTGCTGGTGTCTTGCCTTTCCCCCCTGCTGGTGTCTTGCCTTTTCCCCCCTGCTGGTGTCTTGCCTTTCCCCCCTGCTGGTGTCTTGCCTTTTCCCCCCTGCTGGTGTCTTGCCTTTTCCCCCCTGCTGGTGTCTTGCCTTTTCCCCCCTGCTGGTGTCTTGCCTTTTCCCCCCTGCTAGTGTCTTGCCTTTTCCCCCCTGCTGGTGTCTTGCCTTTCCCCCCCTGCTGGTGTCTTGCCTTTCCCCCCTGCTGGTGTCTTGTCTTTCCCCCCTGCTGGTGTCTTGCCTTTTCCCCCCTGCTGGTGTCTTGCCTTTTCCCCCCTGCTGGTGTCTTGCCTTTTCCCCCCTGCTGGTGTCTTGCCTTTCCCCCCTGCTGGTGTCTTGCCTTTCCCCCCTGCTGGTGTCTTGTCTTTCCCCCCTGCTGGTGTCTTGCCTTTTCCCCCCTGCTGGTGTCTTGCCTTTTCCCCCCTGCTGGTGTCTTGCCTTTTCCCCCCTGCTGGTGTCTTGCCTTTTCCCCCCTGCTGGTGTCTTGCCTTTCCTCCCTGCTGGTGTCTTGCCTTTCCCCTCTGCTGGTGTCTTGCCTTCTCCCCCCTGCTGGTGTCTTGCCTTTCCCCCCTGCTGGTGTCTTGCCTTTTCCCCCCTGCTGGTGTCTTGCCTTTTCCCCCCTGCTGGTGTCTTGCCTTTTCCCCCCTGCTGGTGTCTTGCCTTTCCCCCCTGCTGGTGTCTTGCCTTTTCCCCCCTGCTGGTGTCTTGCCTTTTCCCCCCTGCTGGTGTCTTGCCTTTTCCCCCCTGCTGGTGTCTTGCCTTCTCCCCCCTGCTGGTGTCTTGCCTTCTCCCCCCTGCTGGTGTCTTGCCTTTCCCCCCTGCTGGTGTCTTGCCTTTTCCCCCCTGCTAGTGTCTTGCCTTTTCCCCCCTGCTGGTGTCTTGCCTTTCCCCCCTGCTGGTGTCTTGCCTTTCCCCCCTGCTGGTGTCTTGCCTTTTCCCCCCTGCTGGTGTCTTGCCTTTTCCCCCCTGCTGGTGTCTTGCCTTTCCCCCCTGCTGGTGTCTTGCCTTTCCCCCCTGCTGGTTTCTTGCCTTTCCCCCCTGCTGGTGTCTTGCTTTTCCCCCCTGCTGGTGTCTTGCCTTTCCCCCCTGCTGGTTTCTTGCCTTCTCCCCCTGCTGGTGTCTTGCCTTTCCCCCCTGCTGGTGTCTTGCCTTCTCCCCCTGCTGGTGTCTTGCCTTTCCCCCCTGCTGGTGTCTTGCCTTCCCCCCTGCTGGTGTCTTCCTATCTAGTACTACAGATCAGAGTACATGTGAGAACTAAAAAAAAAAAAAAAACAGTCAAAATGCTGTCTTTGCCCAACCTGTGACTTGATCTGCAGCACTGAGCCTGTCTGACAGCTAACAGCATCAGCCAATCAGAAAGAATGGGAGGTGCTGCAGCTGTAGAGCCCTTCAGGGACGTCCCCTCTTACCGTCCCCAGTCGTCGTTGCTAGGAGATATAGATTGCATTTGCAGATTTGTTACTCACAGTTCAGTGGCCACGAATCAGGAATCAACGCTCGACTCGACTGTACCCACTGTGACAACGTGAGGCATAGGATGAAGATCTGGTGTGGCTGCATCTGAAAGGGAAATTAGAAAGTGACTCATCCACAGCATGACACTGGTGCCCACAAACACCACACACCCACTCAAACTTCCACAATAAGATTCAGTATATTAACAATCGTTTGTCCTACCCACTCAACTAGACATCAGTGTATGGCGCTACCCACTCAACTAGACATCAGTGTATGGTGCCACCCACTCAACTATACATCAGTGTATGGTGCTACCCACTCTACTAGACGTCAGTGTATGGTGCTACCCACCTCAACTAGACATCAATGTATGGTGCTACCCACTCCAACTAGACATCAGTGTATGGTGCTACCCACTACAACTAGACATCAGTGTATGGTGCTACCCACTCAACTAGACATCAGTGTATGGTGCTACCCACTCAACTAGATATCAGTGTATGGTGCTACCCACTCAACTAGATATCAGTGTATGGTGCTACCCACTCAACTAGACCTCAGTGTATGGTGCTACCCACTCAACTAGACATCAGTGTATGGTGCTACCCACTCAACTAGACATCAGTGTATGGTGCTACCCACTCAACTAGACATCAGTGTATGGTGCTACCCACCTCAACTAGACCACAGTGTATTAATTACACACTTTAAACACCCACCCAACTAGACCACAGTGTATGATATTACCCATCCCAACTAGACCAGAGTATATGATATTACCCACCCCAACTAGACCACAGTGTATGGTATTACCCATCCCAACTAGACCGCAGTGTATGATATTACCCATCCCAACTAGACCGCAGTGTATATAATTACCCATCCCAACTAGACGGCAGTGTATGATATTAACCATCCCAACTAGACCACAGTGTATGATATTACCCATCCCAACTAGACCAGAGTGTATGGTATTACCCACCCCAACTAGACCTCAGTGTATGATATTACCCACCCCAACTAGACCACTGTGTATGATATTACCCATCCCAACTAGGCCACTGTGTATGATATTACCCATCCCAACTAGACCAGAGTATATGATATTACCCATCCCAACTAGACCGCAGTGTATGATATTACCCATCCCAACTAGACCAGAGTATATGATATTACCCACCCCAACTAGACCAGAGTATATGGTATTACCCACCCCAACTAGACCGCAGTGTATGATATTACCCACCCCAACTAGACCAGAGTATATGGTATTACCCACCCCAACTAGACCACAGTGTATGGTATTACCCACCCCAACTAGACCACAGTGTATGATATTACCCACCCCAACTAGACCACAGTGTATGATATTACCCATCCCAACTAGACCAGAGTATATGATATTACCCACCGCAACTAGACCAGAGTATATGATATTACCCACCCCAACTAGACCATAGTGTATGGTATTACCCATCCCAACTAGACCACAGTGTATGATATTACCCACCCCAACTAGACCACAGTGTATGATATTACCCATCCCAACTAGACCAGAGTATATGGTATTACCCACCCCAACTAGACCGCAGTGTATGGTATTACCCATCCCAACTAGACCGCAGTGTATGATATTACCCATCCCAACTAGACCACAGTGTATGATATTACCCACCGCAACTAGACCAGAGTGTATGATATTACCCACCCCAACTAGACCATAGTGTATGGTATTACCCACCCCAACTAGACCACAGTGTATGGTATTACCCATCCCAACTAGACCACAGTGCTACCAACCTTAAAAATATCTTGCATGCCTAGTCAGGGGAGCCTGGCACTGTGTGTATGAAGGGAGCCTGGCACTGTGTGTATGAGGGGAGCCTGGCACTATGTGTATGAGGCAGCCTGGCACAGCCTGGCACTGTGTGTATGTGGCAGCCTGGCGCTATGTGTATGTGGCAGCCTGGCACTGTGTGTATGAGGGCAGCCTGGCACTGTGTGTGTGTAAGCAGCCTGGCACTGTGTGTGTGTGGGCAGCCTGGCACTGTGTGTATGAGGGGAGCCTGGCACTGTGTGTATGAGGACAGCCTGGCACTGTGTATGTGGGCAGCCTGGCACTGTGTGTATGAGGGCAGCCTGGCACTATATGTATGAGGGCAGCCTGGCACAGCCTGGTACTATGTGTATGAGGCAGCCTGGCACTGTGTGTATGAGGCAGCCTGGCACTGTGTGTATGAGGGAGCCTGGCACTGTGTGTATGTGGGGAGCCTGGCACTATGTGTATGAGGGTAGCCTGGCACTATGTGTATGAGGGAAGCCTGGCACTGTGTGTATGAGGCAGCCTGGCACTGTGTGTATGAGGGAGCCTGGCACTGTATGTATGTGGGGAGCCTGGCACTATGTGTATGAGGGGAGCCTGGCACTGTGTGTATGAGGGGAGCCTGGCACTATGTGTATGAGGGCAGCCTGGCACTATGTGTATGAGGCAGCCTGGCACTGTGTGTGTGTGTGGCAGCCTGGCACTGTATGTATGAGGGGAGCCTGGCACTGTGTGTATGTGAAGAGACTGGAGCTGTGTGTGTGAGGGCAGCCTGGCACTGTGTGTATGAGGGGAGCCTGGCACTGTGTGTGTGTGGGCAGCCTGGCACTGTATGTATAGGGGAGCCTGGCACTATGTGTATGTGGGCAGCCTGGCACTATGTGTAT
>CM050163.1:4065174-4138284 GCA_027410445.1 Discoglossus pictus
ATAATATAGGATTAGATGCACTGCCCCCTAGTGGCCTTGTTGTATATAATATTAGGTAGAGATGGGCAACTGCCCTCCTATTGCTGTTGTATATTATATAGGATGAGATGGGCACTGCCCCCTATTGCCTGTTGTATATAATATAGGATGAGATGGGCACTGCCCCCTAGTGTTTGTTGTATATAATATAGGATGAGAAGGGCACTGCCCCCTATTGCTTTTTGTATATAATATAGGATGAGATGGTCACTGCCCCCTATTGCGTGTTGTTTATAATATAGAATGAGATGGCACTGCCCCCCTATTGCCTGTTGTATATAATATAGGATGAGAATGGGCACTGCCCCTTTTGCGTGTTTTTAAAATATAGATGAGTTGGGCACTGCCCCTAGTGCTTGTTGTGTATAATATATGATGATATGGGCACTGCCCCCTATTGCTTGTTTTATATATTATAGGATGAGATGGCACTGCCCCCTATTGCTTGTTGTATATAATATAGGATGAGATAGGCACTGCCCCCCTATTGCCTGTTGTATATAATATAGGATGAGATGGGCACTGCCCCCTAGTGTTAGTTGTATATAATATAGGATGAGATGGGCACTGCCACGTATTGCGTGTTTTTTTATATAATATAGGATGAGATGGGCACTGCCCCCCTATTGCCTGTTTTATATAATATAGGATGAGATAGGCACTGCCCCCTATTGCTTGTTGTCTATAATATAGAATGAGATGGGCACTGCCCCCTAGTGTTTGTTGTATATAATATAGGATGAGATGGGCACTGCCCCCTATTGCCTGTTGTATATAATATAGGATGAGATGGGCACTGCCCCTAGTGTTTGTTGTATATAATATAGGATGAGATGGGCACTGCCCCCTATTGCTTGTATATAATATAGGATGAGATGGGCACTGCCACCTAGTGCTTGTTGTATATAATATAGGATGAGATGGGCACTGCCCCCTATTGCCTGTTGTATATAATATAAGATGAGATGGGCACTGCCCCCTAGTGTTTGTTGTATATAATATAGGATGAGATGGGCACTGCCCCCTATTGCTTGTTGTATATAATATAGAATGAGATGGGCACTGCCCCCTATTGCTTGTTGTATATGATATAGGATGAGATGGGCACTGCCCCCTATTGCCTGTTGTATATAATATAGAATGAGAAGGGCACTGCCCCCTATTGCCTGTTGTACATAATATATGATGAGATGGGCACTGCCCCCTATTGTTTGTTGTACATAATATAGGATGAGATGGGCACTGCCACCTAGTGCTTGTTGTATATAATATAGAATGAGATGGGCACTGCCCCCTATTGCCTGTTGTACATAATATAGGATGAGATGGGCACTGCCCCCTAGTGGTTGTTGTATATAATATAGGATGAGATGGGCACTGCCCCCTATTGCCTGTTGTATATAATATAGGATGAGATGGGCACTGCCCCCTATTGCCTGTTGTATATAATATAGGATGAGATGGGCACTGCCCCCTATTGCCTGTTGTATATAATATAGAATGAGATGGGCACTGCCCCCTATTGCCTGTTGTACATAATATAGGATGAGATGGGCACTGCCCCCCTAGTGGTTGTTGTATATAATATAGGATGAGATGGGCACTGCCCCCTAGTGTTTGTTGTATATAATATAGGATGAGATGGGCACTGCCCCCTAGTGTTTGTTGTATATAATATAGGATGAGATGGGCACTGCCCCCTATTGCCTGTTGTATATAATATATGATGAGATGGGCACTGCCCCCCTAGTGTTTGTTGTATATAATATAGGATGAGAAGGGCACTGCCCCCTATTGCTTTTTGTAAATAATATAGGATGAGATGGTCACTGCCCCCCTATTGCGTGTTGTTTATAATATAGAATGAGATGGGCACTGCCCCCTATTGCCTGTTGTATATAATATAGGATGAGATGGGCACTGCCCCCCTATTGCGTGTTTTTAAAATATAGAATGAGATGGGCACTGCCCCTAGTGCTTGTTGTATATAATATATGATGATATGGGCACTGCCCCCTATTGCTTGTTGTATATATTATAGAATGAGATGGGCACTGCCCCCTATTGCTTGTTGTATATAATATAGGATGAGATGGTCACTGCCCCCTATTGCGTGTTTTTTATATAATATAGGATGAGATGGGCACTGCCCCCCTATTGCCTGTTTTATATAATATAGGATGAGATAGGCACTGCCCCCTATTGCTTGTTGTCTATAATATAGGATGAGATGGGCACTGCCCCCTAGTGTTTGTTGTATATAATATAGGATGAGATGGGCACTGCCCCCTATTGCCTGTTGTATATAATATATGATGAGATGGGCACTGCCCCTAGTGTTTGTTGTATATAATATAGGATGAGATGGGCACTGCCCCCTATTGCTTGTATATAATATAGGATGAGATGGGCACTGCCCCCTATTGCGTGTTGTTTATAATATAGGATGAGATGGGCACTGCCCCCTATTGCCTGTTGTATATAATATAGGATGAGATGGGCACGGCCCCCTAGTGTTTGTTGTATATAATATAGGATGATATGGGCACTGCCCCCTATTGCTTGTTGTATATAATATAGAATGAGATGGGCACTGCCTGCTATTGCTTGTTGTATATAATATAGAATGAGATGGGCACTGCCCCCTATTGCTTGTTGTATATAATATAGGATGAGATAGGCACTGCCCCCTATTGCCTGTTGTATATAATATAGGATGAGATGGGCACTGCCCCCTATTGCGTGTGTTTTATAATATAGAATGAGATGGGCACTGCCCCTAGTGCTTGTTGTATATAATATATGATGATATGGGCACTGCCCCCTATTGCTTGTTGTATATAATATAGAATGAGATGGGCACTGCCTGCTATTGCTTGTTGTATATAATATAGAATGAGATAGGCACTGCCCCCTATTGCTTGTTGTATATAATATAGGATGAGATGGGCACTGCCCCCTATTGCCTGTTGTATATAATATAGGATGAGATGGGCACTGCCCCCTTTTGCTTGTTGTATATAATATAGGATGAGATGGGCACTGCCCCCTATTGCTTGTTGTATATTGTAGCGGAACCCATCACTGTTTTACCCTGTTTTATGATTATTATGGTTAAAATATGATCCTACAATATGTATGCTGGTTTATGCTCTGCAGAATATTAGCCAGACTTTTGCAGACCTAGGCTAATAGATAATCCTATTACAGAGATTCAAGAGATAAGAAAGTTGTAAAGGATCCTTGCATTTTCCAAAGTGTTTTCATTCTCAGATAAGAACAAAGAAGTGTAATTGAATCAATGTCTGATTGTATCAAAGTTGCCAGGGAGGTGTGACCCCCCTATTGTTCTCTTCATGTGTATTGTGTGTGGCCAAATATGGGCATGGGTATTACCTGTGGCCAAAGAGATGTATATATATTTCTGTAAAGGTAAATAAAGTCAGTATTCATTTGACTCCCAAATTGTGTGTCGTCCAATATGGGAGGTCGGGAATGGTGAGACTGTAGTGCCTCTTGGGTATTTTATCGTATACCAGCGGAGATTTTGGACTGCGTGTTCCTGCTCCGTTACATTGGCTGGCAGTGGTGGGATGGCGTCCTAGTAAGAGGAAAAGCAGCACGGAGACACCGGTAACGTTTGGAGTTACAAATTGAGGGCAACGCTAGTATCCGTACAGCGCCCCTGGCTACAGCAGGATGGAACCGGCTAGTTTTCAGACAGCGTTTCATGATGAGGAGGAGGAGGCGGCCGCGGACTACAGGGATGCAGACAGCAAGGAACTCTGGTATGATGCCCTGGAAGATGCCCAATGGCGGCGAGGTGAGAGTCTCCCCAGTGATGAGCAGCGGCTACAGAAGCGTGTGGCGATGCGGATGTATCTATTGGGAGAGCAGCCCCTGGATGAGTGGGTGACAAGACTAGAGACCCTGGTATGGCGAGAGCTCTGGCTAGACAACGCATACTAGGCCCTCTGGTGGCATACCGTTCGACTTACCCCCTGGACGTCTGAACACGACTTACCGGAGGGAGACGATTATAATGGCCCGGGTTTATTATGGGATGCCTTGGAGGACGATATTTATCTTGGCAGCACGGAGGGGTCTAGGTTTTGGGACATCTACGACTACCGGATGGGCATGTGTGTCTGGGATGACGAAGGCGAGGTGAGCAAAGACATGACCCACCTGGTAACGAGAGAGTGGGAGCTGGAGCAGGACTACCAACACCTGCTCAGCTTCGTGCAGCCCCAACCTACTCGACAAGCAGAACCAGACCTCATTGACTGGTCCTGGGATGACCTCCAGATGGCAGGTAGAGATGGGACCGAGGTCTCTCTACCGGCCCTACAGGGGGCAGAAGGTGTCGTCCTTCCCCCCCAGCGGCAGTGTGAACCCCAGGGGGCAGAAGGTGTCGTCCTTTCCTCCCCAGCGACAGTGTGTACCCCAGGTAGCTGAAGGTGTCGTCCTTCCCCCCCAGCGGCAGTGTGTACCCCAGGGAGCCGAAGGTGTCGTCCTTCCTCTCCAGCGGCAGTGTGTTCCCCAGGGGGCCGAAGGTGTCATCCTTCCCCCCCAGCAGCAGTGTGTACCCCAGGGAGCTGAAGGTGTCGGCCTTCCCCCCCCAGCGGCAGTGTGTACCCCAGGGAGCAGAAGGGGCCGTCCTTCCTCCCCAGCGGCAGTGTGAACCCCAGGGGGCAGAAGGTGTCGTCCTTTCCCCCCAGCGGCAGTGTGTACCCCAGGGTGCTGACGGTGTCGTCCTTCCTCCCCAGCGGCAGTGTGTACCCCAGGGAGCTGAAGGTGTCGGCCTTCCCCCCCAGCGGCAGTGTGTACCCCAGGGAGCTGAAGGTGTCGTCCTTCCTCCCCAGCGGCAGTGTGTACCCCAGGGAGCTGAAGGTGTCGGCCTTCCCCCACAGCGGCAGTGTGTACCCCAGGGAGCAGAAGGGGCCGTCCTTCCTCCCCAGCAGCAGTGTGAACCCCAGGGGGCAGAAGGTGTCGTCCTTCCCCCTCAGCGGCAGTGTGAACCCCAGGGGGCAGAAGGTGTCGTCCTTCCCCCCCAGCGGCAGTGTGTACCCCAGGGAGCAGAAGGTGTCGACCTTCCTCCACAGCGGCAGTGGGTACCCCAGGGGGCCAAAGGTGTCGTCCTTCCCCCCCAGCAGCAGTGTGAAACACAGGGGGCAGAAGGTGTCGTCCTTCCCCCCCAGCGACAGTTTACCCTAACCAGGGGAGACACCAAACTCCCAGACGGCGCAGATGGGACCGTGGTCTCTGCGCCCACAGCTTGTCCAGATCCCCAACTACCGTCACTGGGACAACCGGAGGAGGGGGTAAGTACAAATTCCCCTCTCCAGCTAACTTCTAATGTGGCCCCAGGGTTAACAGAGGAAATGTTAACCCCCACTGACCCCCACGTTTCCCTGGCTACTGAGCCGGAATATGTCCCAAGTACCCCAGCAGAAGAGCTGACAGCGGGGCAGAGTGCAGTCGGCCTCTGCCCTCCCTTTGTCCCTTGTACAGAGCAGGAGGTCCTGCAGGTTATACCAGCAGAAGAGCTGGCATCAGGGCAGAGTGCCGCTGGCCTCTGCCCCTCAAGTCCCCTCAGCGTGTTGCACCATCACCCCAGCAAAATATCCAGGTGCCTGGTTAGACTTCCCCCCAAAGGGGAGATGTGTGACGAAGTGCCCTTCGCCACTTTGGCTTAGAGAGGACTGTTTGCCAGCCTCCTGCCCTGCGACTATGGCCCTGGTACATATTGCCCTTTGGAACCAGTGTTCGGCCATACCAGAGTGTATATCACTCATTCTGGCCCTTTACATACAGGGGGGTCATTCGGTACTTGCCCTGTGTGAACCATGATACCCCAGATAACTGTGCCATGAAGCCCATTCATATAATGAAAGACTATGGGAAAGACTTTAGCTACATGGCAATTGAACTGTGTGAAGAGGATCTGAGCGCTATTCGGTAGTTTTGTGCGCTCAGATCCCAGCTATCTGGGGATATGGGAAATGTGAGTAAATGTGAATTGCAGTAATGCTGATGGGTTGTCCAACTAGCGAATTGACCAACAAATACTTTTGTCCGGACACCCCCAGGCCGATCCGTTGGGATCAGACCGTGTATGCCGGCTTATGGTCACGGGGGAGGTGTGTAGCGGAACCCATCACTGTTTTACCCTGTTTTATGATTATTATGGTTAAAATATGATCCTACAATATGTATGCTGGTTTATGCTCTGCAGAATATTAGCCAGACTTTTGCAGACCTAGGCTAATTGATAATCCTATTACAGAGATTCAAGAGATAAGAAAGTTGTAAAGGATCCTTGCATTTTCCAAAGTGTTTTCATTCTCAGATAAGAACAAAGAAGTGTAATTGAATCAATGTCTGATTGTATCAAAGTTGCCAGGGAGGTGTGACCCCCCTATTGTTCTCTTCATGTGTATTGTGTGTGGCCAAATATGGGCATGGGTATTACCTGTGGCCAAAGAGATGTATATATATTTCTGTAAAGGTAAATAAAGTCAGTATTCATTTGACTCCCAAATTGTGTGTTGTCCAATATGGGAGGTCGGGAATGGTGAGACTGTAGTGCCTCTTGGGTATTTTATCGTATACCAGCGGAGATTTTGGACTGCGTGTTCCTGCGCCGTTACATATATAATATAGGAAGAGATGGGCACTGCCCCCTATTGCTTGTTGTATATAATATAGGATGAGATGGCCACTGCCCCCTATTGCCTGTTGTATATAATATAGAATGAGATGGGCACTGCCCCCTATTGCTTGTTGTATATAATATAGGATGAGATGGGCACTGCCCCCTATTGCCTGTTGTATATAATATAGAATGAGATGGGCACTGCCCCCTATTGCCTGTTGTATATAATATAGAATGAGATGGGCACTGCCACCTATTGCTTGTTGTATATAATATAGGATGAGATGGGCACTGCCCCCTATTGCCTGTTGTATATAATATAGGATGAGATGGGCACTGCCCCCTATTGCTTGTTGTATATAATTGTAACAGAATCATACAAGGGGTGTATGTAAGTAGCAGACTTACCAGAGCCCTTTTTCCCATGGGAAGTGAAAGAGTTAAGCCTCCTACAACAGACTAATTAAGCCCAGCTTCATTCTGACTTAAAAGAACTACTGAGCACCCAGCAGGTTGGGTTCAGTCTGGACTGAGAGCCAGGAGAGACAGCGCTGCCTGCTGATTTACAGGCCTGTAGATATGACCCGCTTTCTTTTGCATTAGTTTATGGTAGTGAGGAAACTGCTATTTCTGTTTAGTTAGTGCTTCAAGGAAGCTAGGCTTTGTTTTGTATTTTTGTTTGTATGTGCTGACCAAGTTTTCAGTAAAGCTCCTTAAAGCTATATATGGCCTCCTGAGCTACTTCATTACAGAGACGGTCAACAGGGCATTGACCCCGGAAGTGGCAGCCAGTCTGTCACAATAATATAGGATGAGATGGGCACTGCACCCTATTGCCCATTGTATATAATATAGGATGAGATGGGCACTGCACCCTATTGCCCATTGTATATAATATAGGATGAGATGGGCACTGCACCCTATTGCCCATTGTATATAATAAAGGATGAGATGGGCACTGCCCCCTATTTCCTGTTATATATAATATAGGATGAGCTGGGCACCGCCCCCTATTGCTTGTTGTGCATAATACAGGATGAGATGGAGACTGGGCACAGAGTACACGAGGGATGTGATATAGGATCTGGGCACAGAGTACACGAGGGATGTGATATAGGATCTGGGCACAGGGTACACGAGGGATGTGATATAGGATCTGGGCACAGTTTACACGAGGGATGTGATATGGGATCTGGGCACAGGGTACACGAGGGATGTGATATAGGATCTGGGCACAGGGTACACGAGGGATGTGATATAGGATCTGGGCACAGGGTACACGAGGGATGTGATATAGGATGTGGGCACAGGGTACACGAGGGATGTGATATAGGATCTGGGCACAGAGCACACGAGGGATGTGATATAGGATCTGGGCACAGGGTACACGAGGGATGTGATATAGGATCTGGGCACAGGGTACACGAGGGATGTGATATAGGATCTGGGCACAGAGTACACGAGGGATGTGATATAGGATCTGGGCACAGAGTACACGAGGGATGTGATATAGGATCTGGGCACAGTTTACACGAGGGATGTTATATAGGATCTGGGCACAGGGTACACGAGGAATGTGATATAGGATCTGGGCACAGGGTACACAAGGGATGTGATATAGGATCTGGGCACAGAGTACACGAGGGATGTGATATAGGATCTGGGCACAGAGTACACGAGGGATGTGATATAGGATCTGGGCACAGGGTACACGAGGGATGTGATATAGGATCTGGGCACAGGGTACACGAGGGATGTGATATAGGATCTGGGCACAGGGTACACGAGGGATGTGATATAGGATCTGGGCACAGAGTACACGAGGGATGTGATATAGGATCTGGGCACAGAGTACACGAGGGATGTGATATAGGATCTGGGCACAGAGTACACGAGGGATGTGATATAGGATCTGGGCACAGAGTACACGAGGGATGTGATATAGGATCTGGGCACAGGGTACACGAGGGATGTGATATAGGATCTGGGCACAGAGTACACGAGGGATGTGATATAGGATCTGGGCACAGGGCACACGAGGGATGTAATATAGGATCTGGGCACAGGGTACACGAGGGATGTGATATAGGATCTGGGCACAGGGTACACGAGGGATGTGATATAGGATCTGGGCACAGGGCACACGAGGGATGTGATATAGGATCTGGGCACAGGGCACACGAGGGATGTGATATAGGATCATGTATGATGATGTATGTATTATATATTATTATTGTTATTGTAGTATGTATATCTGTATTACGATGTATTATTATGTATGTAATATGATGTATGTTGTAACGGATCTACTGGCACCCCGACCGGGTACCTCCGTTGATAGACGCGTCCTAGTTTGCGCCGAGGCCTACAAGCGCCGCACCGGACACCTCAACCACCACAGACTCCACAACCGCCGTAGTTTAGCTGGAGCCGCGCAGTCTTCCTTCCACCCTGTATGAATCTCCAGCATCCAGGGCCATGTGGGGAAGACCTCTCCTCCAAGGAGGACACATCAGGAACAAGCGTTCAGTAGTTACAGCTCAAGGGAGTATGCAAAAGCATAGCAATCCCCAGTATGATAGAGCCATCCCCTCCAATAACGAGATGAGACTACGTTTTGAAGGGTCAAGAAGAACTATAACTTTAATGACAGGGGATCTCCTTTTATGCAATGGTGCCCTCTGAAGGGCTACACCCACATAATTATCACAGCCAATTAGATACATGGTTCAACCCCCACGTCTCCTCCCCTCAGATAACAGGTAACACAATTAAAACGGACACAATTTTAACCACATTCTGGATTTACCTCAAAAACAGGGGGTACACCTTTAAGTCCAGCACCGTTTAATAGCTCTCACCCAGGGGAACAACATATTTAAAAATGGCATGAATCAGACCAGGGGTTCAAAAGTTAGTAAAAGTATGTTTTTCACATAACACACAGACATGTCACATATCCCCCACACAATACACATATAGGACAATAGGTGTGGTCACCCCTCCCTGAGGCAACTTGATATAATCAGACAATGATTAAATCAGCCTTCTTTGTTCTTTTCTGAGAATGAAAACAGTTTATACAATCGACTTTCTTATCTGTAACAGGATTATCTATTAGCCTAGTAGCTGTGATATTCTGAGCCAATATATTCTGTAGAACATAAAACAACATATCTACAGTACAGCAATGTGATCATATTTTAACCAAGAATTAAATAATCATAAAACAGGGTAAAACAGTGATGGGTTCCGTTACAGCTGGGGTCTGAGCGCATAAAACTACCGAATAGCGCTCAGATCATCTTCACACAGTTCAATTGCCATGGAGCTAAAGTCTTTCCCATAGTCTTTCATTATATGAATCGGCTCCATGGCATAGCTATCTGTGGTATCATGGTTCACACAGGGCAAGTACCGAATGACCCCACCGGATAAAAAGGGCCAAAATGAGTGACATACACTCTGGTATGGCCGAATACTGTGTTTAAAGGGCAATATGTACCAGGGCCATAGTCGCAGGGCAGGAGGCTGGCAAACAGTCCTCTCCAAGACAAATTATTCAGTAGTTTTGTGCGCTCAGATCCCAGCTATCTGGGGATATGTGAAATGTGAGTAAATGTGAATTGCAGTAATGCTGATGGGTTGTCAAACTAGAGAATTGACCATCAAATACTTTTGTCCGGACATCCCCAGGCCGATCCGTTAGGATCAGACCGTGTATGCCGGCTTATGGTCACGGGGGAGGTGTGTAACGGAATCCATCACTGTTTTACCCTGTTTTATGGTTGTTATTATTATGGTTAAAATATGATCCTACTAATATACTGTATGGAGGATGGTTTATGCTCTGCAGAATATTAGCCCAGACTATTGCAGACCTTGGCATAATAGATAATCCTATTACAGAGACTCCTCATAAGATAAGGAAGTCTATTGTTTAAAGTGTTTTCATTCTCAGACATAAGAACAAAGAAGGATGATATAATCCATGTCTGATTGTATCAAAGTTGCCAGGTAGCCTCAGGGAGGTGTGACCCACCTATTGTCTCTCTATGTGTATTGTGTGGCCAACTATGAGGGATATGTGAAATGTCTGTGTGTTATGTGTAAAAGATACTTTTACTAACTTTTGAACCCCTGGTCTGATTCATGCCATTTTTTAATATGTTGTTCCACAATTTATGTTGTTCATAAAAATGTAAGATTTATTTATGTACTATGTAAAATAATAAAGTTATAAAAATGTGTAAGTTTTAGCTGGGAGATAATTGAGTAGATACAGTAATAAACTCGATTATCTCCCAAGCAGGAGGGGAGGTAAACTGTGGGCGTTACTATTGTGTTATTGGTTGTTTATACCTCCCCCTGGGTGTGTTCTGTTTATCTGACTGTAATAAAAACCAGGCTGGGTGTGCCAGCAAGAGAGTTCTACTTGACCCTTCAAAACGTAGCCTCGTCTCATTCTTGGAGGGAATTGCTATATCATACTGGGGATTGCTATGCGCTACATACTCCCTTGAGCTTTAAACTACTGAACCCTTGTTCCTGATGTACTCTCCTTGGAGGAGAGGTCTTCCCCACACGATCCTGGATGCTGGAGATTCATACAGGGTGGAAGGAAGACGGCGCGGCTCCAGTTAAGCTACGGCGGTTGTGGAGTCTGTGGTGGTTGTGGTGTCCGGTGCGGTGCTTGTAGTCCTTGGCGCAAGCTAGGACGCGTCCATCAACGGAGGTACCCGGTCGGGGTGCCAGGACATCCGTTACAATGTATATAGTATGTATGATGTATGTATGTATGATGCATGTTTGATGCATGCTATTGGTGGTTGTGTTCTGTTGCATGAAGAATAATAAAAGACTAAAGGTCGGCAATGTCCAAGTTTTCTTTATTACTATTTTATTCTCATGCTGCCCGTGACCCCTCAGCTGACCCTCATACATATTAACAAGCAAATAACAGACATAGTTAGATGGTCAGCTCTTGGCTCCAGTCACTCCACCTAGAGGGGTAGTACAGGTCCCGGCAGCGCAGGCGCAGTGACATCACGATGCTGCTGATGGTCAGATTCTGATGTCCTTCCACTAACACGTTACTCTGAAAGAGGATGAATATTGTGAGTGAAATAATAGTGTATGTGCAGTATTACTTTGTAATGATGATACTATGAGTAATAATGTCTTGTGTGATATAACCATGTATGTAATAATACTGTATGTAATAATACTGTATGTGATACTGTGTGTAATAACCCTGTAGGTACTTTCCTGTTTAATGCTAGCACACGTGCATCTCCTTATGTGCACGCACGCATGCTGCACTGCCCTGCGCCGATGAAGCCGTCTCCATGTGGCCGGTGCTAAGGGGTTTTGAATAATATCACTATCACATATATAGTTGTCGGCATTGCGGGCTTACCAAAAGTTGTTGGTACCGCAATGTTAAAACTGCGGGCTCGGCTGCACCGCAGCTGCGGCTCTCGCAAAGCGAGGGCCACAGTTATGGCCAGGCAATGAGCGCCAAAGGCAGAGACAGGCAGGACGGGTCGAAAATGCGAGGTTAGCTGTTTGCAGCCCATAGGGCCGCAAAGCGAGGCGAGATGTTGAGGCCCGATCATCGCGAGGCCCCCCCGGCTTGCATCACCCTCAGTGTTTCCTTCCCCTCATCCTCCTCCCTCTCCCCTCACTTACCTTGATCAGCTGCTCTCCATGGCGTCGTCCGCCTGTGTCCACCCAGCATATGCTAATGACGTGACGCGCATGTGACATCACGTCATTAGCATATGCTGGCTCCCGACACAGCCGGAATAAGTCATGGAGAGCAGCAGGAGCAGCTGATCAAGGTAAGTTAGGGGAAAGGGGGCTCATGGCAAGGCCCCCAGGGCTTGCATCGCCCCCATTGGCTCCTCCTTCCTTCCCCTCATTCTCCTTCCTTCCCCTCATTCTCCTTCTTCATCCTCCTCCTCCCTTTACCCCTCTCAAATTACCTCCTCACTTACCTTCATCAGCTGCTCTCTATCGCGTCTTCTGTGTCTGGACCCGACATATGCTAATGACATGATATCACATGTGCGTCACGTCATTAGCATATGCTGGCTCCCGTCACAGCCGGAAGATGCCATGGAGAACAGCTGATGAAGGTAAGTGAGGGGGGTAATTTGAGAGGGGGGAAAGGGAGGAGGAGGATGAGGGAGGAGGATGTAAAGGGGGAGGGAAATAGACACAGGGGGAAGTGACACAGGGGAGGGAGAGGGCAGGGGAAGAGACACAGGGGAGGGAGAGGGCAGGGGAAGAGACACAGGGGAGGGAGAGGGCAGGGGAAGAGACACAGGGGAGGGAGAGGGCAGGGGAAGAGACACAGGGGAGGGAGAGGGCAGGGGAAGAGACACAGGGGAGGGAGAGGAGGAGGGGAAGAGACACAGGGGAGGGAGAGGAGGAGGGGAAGAGACACAGGGGAGGGAGAGGAGGAGGGGAAGAGACACAGGGGAGGGAGAGGAGGAGGGGAAGAGACACAGGGGAGGGAGAGGAGTAGGGGAAGAGACACAGGGGAGGGAGAGGAGGAGGGGAAGAGACACAGGGGAGGGAGAGGAGGAGGGTAAGAGACACAGGGGAGGGATAGGGCAGGGGAAGAGACACAGGGGAGGGAGAGGGCAGGGGAAGAGACACAGGGGAGGGAGAGGGCAGGGGAAGAGACACAGGGGAGGGGGAAGGAGACACAAAGGGAGGGGGAGGAGGAGGAAAGGAGACACAAGGGAGGAAGTAGATGGTGGGAGAGGTTCGCGATGAGCGCTGAAGGTGGTCCCATTGGGTTGCAAAATGCATTCCCAGCATTACAATTTTATTGCCGTCATTTTTGACGGGCAAGTCGCTAGTGTAAATAATAATACTGTACATAATGATACTGTATGTTCAATAATACTGTGTGTGTAATAATAATGTATAGGTTATAATGTGTGTAATGATACTGCATGTAATAATAATGTGGTGTGTGTAATATTAGTGTATAGTGATACAGCGTGTGTAT
The DNA here is from genome assembly GCA_027410445.1 of Discoglossus pictus. Classification (NCBI taxonomy): domain Eukaryota; kingdom Metazoa; phylum Chordata; class Amphibia; order Anura; family Alytidae; genus Discoglossus; species Discoglossus pictus. The sequence continues at coordinate 4,078,896 of CM050163.1, forward strand.
TAATACTGTGTATGGAATAATAATGTTTGTGTAGTATTATTGTGCAGAGTGTGTGTGTTAAAATACAGTGGATACAAAAAGTCTACACACCACTGTTAAAATGTCAGGTTTCTGTGCTGTAAAAAATGAGACAAAGATAAATCATTTCAGAACTTTTTCCACCTTTAATGTGACCTATAAACTGTACAACTCAATTGAAAAACAAACTGAAATCTTTTAGGTAGAGGGAAGAAAAAAATATAAAAATAAAATAATATGGTTGCATAAGTCTGCACACCCTTAAACTAATACTTTGTTGAAGCCCCATGTGATCAGTCTTTTTGGGTATGAGTCTATCAGCATGGCACATTTTGAGTTGGCAAGATTTGCCCACTCTTCTTTGCTCTGTCAGATTGCGAGGGCATCTCCTGTGCACAGCCCTCTTCAGATCACCCCACAGATTTTCAATCAGATTCAGGTCTGGGCTCTGGCTGGGCCATTCCAAAACTTTAATCTTCTTCTGGTGAAGCCATTCCTTTGTTGATTTGGATGTATGCTTTGGGTCGTTGTCATGCTGAAAGATGAAGTTTCTCTTCATGTTCAGCTTTCTAGCAGAAGCCTGAAGGTTTTGTGCCAAGATTGACTGGTATTTGGAACTGTTCATAATTCCCTCTATCTTAACTAAGGCCCCAGTTCCAGCTGAAGAAAAACAGCCCCAAAGCATGATGCTGCCACCACCATGCGTCATTGTGGGTATGGTGTTCTTTTGGTGATGTGCAGTGTTGTTTTTGCGCCAAACATATCTTTTGGAATTATGGCCAAAAAGTTCAACCTTGGTTTCATCAGACCATAACACCTTTTCCCACATGCTTTTGGGAGACTTCAGATGTGTTTATGCAAAATGTAGCCTTGCTTGGATGTTTTTCTTCGTAAGAAAAGCTTTTGTCTTGCCACTCTACCCCATAGCCCAGACATATGAAGAATACGGGAGATTGTTGTCACATGTACCACACAGCCGGTACTTGCCAGATATTCCTGCAGCTCCTTTATTGTTGCTGTAGGCCTCTTGGTAGCCTCCCAGACCAGTATTCTTCTAATTTTTTCATCAATTTTGGAGGGAGCTCCAGTTCTTGGTAATGTCACTGTTGTGCCATATTTTCTCCACTTGATGATGACTGTCTTCACTGTGTTCCATGGTATATCTAATACCTTGGAAATTCTTTTGTACCCTTCTCCTGACTGATACCTTTTAACAATGAGATCCCTCTGATGCTTTGGAAGCTCTCTGTGCATTATGGCTTTTGCTGTGGGATGCGACTAAGAAAATTTCAGGAAACTAGAGCAGCTGAACTTTATTTGGGGTTAATCAGAGGCACTTTAAATGATGGCAGGTGTATGCTGACTCCTATTTAACATGATTCGGAATGTGATTGCTTAATTCTGAACACAGCTACATCCCCAGTTATAAGAGGGTGTGCAGACTTATGCAGCCACATTATTTTATTTTTTCTTTTCTTCCCTCCACCTAAAAGATTTCATTTTGTTTTTCAATTGAGTTGTACAGTTTATAGGTCACATTAAAGGTGGGAAAAGTTCTGAAATGATTTATCTTTGTCTCATTTATTTACAGCACAGAAACCTGACATTTTAACAGGGGTGTGTAGACTTTTTATATCCACTGTATATATTGTTTGTAATGATACTGTGGTATTTATACTCTGTCTAATATTACCGTGTGTAATAGGACTGCAATTATAACAATATGTCTTAATAATACTGCAGGTGTAACAGAATAATAATACTCTATGTGTCGGTAATAACATACTACTGTGTGTGTAACATATAGTGTGTGCATTTGTAGTAATACTGTGCCCATGTTATACTTCTCTGTATGCACCTTTAATACTTCCTATTTTAATAGTGCAAGTCCCGTCTAATACTTCCTGTTTTAATAGTGCAAGTCCCGTCTAATACTTCCTGTTTTAATAGTGCAAGTCCCGTCTAATACTTCCTGTGTCTAATAATACTTCACATCCATGTAATACCCCCCGTGTACGCATATTGTATCTATTTAGATTGTCCTTGTGTAATAATACTGAGTATCCATGTAATACTTTCTGTGTATAATAATGCTGGGTATCCAAATAATACTTTACATAGTAATATAGTAATTTAGGTTGAAAATAAACTTTAGCCCATCAAGATCAACCTTTTTAGATCTCCTCTGATCTGCAATACGGGGAATTATTGTTAATTGATCCAGAGGAAGTAACAGAAAAAATCCCCCAGTGATAGAGACACATGGCATGCCCAAGCACTAAACTGGCAGGGTAATGAACCCTGCAATGAGCGGCCGAGCAGGCGCAAGTAAAGGGTCGCGATGGGCAATAGTACTGCATATCCATGTAATAATACTATGTACCATTAATACTCTCTGCAGTATTTTCTGGGGTCACTCACCTGGGTGTTGTCTCGGTTGGTGAGTCTGATCTCAAACAGCAGAGGGAAGTAAGGGCGAGGGCAGGGCCAGCTGGAGGGGTACTGCCAGGAGACCCCCAGGTTCCCTGCACCTAACTTCCTTATTGCCACGTCCTCTGGGGGTCTGGGGGTCACTGCAAGACACATCAGAGAGTATATACAGTATGGAGTGGTACATATATAGTGTACAGTGTGTATATACCCCGTGTACTCACCAATATCACGGACATGGAAGGACTTCCTCCCAGACATGGTGAAGGTCTCCGTCCTCCCCTCCACACTCACATCAATGACACTGATTTGTTCTCCAAAGGGACAGGATTTGGGGAGGGTCACGTTAAACTTCAGAGGCTCATCCTCCCCTGGGCTGCTCATGTACACCCACGGGTGCTCCTGTAGTGGGCTGAGAAAGAAGGGGCTCAGACCCCCAGCATAACTGCAGCCCCTATCTGCCACCCCCATACTAACAATCAACCCCTGCTGCACCCTCCCCCCACCACACAACCCACCCATACTAACAATCAACCCCTGCTGCACAACCTTCCCCGTCACACAACCCCCCCTATATGCAACCCCCTTATCTGCAACGCCCATACTAACAAGCAACCCCTGCTGCACAACCCCCCTGCCACACCTACCCCCTATCTGCAACCCCCATACTAACAAGCTACCCCCCCATCTGAAACCCCCATACTAACAAGCAACCCCTGCTGCACCCTCCCCCCGCCACACAACCCCCCCCCATACTGACAATCAACCCCTGCTGCACAACCTTCCCCGTCACACAACCCCCCCATCTGCAACCCCCATACTAACAAGCAACCCCTGCTGCACAACCTTCCCCGCCACACAACCCCCTATCTGCAATCCCCATACTAGCAATCAACCCCTGCTGCACAACCTTCCCCGCCACACAACCCCCCCTATCTGCAACCCCCCATACAAACAAGCAACCCCCCCTATCTGAAACCCCATACTAACAAGCAACCCCTGCTGCACAACCCCCCCGCCACACAGTCCCCCTATCTACAACCCCCATACTAACAAGCAACCCCCGCCGCACAACCTCCCCCCCCCCCCCCACAGAACATACTCTGAAGAGTTTAGACCTTCTGTACTTTGCACACTCACCTCTCGCCGCCCCTCACTCTGTACACGCTCATCTCCATGTCTATGGGGACTGTACACTGCAGAACAGGACTGGTCAGGGACTCCATGTAGCAGGAAATACTCAGATCTGGGGACAAAGTGTCATTATAGACTATGATGTAGTGTGGCCCCTGGGGCCCCTGAGTGCTATGGGGACTGTACATTGCAGAACAGGACTGGCCAGGGAGTCCATGTAGCAGGAAATGCTCAGATCTGGGGACAAAGTATAATTATAGACTATGATGTAGTGTGGCCCCTGGGGCCCCTGAGTGCTCACCCTGGTGTCTAATCAGCAGATACACCCATGTGATCAGGTTGCCCTGGGGGTCCCAGCAGGTGTAGTTCCCGGCGTCTGGCTCATCCAGGTCATGCAATGTGTGACTCTCCATATCAGATCCTTCTGGTGACCTCCATATAATGTCTGTGTGTGAGTCACACTGCAGGGTATACGTGCCGTGGAGTCCGACTTCTTCATCTGGGGGGGACACGCGTTACACCCCGTAATCTCACAACTAACACCCCAAACTACATGGCATTATCTTATCTACAAATGACAAAGTAGAATCATATCCTCTTGTTTTTAGTTAGTAATTGAGGGTGTCCAATCCATGACCTCTATCCATGTAGGTGAGGCTACTCGGGGGTCACCAGATAATATCACTAATGTGGAGGATCTGTCACCAATGTCTGCACACTGTACTAACCACCCAACAAAACCACAACATACTGTACTAACCACCCAACCAAACCACAACATACTGTACTAACCACCCAACAAAACCACAACACACTGTACTAACCACCCAACCAAACCAGAACATACTGTACTAACCACCCAACAAAACCACAACACACTGTACTAACCACCCAACCAAACCACAACATACTGTACTAACCACCCAACCAAACCACAACATACTGTACTAACCACCCAACTAAACCACAACATACTGTACTAACCACCCAACCAAACCACGACATACTGTACTAACCACCCAACCAAACCACAACACACTGTACTAACCACCCAACCAAACCACAACACACTGTACTAACCACCCAACCAAACTGTAACACACTGTACTAACCACCCAACCAAACCACAACACACTGTACTAACCACCCAACCAAACCACAACACACTGTACTAACCATCCAACCAAACCACAACACACTGTACTAACCATCCAACCAAACCACAACACACTGTACTAACCATCCATCCAACCAAACCACAACATACTGTACTAACCACCCAACCAAACCACAACACACTGTACTAACCACCCAACCAAACCAAAACACACTGTACTAACCACCCAACCAAACCGCAACACACTGTACTAACCACCCAACCAAACTGCAGCACACTGTACTAACCACCCAACAAAACCGCAACAGACTGTACTAACCACCCAACCAAACCGCAACACACTGTACTAACCACCCAACTAAACCGCAACATACTGTACTAACCACCCAACTAAACCGCAACACACTGTATGTCATGATTCCCCTGAACCCCCTTTGGAGTCAGTAAAAGTTTAGTTGTTTAATATGCTTTTATGTTAATTTGATTATCCTATATGTGTTATGTCATGGTAATTAATATGTAAAATGTTATGCTATGTTATGTTATGTTGATGACTATATGATTAATTGTGTCCAGTGTGTAAGGAGTTAAATGGTTTAGAATGTTGTGTGGTCGGTGATAACTGTCACAGAGGGCAGTTGGCAGTTGAGTTTTTTTCTGACAGAGAGAGAGATGTATTGGTGTCTCTGAGGGCAGTTCAGATAATGCTGGGTTGAATGTCTTAAAGTATATATATATATATATATATATATATATATATATGTTCCTAAGCCAAGGGAAGAAGACATATATTGAAGACAGATATGCTCCTATTTAAAGAGGGAGGTAAGAAGATAACCGCAATGACTGTATGAATGAAGTTGCTGTTATGATGCCTTATAGATGAGCCCTTGTCCACAGAAATAAAAACAGTTTCTGATTTCTTATAATGCTGAGCCTGCATTCATATTCTTAAAGACTACATCTAATTTAAGAGACATCAGCTGTCTTAGTGAAGAGATCAAAAGAATCTGGTAGATCTGCTGGGTAGGTTTGGCAATAACAGCCTTATCAAGCCCGACTGAGAAGAAGTAGATTGTGACACTGTACTAACCACCCAACCAAACCTCAACACCGTGTACTAACCCTCATCAGCTGATAATTATGCTTGTTTGAGGGTATGCCAGGGCGGCTGGTGCATTGGGGCAAATGGGCATCCGCCCTCCCTATATGAATGGCCTCACTTTAATTTAAAAAAAAATCTAAAAAATAATGTATCATGTTATATCTTCTGTTTTTAACATATCTGCTGCTATCACTGGTGTCTTGCCTTTCCCCCCTGCTTGTGTCTTGCCTTTCCCCCCTGCTGGTGTCTTGCCTTTCCCCCCCGCTGGTGTCTTGCCTTTCCCCCCTGCAGGTGTCTTGCCTTTCCCTTACTGGTGTCTTGCCTTTCCCTTACTGGTGTCCTGCCTTTCCCCCCTGCTGGTGTCCTGCCTTTCCCCCCTGCTTGTGTCTTGCCTTCTCCCCCCTGCTGGTGTCTTGCCTTTCCCCCCTGCTGGTGTCTTGCCTTTCCCCCCTGCTGGTGTCTTGCCTTTCCCTTACTGGTGTCTTGCCTTTCCCTTACTGGTGTCCTGCCTTTCCCCCCTGCTGGTGTCCTGCCTTTCCCCCCTGCTTGTGTCTTGCCTTTCCCCCCTTGCTGGTGTCTTGCCTTTCCCCCCTTGCTGGTGTCTTGCCTTTCCCCTTGCTTGTGTCTTGCCTTTCCCCCCTGTTGGGGTCTTGCCTTTCCCCCCTGCTGGGGTCTTGCCTTTCCCCCCTGCTGGGGTCTTGCCTTTCCCCCCTGCTGGGGTCTTGCCTTTCCCCCCTGCTGGGGTCTTGCCTTTCCCCCCTGCTTGTGTCTTGCCTTTCCCCCCTGCTGGTGTCCTGCCTTTCCCCCCTGCTGGTGTCTTGCCTTTCCCCCCTGCTGGTGTCTTGCCTTCTCCCCCTGCTGGTGTCTTGCCTTCTCCCCCCAGCTGGTGTCTTGCCTTCTCCCCCCTGCTGGTGTCTTGCCTTCTCCCCCCTGCTGGTGTCTTGCCTTTCCCCCCTGCTGGTGTCTTGCCTTCTCCCCCCTGCTGGTGTCTTGCCTTCTCCCCCCTGCTGGTGTCTTGCCTTTCCCCCCTGCTGGTGTCTTGCCTTTCCCCCCTGCTGGTGTCTTGCCTTTCCCCCCTGCTGGTGTCCTGCCTTTCCCCCCTGCTGGTGTCCTGCCTTTCCCCCCTGCTTGTGTCTTGCCTTTCCCTTCTTGCTGGTGTCTTGCCTTTCCCCCCTTGCTGGTGTCTTGCCTTTCCCCCTGCTTGTGTCTTGCCTTTCCCCCCTGCTGGGGTCTTGCCTTTCCCCCCTGCTGGGGTCTTGCCTTTCCCCCCTGCTGGGGTTTTGCCTTTCCCCCCTGCTTGTGTCTTGCCTTTCCCCCCTGCTGGTGTCCTGTCTTTCCCCCCTCCTGGTGTCTTGCCTTTCCCCCCTGCTGGTGTCTTGCCTTTCCCCCCTGCTGGTGTCTTGCCTTCTCCCCCCAGCTGGTGTCTTGCCTTCTCCCCCCTGCTGGTGTCTTGCCTTTCCCCCCTGCTGGTGTCTTGCCTTCTCCCCCCTGCTGGTGTCTTGCCTTTCCCCCCTGCTGGTGTCTTGCCTTCTCCCCCCTGCTGGTGTCTTGCCTTTCCCCCCTGCTGGTGTCTTGCCTTTCCCCCCTGCTGGTGTCTTCCTATCTAGTACTACAGATCAGAGTACATGTGAGAACTAAAAAAAACAGTCAAAATGCTGTCTTTGCCCAACCTGTGACTTGATCTGCAGCACTGAGCCTGTCTGACAGCTAACAGCATCAGCCAATCAGAAAGAATGGGAGGTGCTGCAGCTGTAGAGCCCTTTCAGGGACGTCCCCTCTTACCGTCCCCAGTCGTCGTTGCTAGGAGATATAGATTGCATTTGCAGATTTGTTACTCACAGTTCACTGGCCACGAATCAGGAATCAACGCTCGACTTGACTGTACCCACTGTGACAACGTGAGGCATAGGATGAAGATCTGGTGTGGCTGCATCTGAAAGGGTAATTAGAAAGTGACTCATCCACAGCATGACACTGGTGCCCACAAACACCACACACCCACTCAAACTTCCACAATAAGATTCAGTATATTAACAATCGTTTGTCTTACCCACTCAATTAGACATCAGTGTATGGCGCTACCCACTCAACTAGACATCAGTGTATGGTGCTACCCACTCAACTAGACATCAATGTATGGTGCTACCCACTCAACTAGACATCAGTGTATGGTGCTACCCACTCAACTAGACATCAGTGTATGGTGCTACCCACTCAACTAGATATCAGTGTATGGTGCTACCCACTCAACTAGACATCAATGTATGGTGCTACCCACTCAACTAGACATCAGTGTATGGTGCTACCCACTCAACTAGATATCAGTGTATGGTGCTACCCACTCAACTAGATATCAGTGTATGGTGCTACCCACTCAACTAAACCTCAGTGTATGGTGCTACCCACTCAACTAGACATCAGTGTATGGTGCTACCCACTCAACTAGACATCAATGTATGGTGCTACCCACTCAACTAGATATCAGTGTATGGTGCTACCCACTCAACTAGATATCAGTGTATGGTGCTACCCACTCAACTAGACCTCAGTGTATGGTGCTACCCACTCAACTAGATATCAGTGTATGGTGCTACCCACTCAACTAGATATAAGTGTATGGTGCTACCCACTCAACTAGACATCAGTTTATGGTGCTACCCACTCAACTAGACATCAGTGTATGGTGCTACCCACTCAACTAGACATCAGTGTATGGTGCTACCCACTCAACTAGACATCAGTGTATGGTGCTACCCACTCAACTAGACATCAGTGTATGGTGCTACCCACCTCAAATAGACATCAGTGTATGGTGCTACCCACTCAACTAGACATCAGTGTATGGTGCTACCCACTCAACTAGACATCAGTGTATGGTGCTACCCACCTCAACTAGACATCAGTGTATGGTGCTACCCACCTCAACTAGACATCAGTGTATGATATTACCCATCCCAACTAGACCACAGTGTATGATATTACCCATCCCAACGAGACCACAGTGTATAATATTACCCATCCCAACTAGACCACAGTGTATGATATTACCCACCCCAACTAGACCTCAGTGTATGATATTACCCATCCCAACTAGACCAAAGTATATGGTATTACCCATCCCAACTAGACCAGAGCGTATGGTATTACCCACCCCAACTAGACCAGAGTATATGGTATTACCCATCCCAACTAGACCACAGTGTATGATATTACCCATCCCAACTAGACCAGAGTGTATGGTATTACCCACCCCAACTAGACCTCAGTGTATGATATTACCCATCCCAACTAGACCAAAGTATATGATATTACCCACCCCAACTAGACCAAAGTATATGGTATTACCCACCCCAACTAGACCATAGTGTATGGTATTACCCACCCCAACTAGACCATAGTGTATGATATTACCCACCCCAACTAGACCACAGTGTATGATATTACCCACCCCAACTAGACCATAGTGTATGATATTACCCATCCCAACTAGACCTCAGTGTATGATATTACCCACCCCAACTAGACCACAGTGTATGATATTACCCACCCCAACTAGACCATAGTGTATGATATTACCCACCCCAACTAGACCATAGTGTATGGTATTACCCACCCCAACTAGACCATAGTGTATGATATTACCCACCCCAACTAGACCATAGTGTATGGTGTTACCCACCCCAACTAGACCATAGTGTATGGTATTACCCATCCCAACTAGACCAAAGTATATGGTATTACCCATCCCAACTAGACCAGAGTGTATGATATTACCCACCCCAACTAGACCATAGTGTATGGTATTACCCACCCCAACTAGACCGTAGTGTATGGTATTACCCACCCCAACTAGACCATAGTGTATGGTATTACCCACCCCAACTAGACAAGAGTGTATGGTATTACCCATCCCAACTAGACCAGAGTGTATGATATTACCCACCACAACTAGACCATAGTGTATGGTATTACCCACCCCAACTAGACCATAGTGTATGGTATTACCCACCCCAACTAGACCAGAGTGTATGGTATTACCCATCCCAACTAGACCACAGTGTATGATATTACCCATCCCAACTAGACCACAGTGTATGATATTACCCATCCCAACTAGACCACAGTGCTACCAACCTTAAAAATACCTTGCATGCCTAGTTAGGGGAGCCTGGCACTGTGTGTATGAGGGGAGCCTGGCACTGTGTGTATGAGGGGAGCCTGGCACTGTGTGTATGAGGGGAGCCTGGCACTGTGTGTATGTGGCAGCCTGGCACGGTGTGTATGAGGGGAGCCTGGCACTGTGTGTATGAGGGCAGCCTGGCACTGTGTGTATGAGGGCAGCCTGGCACTATATGTATGAGGGCAGCCTGGCACAACCTGGTACTATGTGTATGAGGCAGCCTGGCACTGTGTGTATGAGGGGAGCCTGGCACAGCCTGGCACTGTGTGTATGAGGCAGCCTGGCACTGTGTGTATAAGGGTAGCCTGGCACTATGTGTGTATAAGGGGAGCCTGGCACTGTGTGTATGAGGGGAGCCTGGCACTGTGTGTATGAGGGGAGCCTGGCACTGTGGCGTATGTGGGCAGCCTGGCACTATGTGTGTATGAGGCAGCCTGGCACTGTGTGTATGAGGGGAGCCTGGCACTGTGTGTATGAGGGCAGCCTGGCACTATGTGTATGAGGCAGTCTGGCACTGTGTGTATGAGGGGAGCCTGGCACTATATGTATGAGGGGAGCCTGGCACTATGTGTGTATGTGGGGAGCCTGGCACTGCCTGGCACTGTGTGTATGTGGGGAGCCTGGCACTGTGTGTATGAGGGGAGCCTGGCACTGCCTGCACTGTGTGTATGTGGGGAGCCTGGCACTGTGTGTATGAGGGGAGCCTGGCACTGTGTGTATGAGGGGAGCCTGGCACTGTGTGTGTATGAGGGCAGCCTGGCACTGTGTGTATGTGGGCAGCCTGGCACTGTGTGTATGAGGGGAGCCTGGCACTGTGTGTATGAGGGGAGCCTGGCGCTGTGTGTATGAGGGGAGCCTGGCACTGTGGCCTATGTGGGCAGCCTGGCACTATGTGTGTATGAGGCAGCCTGGCACTGTGTGTATGAGGGCAGCCTGGCACTGTGTGTATGTGGGGAGCCTGGCACTGTGTGTATGAGGGCAGCCTGGCACTGTGTGTATGAGGGCAGCCTGGCACTGTGTGTATGTGGGGAGCCTGGCACTGTGTGTATGAGGACAGCCTGGCACTGTGTGTATGTGGGGAGCCTGGCACTGTGTGTATGAGGGGAGCCTGGCACTGTGTGTATGAGGGCAGCCTGGCACTATGTGTATGTGGGCAGCCTGGCACTGTGTGTATGAGGGCAGCCTTGCACTGTATGTATGAGGGCAGCCTGGCACTGTGTGTATGAGGGCAGCCTGGCACTGTATGTATAGGGGAGCCTGGCACTATGTGTATGTGGGCAGCCTGGCACTGTGTGTATGAGGCAGCCTGGCACTGTGTGTATGAGGGGAGCCTGGCACTATATGTATGAGGGCAGCCTGGCACAGCCTGGTACTATGTGTATGAGGCAGCCTGGCACTGTGTGTATGAGGGGAGCCTGGCACAGCCTGGCACTGTGTGTATGAGGCAGCCTGGCACTGTGTGTATAAGGGTAGCCTGGCACTATGTGTGTATAAGGGGAGCCTGGCACTGTGTGTATGAGGGGAGCCTGGCACTGTGTGTATGAGGGGAGCCTGGCACTGTGGCGTATGTGGGCAGCCTGGCACTATGTGTGTATGAGGCAGCCTGGCACTGTGTGTATGAGGGGAGCCTGGCACTGTGTGTATGAGGGGAGCCTGGCACTGTGTGTATGAGGGCAGCCAGGCACTTTGTGTATGAGGGCAGCCTGGCACTATGTGTATGAGGGCAGCCTGGCACTATGTGTATGAGGCAGTCTGGCACTGTGTGTATGTGGGGAGCCTGGCACTATATGTATGAGGGGAGCCTGGCACTATGTGTGTATGTGGGGAGCCTGGCACTGCCTGGCACTGTGTGTATGTGGGGAGCCTGGCACTGTGTGTATGAGGGGAGCCTGGCACTGTGTGTATGAGGGGAGCCTGGCACTGTGTGTGTATGAGGGCAGCCTGGCACTGTGTGTATGTGGGCAGCCTGGCACTGTGTGTATGAGGGGAGCCTGGCACTGTGTGTATGAGGGGAGCCTGGCGCTGTGTGTATGAGGGGAGCCTGGCACTGTGGCCTATGTGGGCAGCCTGGCACTATGTGTGTATGAGGCAGCCTGGCACTGTGTGTATGAGGGCAGCCTGGCACTGTGTGTATGTGGGGAGCCTGGCACTGTGTTTATGAGGGCAGCCTGGCACTGTGTGTATGAGGGCAGCCTGGCACTGTGTGTATGTGGGGAGCCTGGCACTGTGTGTATGAGGACAGCCTGGCACTGTGTGTATGTGGGGAGCCTGGCACTGTGTGTATGAGGGGAGCCTGGCACTATGTGTATGAGGGCAGTCTGGCACTATGTGTATGAGGCAGCCTGGCACTATGTGTATGAGGGGATCCTGGCACTGTGTGTGTGTGGCAGCCTGGCACTGTGTGTATGAGGGGAGCCTGGCACTGTGTGTATGAGGGGAGCCTGGCACTGTGTGTATGAGGGCAGCCTGGCACTGTGTGTATGAGGGGAGCCTGGCACTATGTGTATGTGGCGAGCCTGGCACTATGTGTATGAGGGGAGCCTGGCACTGTGTGTGTATGAGGCAGCCTGGCACTGTGTGTATGAGGGCAGCCTGGCACTATGTGTATGAGTGGAGCCTGGCACTGTGTGTGTGTGTGGGCAGCCTGGCACTGTGTGTGTGGGCAGCCTGGCACTGTGTGTGTGTGGCAGCCTGGCACTGTGTGTGAGGGGAGCCTGGCACTGTGTGTATGAGGGGAGCCTGGCGCTGTGTGTATGAGGGGAGCCTGGCGCTGTGTGTATGAGGGGAGCCTGGCACTATGTGTGTGTGGCAGCCTGGCCCTGTGTGTGTGTGGCAGCATGGCACTATGTGTGTATGAGGCAGCCTGGCACTGTGTGTATGAGGGCAGCCTGGCACTGTGTGTGTGGGCAGCCTGGCACTGTGTGTGTGTGGCAGCCTGGCACTGTGTGTGAGGGGAGCCTGGCACTGTGTGTATGAGGCAGCCTGGCATTGTGTGTATGAGGGGAGCCTGGCACTGTGTGTATGAGGGGAGCCTGGCACTATGTGTGTGTGGCAGCCTGGCACTGTGTGTATGAGGGGAGCCTGGCGCTGTGTGTATGAGGGGAGCCTGGCACTATGTGTATGAGGCAGCCTGGCATTGTGTGTATGTGGGGAGCCTGGCACTGTGTGTATGAGGGCAGCCTGGCCCTGTGTGTGTGTGGCAGCCTGGCACTGTGTGTATGAGGCAGCCTGGCACTATGTGTGTATGAGGCAGCCTGGCACTGTGTGTATGAGGGCAGCCTGGCACTGTGTGTATGTGGGGAGCCTGGCACTATATGTATGAGGGGAGCCTGGCACTGTGTGTATGTGGCAGCCTGGCACTGTGTGTATGAGGGGAGCCTGGCACTGTGTGTATGAGGGGAGCCTGGCACTGTGTGTATGTGGCAGCCTGGCACTGTGTGTATGAGGGGAGCCTGGCACTGTGTGTGTGTGTGGGCAGCCTGGCACTATATGTATGAGGGGAGCCTGGCACTGTGTGTATGAGGGGAGCCTGGCACTGTGTGTATGAGGCAGCCTGGCACTATATGTATGAGGGGAGCCTGGCACTGTGTGTATGAGGGGAGCCTGGCACTGTGTGTATGAGGGGAGCCTGGCACTGTGTGTATGAGGCAGCCTGGCACTGCCTGGCACTGTGTGTATGTGGGGAGCCTGGCACTATGTGTATGAGGGCAGCCTGGCACTGTGTGTGTATGAGGGGAGCCTGGCACTATGTGTGTATGAGGCAGCCTGGCACTGCCTGCACTGTGTGTATGTGGGGAGCCTGGCACTGTATGTATGAGGGCACCTTGGCACTATGTGTATGAAGGCAGCCTGGCACTGTGTGTATGAGGGGAGCCTGGCACTGTGTGTATGAGGGCAGCCTGGCACTGTGTGTATGTGGGCAGCCTGGCACTGTGTATGTGGGGAGCCTGGCACTGTGTGTATGAGGGGAGCCTGGCACTGTATGTATGAGGGCAGCCTGGCACTGTGTGTATGTGGGGAGCCTGGCACTGTGTGTATGAGGGGAGTCTGGCACTGTGTGTATGTGGGCAGCCTGGCACTATGTGTATGAGGGGAGCCTGGCACTGTGTGTATGAGGGGAGCCTGGCACTGTGTGTATGAGTGGAGCCTGGCACTGTGTGTATGAGGGCAGCCTGGCACTGTGTGTATGAGGGCAGCCTGGCACTGTATGTATAGGGGAGCCTGGCACTATGTGTATGTGGGCAGCCTGGCACTGTGTGTATGAGGCAGCCTGGCACTGTGTGTATGAGGGGAGCCTGGCACTATATGTATGAGGGCAGCCTGGCACAGCCTGGTACTATGTGTATGAGGCAGCCTGGCACTGTGTGTATGAGGGGAGCCTGGCACTGTGTGTATGAGGGGAGCCTGGCACTGTGTGTATGTGGGGAGCCTGGCACTGTGTGTATGAGGGGAGCCTGGCACTATGTGTATGAGGAGAGCCTGGCACTGTGTGTATGAGGGCAGCCAGGCACTATGTGTATGAGGGCAGCCTGGCACTGTGTGTATGAGGGCAGCCAGGCACTATGTGTATGAGGGCAGCCTGGCACTGTGTGTATGAGGGCAGCCAGGCACTATGTGTATGTGGCAGCCTGGCACTGTGTGTATGAGGTGAGCCTGGCACTGTATGTATGAGGGCAGCCTGGCACTGTGTGTATGTGGGGAGCCTGGCACTATATGTATGAGGGGAGCCTGGCACTATGTGTGTATGAGGCAGCCTGGCACTGCCTGCACTGTGTGTATGTGGGGAGCCTGGCACTGTGTGTATGAGGGGAGCCTGGCACTGTGTGTATGAGGGGAGCCTGGCACTGTGTGTGTATGAGGGCAGCCTGGCACTGTGTGTATGTGGCAGCCTGGCACTGTGTGTATGAGGGGAGCCTGGCACTGTGTGTATGAGGGGAACCTGGCACTGTGTGTATGAGGGGAGCCTGGCGCTGTGTGTATGAGGGGAGCCTGGCACTGTGTGTATGAGGGCAGCCTGGCACTGTGTGTATGTGAGGAGCCTGGCACTGTGTGTGTGTGGCAGCCTGGCACTGTGTATATGTGGGGAGCCTGGCACTGTGGCGTATGTGGGCAGCCTGGCACTATGTGTGTATGAGGCAGCCTGGCACTGTGTGTATGAGGGCAGCCTGGCACTGTGTGTATGTGGGGAGCCTGGCACTGTGTGTATGAGGGCAGCCTGGCACTATGTGTGTATGAGGGGAGCCTGGCACTATGTGTATGAGGGGAGCCTGGCACTGTGCGTATGAGGGGAGCCTGGCACTGTGTGTATGAGGGGAGCCTGGCACTGTGTGTGTGTGGCAGCCTGGCACTGTGTGTATGTGGGCAGCCTGGCACTGTGTGTATGAGGGCAGCCTGGCACTGTGTGTATGAGGGGAGCCTGGCACTGTGTGTATGTGGGCAGCCTGGCACTATGTGTGTATGAGGGGAGCCTGGCACTGTGTGTATGTGGGGAGCCTGGCGCTGTGTGTATGAGGGCAGTCTGGCACTATGTGTATGAAGGCAGCCTGGCGCTGTGTGTATGAGGGCAGCCTGGCACTGTGTGTATGTGGGATGCCTGGCACTGTGTGTATGTAGCGAGCCTGGCACTATGTGTATGAGGGGAGCCTGGCACTGTGTGTATGAGGGGAGCCTGGCACTGTGTGTATGAGGGCAGCCTGGCACTGTGTGTATGAGGGGAGCCTGGCACTATGTGTATGTGGCGAGCCTGGCACTATGTGTATGAGGGGAGCCTGGCACTGTGTGTGTATGAGGCAGCCTGGCACTGTGTGTATGTGGCAAGCCTGGCACTATGTGTATGAGGGGAGCCTGGCACTGTGTGTATGAGGGCAGCCTGGCACTGTGTGTATGAGGGCAGCCTGGCACTGTGTGTATGTGGGGAGCCTGGCACTGTGTGTGTGTGGCAGCCTGGCACTGTGTGTATGTGGGCAGCCTGGCACTGTGTGTATGAGGGACGCCTGGCACTGTGTGTATGAGGGCAGCCTGGCACTATGTGTATGAGGGGAGCCTGGCACTGTGTGTGTGTGTGGGCAGCCTGGCACTGTGTGTGTGGGCAGCCTGGCACTGTGTGTGTGTGGCAGCCTGGCACTGTGTGTGAGGGGAGCCTGGCACTGTGTGTATGAGGGCAGCCTGGCACTGTGTGTATGAGGCAGCCTGGCGCTGTGTGTATGAGGGGAGCCTGGCGCTGTGTGTATGAGGGGAGCCTGGCACTATGTGTGTGTGGCAGCCTGGCCCTGTGTGTGTGTGGCAGCCTGGCACTATGTGTGTATGAGGCAGCCTGGCACTGTGTGTATGAGGGCAGCCTGGCACTGTGTGTGTGGGCAGCCTGGCACTGTGTGTGTGTGGCAGCCTGGCACTGTGTGTGAGGGGAGCCTGGCACTGTGTGTATGAGGGGAGCCTGGCACTGTGTGTGTGAGGGGAGCCTGGCACTATGTGTGTGTGGCAGCCTGGCACTGTGTGTATGAGGGGAGCCTGGCACTGTGTGTATGAGGGGAGCCTGGCACTGTGTGTATGAGGGGAGCCTGGCACTATGTGTGTGTGGCAGCCTGGCCCTGTGTGTGTGTGGCAGCCTGGCACTATGTGTGTATGAGGCAGCCTGGCACTGTGTGTATGAGGGCAGCCTGGCACTGTGTGTATGTGGGGAGCCTGGCACTGTGTGTATGAGGGGAGCCTGGCACTGTGTGTATGAGGTGAGCCTGGCACTATGTGTGTATGAGGCAGCCTGGCACTGTGTGTATGTGGGGAGCCTGGCACTATATGTATGAGGGGAGCCTGGCACTGTGTGTATGAGGGCAGCCTGGCACTATGTGTGTATGAGGCAGCCTGGCACTGTGTGTATGTGGGGAGCCTGGCACTATATGTATGAGGGGAGCCTGGCACTGTGTGTATGAGGGCAGCCTGGCACTATGTGTGTATGAGGGGAGCCTGGCACTATGTGTGTATGAGGGGAGCCTGGCACTGTGTGTATGTGGCGAGCCTGGCACTGTGTGTGTATGAGGGCAGCCTGGCACTATGTGTGTATGAGGCAGCCTGGCACTGCCTGCACTGTGTGTATGAGGGCAGCCTGGCACTGTGTGTATGAGGGGAGCCTGGCACTGTGTGTATGAGGGGAGCCTGGCACTGTGTGTATGAGGGCAGCCTGGCACTATGTGTGTATGAGGCAGCCTGGCACTGCCTGCACTGTGTGTATGAGGGCAGCCTGGCACTGTGTGTATGAGGGGAGCCTGGCACTGTGTGTGTGTGTGGGCAGCCTGGTACTGTGTGTGTGGGCAGCCTGGCACTGTGTGTGTGTGGCAGCCTGGCACTGTGTGTATGAGGGGAGCCTGGCACTGTGTGTATGAGGGCAGCCTGGCACTGTGTGTATGTGGGCAGCCTGGCACTGTGTGTATGAGGGGAGCCTGGCACTGTGTGTATGAGGGGAGCCTGGCACTGTGTGTATGTGGGGAGCCTGGCACTGCCTGGCACTGTGTGTGTGAGGGCAGACTGGCACTGGGTGTATGAGGCAGCCTGGCACTGTGTGTATGTGGGGAGCCTGGCACTGTGTGTATGAGGCAGCCTGGCACTGTGTGTGTGGCAGCCTGGCACTGTGTGTATGAGGGGAGCCTGGCACTGTGTGTATGAGGTGAGCCTGGCACTGTGTGTATGAGGGGAGCCTGGCACTGTGTGTATGTGGGGAGCCTGGCACTGCCTGGCACTGTGTGTATGTGGGGAGCCTGGCACTGTGTGTATGAGGCAGCCTGGCACTGTGTGTGTGGCAGCCTGGCACTGTGTGTATGAGGGGAGCCTGGCACTGTGTGTATGAGGTGAGCCTGGCACTGTGTGTATGAGGGGAGCCTGGCACTGTGTGTATGAGGGGAGCCTGGCACTGTGTGTATGAGGGCAGCCTGGCACTGTGTGTATGAGGCAGCCTGGCACTGTGTGTATGAGGTGAGCCTGGCACTGTGTGTATGAGGGGAGCCTGGCACTGTGTGTATGAGGGGAACCTGGCACTATATGTATGAGGGGAGCCTGGCACTGTGTGTATGAGGGCAGCCTGGCACTGTGGGTATGAGGGGAGCCTGGCGCTGTGTGTATGAGGGGAGCCTGGCACTGTGTGTATGTGGGGAGCCTGGCACTATATGTATGAGGGGAGCCTGGCACTGTGTGTATGAGGGCAGCCTGGCACTATGTGTGTATGAGGCAGCCTGGCACTGTGTGTATGTGGGGAGCCTGGCACTATATGTATGAGGGGAGCCTGGCACTGTGTGTATGAGGGCAGCCTGGCACTGTGGGTATGAGGGGAGCCTGGCGCTGTGTGTATGAGGGGAGCCTGGCGCTGTGTGTATGAGGGGAGCCTGGCACTATGTGTGTGTGGCAGCCTGGCCCTGTGTGTATGAGGGCAGCCTGGCACTGTGTGTATGAGGGGAGCCTGGCACTATGTGTGTATGAGGCAGCCTGGCACTGTGTGTATGTGGGGAGCCTGGCACTATATGTATGAGGGGAGCCTGGCACTGTGTGTATGAGGGCAGCCTGGCACTATGTGTGTATGAGGGGAGCCTGGCACTGTGTGTATGTGGCGAGCCTGGCACTGTGTGTGTATGAGGGCAGCCTGGCACTATGTGTGTATGAGGCAGCCTGGCACTGCCTGCACTGTGTGTATGAGGGCAGCCTGGCACTGTGTGTATGAGGGGAGCCTGGCACTGTGTGTATGAGGGGAGCCTGGCACTGTGTGTATGAGGGCAGCCTGGCACTATGTGTGTATGAGGCAGCCTGGCACTGCCTGCACTGTGTGTATGAGGGCAGCCTTGCACTGTGTGTATGAGGGGAGCCTGGCACTGTGTGTGTGTGTGGGCAGCCTGGTACTGTGTGTGTGGGCAGCCTGGCACTGTGTGTGTGTGGCAGCCTGGCACTGTGTGTATGAGGGGAGCCTGGCACTGTGTGTATGAGGGCAGCCTGGCACTGTGTGTATGAGGGGAGCCTGGCACTGTGTGTGTGTGTGGGCAGCCTGGCACTGTGTGTGTGGGCAGCCTGGCACTGTGTGTGTGTGGCAGCCTGGCACTGTGTGTATGTGGGCAGCCTGGCACTGTGTGTATGAGGGGAGCCTGGCACTGTGTGTATGAGGGGAGCCTGGCACTATGTGTGTATGAGGGCAGCCTGGCACTGTGTGTATGAGGGCAACCTGGCACTGTGTGTATGAGGGCAACCTGGCACTGTGTGTATGAGACAGCCTGGCACTGTGTGTATGAGGGCAGCCTGGCACTATGTGTATGAGGGGAGCCTGGCAATGTGTGTATGTGGGCAGCCTGGCACTATGTGTATGAGGGGAGCCTGGCACTGTGTGTATGAGGGGAGCCTGGCACTGTGTGTATGAGGGCAGCCTGGCACTGTGTGTATGAGGCAGCCTGGCACTATGTGTATGAGGGGAGCCTGGCACTGTGTGTATGAGGGGAGCCTGGCACTGTGTGTATGAGGGGAGCCTGGCACTGTGTGTATGAGGCAGCCTGGCACTGTGTGTATGTGGGGAGCCTGGCACTGTGTGTATGTGGCAGCCTGGCACTGTGTGTATGAGGGCAGCCTGGCACTGTGTGTATGTGAGGAGCCTGGCACTGTGTGTATGAGGCAGCGTGGCACTGTGTGTATGTGGGGAGCCTGGCACTGTGTGTATGAGGGGAGCCTGGCACTGTGTGTATGAGGGCAGCCTGGCACTGTGTGTATGTGGGCAGCCTGGAACTGTATGTATGAGGGGAGCCTGGCACTGTGTGTATGAGGGACGCCTGGCACAGCCTGGCACTTACCTTGGTGTCTTCTCTCTGTGTCCTGAGCTCTGGTCTCTGACATTTTTATGGTGTCCTGAGTGGGAGTCTGAACACTCTCCAGCCCGTGGGGTTGTCCCCAGAAGGGAGGGGGGTTCAGAGGAAGAAGTGACACATGGTGTGTAAGGGGAGATAAGAGAGGGTGTAACAAACGGCAATATACACAGGGCAGGGTGTGATATACATAGAGCCGAGTGTGATATACATAGGGCAGGGTGTGATATACAGAACGGTGTGTGATATATACAGAGCAGTGTGCAAACCCAACGCAGACATGCGCTCCAAACCGGACCCAACGCAGACATGCGCTCCAAACCGGACCCAACGCAGACATGCGCTCCAAACCGGACCCAACACAGACATGCGCTCCAAACCGGACCCAACGCAGACATGCGCTCCAAACCGGACCCAACGCAGACATGCGCTCCAAACCGGACCCAACGCAGACATGCGCTCCAAACCGGACCCAACGCAGACATGCGCTCCAAACCGGACCCAACGCAGACATGCGCTCCAAACCGGACCCAACGCAGACATGCGCTCCAAACCGGACCCAACGCAGACATGCGCTCCAAACCGGACCCAACGCAGCCATCCGCCCCAAACCGGACCCAACGCAGCCATCCGCCCCAAACCGGACCCAACGCAGCCATCCACTCCAAACCGGACCCAACGCAGCCATCCGCCCCAAACCGGACCCAACGCAGACACCAGATGTACCTATCCATTTTTTTTTAGAGAATTGGAGAGAGCTTTAGGGATGCCTTTGGGGGACCATCACCAGAGAAATATCTGACTAAAACCAGTCTCCACATTCTCCCAGCAACCTCTGGAGGAAAGAATGTATGGAAGGTGCCATTACCTAAGCTGGGAGGAGAAGCAATGTCCAGGAGGGAGTGAGGAGAAGCTGGAGGTTGGTTCAAAGAGCTGATCCCCTCCACAGAGGCCGATTCCCTCCATAGCCAAGAAGAACCGCTATGGTCAATGGAGGAAAAAATTCCAACCCTCCCCAACCCTCTTGGTAATTGGTACTGTTTTATAGTTCATTAGGTTTTATTTCTGCCACAGATGTTGTTTTTGTTGCTGCCATCGATCGGGGGGACCAGGGACCTGGGTCACTTGTTGGCTTCAGTGTTGGCTTATGAGGATAAACCCGGAGGTGAAAGGACGTCACTGGTCAATCCATTGGGCCTACCTGGTAGCAACAAGTGCTGGTGCTTGAACATTGTGGTTGGTCATGTGACCAGTTATATGTGGTGTCTTATTGCGTGAGGGAAAAGAAGGTGTAGAAGTAGGAGAATAACTCTAGTGGCCTCTCTACCATGATAGGTCATGACCAGTATCGTGGCCCAGTGCCACCAATACCCAAACCAGAGACTTTGTTATATGAGATACCACTGGCAACCGCACATGCCAAGAGATATACAGACAAGTGATGACCCAACCATGTCCTAACCAGAAGGTCTCAAGATACAATCACACCCAAGAGAACATCTTCAGTGCCAACCACTCTACTCCAAGAGGAATCGGCTAAGATGTATGTTACATGTAAGCACCTGGACAGAGCACGTGTAACTTGACCTCTTGGACAGTTATAAATCCTAAGTGAGCTGCCATATAACATATAAGTGACCTATACATATGTATTACCTGCCTAACTTGCCAAGACCTCCTCCTCCTCCTTTTATCTTCTTCACTGCTCTATCTCTCCTTTCTCTTCCTACTCTACCCCTCTCACTATTTCTCATTCTTCTTTCCATAGACTTTTCTCCCAATTTTTTGTAATTCGCATCCAGTTCTGCAGATATTATACACATACGGCCTTATTAAATTCCGTGAACGTGTAAAACCGTAGCCCATAATGTAGCCGGCAAGACTTGCGGCTATTAAATTATACCCCGTAAAGCAAGCTGCTCACGATCTGCGGGTTAAGGCCGGAAAAAGCCTACACGAAGTGGAACGTGGAACTTCACACCTGCAAATCCTTTGTTCTCCCAAGCCCGTAACTGCAACGTTCCAATTTCGCTATTAAATTGCTACAAATCCCTAAAGAGGCCATGGAGTCCAAGCAGTAACCGGCAAATGGTGGCCAAAGCATTACAGGCTCCAAATAGGTACACTGTAAAAGACAATATAAACACACCAGAGGACTTATGGGAAAGCCTGGAGAGGCGTTACAATTACTTGCCCAATAATCCCCAATACAAAATAGGCATTAACAAATATATTATTTCATCATATGTTGGAATGGTCATACACATGCCAATATGAAAAGCCATGCTGCAACATGCACAAAGCAATTAAAGACACACAACCTGATTAAATTGCAACACAAAAACATTAAACTCATGCCATATTAACCCCTTCTCACTCACAGAGGCTCTATTGACGACCCTAAAATATAAATATAATTGAATACACATGTTGCTCATCACATCTACATTTGGGAACACAAATAGTGGCCATATTCCCCCCCCCCCCCCCCCACATCACATAGATCAAGTACCCAGGTCACATTTTATTATTTGTTGTTCAGTCCTTCAGTCGTGTCTGACTCTCTGTGACCCTATGGACTTCAGCACATTTAGCTATTTCTCTGCCTGTGCTGTTCCGCAAGATTTGCATGCCAAAAATACTGGAGAGGGTTGCCAGTTTTTTCTCTAGTGGACTGTGATTTGTCTGACCTCTCTGCTTACCTCCCCACCTACACTGGCCCTACATGGTATAGCTCACAGCTTCATTCAGGTACACAAGCCCCTTCACCACCAACACGTAGCAATCCACACTAAATAGTTTTGTGTATGTTCCCATGGTCCCCTTCAGCATTGCTAAGTGGTGGTGAAGGGGCTTGTGAAGCTGTGAGCTATACCATGTAGGGTCACACTCAGAAATGGTCAATGTGAATTAATATCATGGGTGTGGTGTGGGCGGATCCCGGGAGAGCGAGAGGCTTGTGGGGAAAAGGGGATACCTACAGGGGGTGATGTCATAAGCCTGATGCATAGCACCTACCAGGGTCACATGCGGTCACTACACCACTGCAACCAGAATCTGATGAAAAAAGGATCATCAGAAATCACTCCATTTAATTGAAGAAACCATTAATGTGCATAGCACTTACACCTTGTCTAGATCTGCTCAATGACACAGATGATCAAATCTCTGTACTGTGTAATCCAATCCAGTGTCATACATACAGTGTGGTGACAAAAACAAATATCTGATAAAAAAAGTGGTCACCAAAAAACAGGTGGTGGAGGATAAGAAAAACTAATCACAATGCATGTACAGTACAGAGCTAAATACTGTAACAATGCTAATAACAATCATGTCTGAGATATCTGGCTATATGATAGCTTTAAGATCGTGTGTGTGATCTGTAAATGTGTGTAATCTGTAAGTGTGTGTAATCTGTACGTGTGTGTGATCTGTACATGTGTGTGATCTGTAAATGTGTGTGATCTGTAAATGTGTGTAAGCAAGGATTAAGTGTAAATTTGTAAGAAATAGAACATAAATGAATAACATTATTATTATTTTTATTTATATCACGCCAACATATTCCGTTGCGCTGCACAGGGGTTAAGTACATGGCTGGACAAGATGAACACCTTATAAACATGGGGGGCCCTGTTTTTGAGCTTAGAATCAAATGTACATAGAGCTTGTTTCCAAGGCAAGGACACCAGACTGAAAACTCTCAAACTTACAATCTAAGAGCCTTATTAAATTTCGATTTGTCCAATTTCATCAGGCTCTATATAAGCCCAGAGATATATTTTTTTACAGAAGTTTTTAGTTCGTGAAGACCTGGCTTTTGGATAGAAGGTCACTAACTAAACACTTCTGTATAATACGCCATGCGCTTATATAGAGCCCGACGCAATTGGCCGACTCGCAATATAATAAGGCTGTGAGGGCTTAGGTGTGATACCAGAGGGTGACAAATGCAAGATGGCGGTGTGAAGGCAATGTGTTTAGCCAGTTGGAGGGGTCTGTGTGTTGTACCGTAGAGTGTGGGTGTAGGTGTTATTAAGCTGTGGAGTGTGCGGTTGTACATATATGGGCTGAAGGTCATAAGATTTTTTAAACAGTTGTGTTTTTAGTGATTTTTTAAAGGTTTTGAGGATGGAAGATCTAAGTCTAATGGAGCGAGGCAAGGAGTTCCAGATAGTAGGGGCAGCACGAGAAAAGTCTTGAAGAAGGGAGTGAGAGGAGGTGATGAGAGAGGAGGAAAGAAGAAGGTCATTAGCAGAACGAAGGGGGCGGTTGGGAGAGTATTTTGAAACAAGAGCAGAGATATAAGGGGGTGCAGTGTTGTTGAGGGCTTTGTATGTTAGAGTCATGATTTTAAATGTGATTCGGGAAGCTATGGGAAGCCAGTGGCGTGATTGACAGAGAGGCGCTGCAGACACTGAGCGGTCAGTATGGAAGATGACTCTAGCGGAGGCGTTTATTATGGATTGGAGGGGAGACAGATGAGTGATGGGGAGGCAACAAGTGAATTGCAGTAGTTGAGTCGAGATATGATGAGAGGAGTGAATTGCAGTAGTTGAGTTGAGATATGATGAGAGGAGTGAATTGCAGTAGTTGAGTTGAGATATGATGAGAGGAGTGAATTGCAGTAGTTGAGTTGAGATATGATGAGAGGAGTGAATTGCAGTAGTTGAGTCGAGATATGAGGAGTGAATTGCAGTAGTTGAGTTGAGATATGATGAGAGCAAAGAATTGCAGTAGTCCAGTCGAGATATGATGAGAGAGTATATTACAGTTTTAGCTGTGTCTTCTGTAAGATAGTGACGAATTTTGGAGATGTTTTTTTAGATAAAATTCACAAGATTGTGTTATTGATTGAATGTGAGGAATAAATAAAATCGCAAACTACCTCTCTCCAAACTCTCCTACTCTCTCTACGCGCATGGGCATGTGGAACGCAAATTTATAATCTCCCTCTGTCAAACATATTTGGCTAGACTTTTTATTGGCTGAGAGGTCTGTGTCGCACTACGTTATACCGATAATTACAGCTGATGGCGGCTTTACAGCTTGCGTGCGTGAAAAGGATTTACGGGCTTGCATCTCAAGCGCGTAACGCACACCATGGTCTAATTTAATAGCTCTGTAAGCCAAATTCCAAGCCCGCAGCCTTTGCGAGTGTCATGTTGGTACTACGGGGCTGATACAGTGTATGTTTTTAAGTGTAACTAGGACCTCTCTAAACAGGTGAATAGACGTCTTCCAAGATTTAGCAAGGGTGATTCTTGTTGCTAGGAATATTTGATTAGTTAGAAGTTGGGCCTCCTTGGTAAGACCTGTAATGGGAAGACCTAATAAGGCCTCTTCTGGTTTTTGAGGTAATCTACTGTCCCATTGTTTCCGAACAAATGTGAGCAATTTATGGGCACCCCATAGAGCTGCACCCCCTAAAGCACTTCCCCACCGAGCATGGATCTTACTGGGCCAGGTACCACCTCAGTATTGTTTTGTAGGATTTCTCCCGTAGGATTACGTTATGGGAAGATTGTGCTGCATTTTTGTGAATTTTGCTCCTTTTCTAAAGTGATGCCCAGTTAGGAGGATTGATGGCGGCGTCTGGATGGGGTCGCCTGATCTAACAAGTAGTCATAAATAATAGAAATATTTGTATTGCCATCAGCATTATAAATTTCTTGAAGCCAAATTATCGTCTTGCGATACTTTAGAAACATTTGCATTAATTTGCGCGAGCTTCAGCCATTCGGTAACTGGTACTTGACTCTGTGCGCTAAATGACATGGGCGACCATTATTGGTTTGTTCTGAGCACGTCAGCTACGATAGTCACATTTCTACGTATCCACCAATTCCACAGGGAGATTTTGTTGAATGAGATATTTTTATATGGTAGCCATAAAGGGGTGAGCCATGGAACCCAAGGGAGCTCTTTTGGTTCCAAAGGGTAAGAGATTGGGCCACAGTGCCAGGGAGCAGAGAATGATTGATTTTAAAATGGAGACTTGTCCATAGTACCTGGCTCTCAATCTCTACCCACACCTGTGGGTGTTCCTGAACCATTTGGATAGTTGTCTAGAAGCCTTAGTATTTATTAGGTCTGGAAGAGCCAATCCCCCTTTACTTTTATGAGCCAACATGGTAGTTTTGTTTACTCTTGGTTTTTTATGATCCCAAACAAAAGCGAGAGATTGTCCCCTGGAGTCTCCGTGCTAATCGCTGCTGGGATTGCACGAAACAGATATAGGAGTTTGGGAAGTACATTCATTGTAATGGCGTGAAGTTTTCGTATCCAGGAAATGTTATACAAGGACCAAACGCTGACATCTTGCAGGAGCTTTTTTTATAATTCTAGGATAGTATATACCGTATTTATCGGCATATAACACGCACCTCATTTTAAGAAGGAAATTTCAGGGGGAAAAAAAAATTAAAATAAAGAACTTTGAAGCAAAATCCTCAACCTCAACCTCCCTCCTTAACCCCCGCCTCCACCCCCCCATCCTCATCCTCAACCTCAACCCCCCTCCTCAACCTCCCTCCTCATTCTAACCCCCCCCCCTCAACCTAAACCCCCCTAAATACCTCCCCCTCACTTACCTGCTTCTGCTCCGGCCTCCGCTCCGCTCCTTGACCCGGCGTGCCCGCATGTGACGTCACATGCGCGCCACGTCATTAGCATATACCAGGTGCACCCGGTATGTGCTAATGGCGTGGCGCACGTGACGTCACATGCGAACCGGGTCAAGGAGCGGAGGTCGGAGCAGAAGCAGGTAAGTGAGAGGAGGTATTTAGGGGGGTTTAGGTTGAGGAGGAGGGGGTTAGAATGAGGAGGGAGGATGAGGATGAGGAGGGGAAGGGAATATCGGCGTATAACACGCACCTTTCATTTGCTCCCTATTTTCAGGGAGAAAAAGTGCTTGTTATACTCCGATAAATACGGGTATATAGTAACCTGGATTGCTCTGGGATGTTGATGCCCAGGTATTTGACACTGTGTTGAGTGCATTTGAAAGATCAATTAGCTGTCAATAAAGCTTCTAAATTCTTTGGCAAAGAAACATGGAGGGCTTCACTTTTGCCTTAAATCCCGAAATGTTGCCAAAATGTAATAAAATGTTAAACACATTAGGGAGACTTGTTAGGGGGTCAGTAACAGGGAGCATGATATCGTCATAAAAAAGGATTAGTTTGTTCTCCTTATTGGCGAACCAGATTCCTTTCACATTTTGGTTCTCTCTTGATAATGGTTCTCTGCATAGGGCAAATAGCCAGGGGAAGAGGGGACGGCCATGTCTTGTTCCTCTTTTTATTGGAAAAAGCTGAAACCCTGATAAGCTACAAAGGGTTTTGGTGCCGAATATAATATATCTCCCACTAGTAACAGTATCTCGGTCATGTAAGGCCAATCTATCCGGTCAAAAGCCTTTTCTGCGTCTAGCGAAAGCAGCATCAGTGGCATTTGTTTTGCCGATGCGACATCCATAAGATCCAGAATATGTCTGGTGTTGTCTGGGGCCTCTCTACCTTGAATAAATCCCACCTGGTCCGGGTGGATCCACATAGGTAACAATTGGGCTCATCTGTTTGCTTTTATTTTGGAATACAGTTCGGCGTTATTATTAATTAGGGAGCCATTGAACATGGATTGAAGGTGGGGAGATAAGGTATCCTTTAATTGTTTGTAATAGTAGTTAGTAAATCCATCCAAACCAGGGGCCTTGTGGGGTTTGGTTTCTTTAATAGCATTTTTTATTTCTTCTATGGTTATCAGGGAGTCCATTGGAATCAATTTTGTCTTTGTCAATTTGGGGGAATTTGATTGTAGAGAGGAAGGAATTAATATGACCTTTATGCTTAGGGGGGGTGCTGAATATAATGTAGAATAATATTTTTCAAATGCCTTCACTATATCACCTGGTTGGAAGATGGACTTGCCTTTCTCAAGTATGATTTTATGGATATATGAACTTGCTTTCTGCTGGTTTAACTTGTTGGCAAGCATTTTGTCAGGCTTGTTGGCGAATGTAAAAAATGTGGACAGAGTACACTATAAGTTACAACCTTCCTCCTCGGAACCCCATATCATTCTTGTTTGAACGTGTGAATTTCCTCCTAGCTCTTGGGAGACGTTGAGTGTTTGAAGGATTTCTGGACGTCTGATATCTTAGTATTCAATTCTTTGATACGTGAGAGCGCTATTATTTTAGCTAAAGCCCCTAGTTGAATACAGGAGCCTCTCGGTACCGCTTTGTGTGCTGCCCATATCCCCGCCTGGTCTACCTCACCACCACTCTTTGAGTTGAAATAGTTTACTAATTCTTCTTGAATTTTGTCATGTGATGAAACATCATTTAAAAGGGGCAGGTTTAGTGTCCAGGAAGGTGTACGCCCCTTAGGGAGTAGAGCTTTCAGGGAAATACAAACTAGATCATGATCTGACCAGGAGATGGGGTGGATTGCAACATCAGATATGGTCGAGGTTAGGTGTTGTTGGATGAGAATATCGTCAATACGGGAGTATGAGTTATGCCTGGCTGAATAATAAGGGTCATCTCTCTCATCTGGATGCCATTCTCTCCAGGTGTCTATCATACAGTGGTTTTTAAGGCGATCTTTGAGATTACTGGGATTACATGGGTCGGAACCTTTTGATAGGTTTTAAACCCGAAATCAAGCCCCCCCCCCCAAGATCCAAGTGGATGTTGCCAATCAGTCATGAAATCTGAGACTCTATGGAAGAAGGCTGCTTGTCTAGCGTACTGTGCATATACATTAAATAAGGATAACTTTTTGTAAATGGTACCATGCAATAAGACATATCTACCATCAGAATCTTTATGGGTAGCTATATGTTGAAAATGTAATATTTTATGAATAAGGACTGAACCCCCCTTTTTTTCAGGGGCAGCGGCGTGATAGGCCGGAGTAAAATGTGTGCCCACTATTTTGGGATTTGTTCTTTTTGAAATGTGTTTCTTGGATCAACACAATGTCAACACCCGGCCATATTCTCCCAGGGCATTTCCTTGCTTTATTGGGTTATTTAACCCTTGGCATTATGTAAAGCTATTTTGAGATCCATCACTTACCAACTTCTAAAGGAAGGGCGTACGGTCTAAAGATCCTAGTAGGCGAGCAGGTCCAGTAAGATGATATACCAGAGGTCGGTGTCTAGACGATGTGAGGAAAAAGAAGAGAGGGAAGATGGACAAGGTGATAACGAGAAGAAAGAGGAATAAAAAAAAAGGAAGGCTAAGAGGAAACAAGATAAAATATACAAAATAGCAGAAACATTACAAAAACTTGTAGACTAAGCCACAATATTACATTTTTTGTGGAGAACAAAAAGCCGTCCTCAAGTAAAAATAACTCTTGAAAATCTCAATAGTAACTTACAAATGTACAAATAACAACATAGTACAGTGTAAAGAGGAGAGCCTAACACTGTCCTCTAATCAAAAATGGCGAGTCGTCTGGTATCCCACAGAAAGGATACGATGGAGACTTGCCCTCTGGGGCACAACTTTACATACTATATTTAAATTCCTGGAATGAGAATAATTATGACTCAAATTATAAAAAGTTATTTTGACCACAAGTCCATTTGTATTAAGTAAACAAGACGTTTGGATTGGTCATAACAATGTAGGATTCCCATTGACCACATTGTAATAGAGTGGAGGCTACCACAACATACGGCTTAAGGCAAGAGAAGATAGTCCTGTGCTAGTTGTTGTGTTCTTGGGCGTCTTTGGGGCCAACTGCTGGTGTCTAGGATTATCAGGTATTGAAATACCCAAGAGGAAATAAGGATGTGCCTTTATCCATATCACAGACCTTGTAGGTTCTCCCTTCCCTCTAAATATTTACTTTCAATGGAAAGTCCCAGGTGTATTTTCATCCTTGGGCCAAATTAGAGGGGTTTCAACAATCTTCTTTTGCGACCCCTCAACTTCTTGGATCCCCGGTCTTGCCACTTTCATAAAGAGGTCCTTGGTCGTGTAATAGTGAAACTTTGCTATGACATCCCTTGGTCTCTCACAAGAGGAAGGGCGGTTCATCAAGGCTCTATGTATCCTATGATTCCTGAAGGAATCTTCCAGGGTAGGTAAAGGTCGAGTAGGTACTGTGGTAAATCTTTTAGTTTCTGGAAGATTGAAGATTCTGCTGTGATTTTCCTAAAGAAGGTGTCTTTGCTCTTCCCTTACTGCCTGCATCTCCTCTTCTAATTAAGATTGTGCTTGGAGCAAAGTGCCGTGGTTTTCTTCCATTTTAGTAACGCTAGAGTCAAGTGCTTTTATCTCGCCCGTGAGACCCACGGCTACTTCCTGAATCTCTGCCTTGATCTCCGACCTGAAAGAGGAAATCAACCCATTCAGTTCTTGGATGTCAGCCTTTGGCCTCGGTGCAGAAGCCTCCATTGATGGATTCGGCTGTGTTTTGTTCCATGACATTAATACTATAAGTGCCATGAGGGTCCTCCAGGACCCCCATGGCACTTAGTCTAAGCACTACCCTACACTACACTATTATCCACCCCAATAAACTATTACATCTAAATTAACCCCCTCTAAGTAATTAACCCTATTTAACCCTCACCATGCCTAATTAACCCTATCACTAACCACCTAGACACAGTTATCCCTTTCTAGTCCTGTTTAACCCGAACTGTACCCAATAAACTGTAACTGTACCCAATTAACCCTAACTGTTCCCAATAAACCCTAACTAACAATTAGCCCTTCTCCTATTAACCCCCTCTACCCTATCCTATTAACTCCTACACTATATACCTAATCCCTGAATAAAATACCTTACACCGCAGTAAGTACAAAACATAAAAACACCCACATTACAGAAAATAAAAACCCTGCAAAGTACACAAAAATAACAAACTACTAATTACATGAAAAAAATAATAAAGCATTACAGTAAAATGCCCCTCCAGCACTGATCCCAAATGCCCTGGTCTTCTTCTGGGCCAGGAGAGGCCCCTCCATCAAACTCCTGATGTTCTATAACCTTGAGGAGCTCCCCGCCGCAAACGAAGGTTCTCGCGCATGCTCCGACCCAAAACAAAATGCACATTCTTATTTTTTACAGGTTGTAAATCTTTTTTATTTTAATAGTAGTTTTTATTTTATGTGTAAGTCTTTGTGTTTTTTACTGTAATGCTTATGTTATTTTCATGTGATTAGTAGTTTGTTATTTGTTGTACTAAGTGGGGTTTTTATTTTCCATAATGCGGGTGTTTTATTGTTATGCTTACTGAGGTGTTAGGGATTTTATTAAGGGTTAGGTAGGTAGTGTAGGGATTGATAAGATAGGGTAAAGGGGGGTTAATAGGATAGGGATTAATAGGATAGGGGTTAATTGGGTACAGTTAAGGTTAAATAGGTACAGTTAGGGTTAAATAGGTACAGTTAGGGTTAAATAGGTACAGTTAGGGTTAAATAGGTACAGTTAGGGTAATTGGGTACAGTTAAGGTTAAATAGGTACAGTTTGGGTTTATTGGGTACAGTTATGATTTACTGGGTAAAGTTAGGATTAATTGAGTACAGTTATGGTTTATTGGGTACAGTTAGGGTTAAATAGGACTAGCTAGGGATAACTGGGTCTAAGTGGTTAGTGATAGGGTTATTAAGGTATTGTGAGGGTTAGATAGGGTTATTTACTTAGAGGGGGGGTAATTTAGATTTATTAGTTTATTGGGGTGGATAATAGTGTAGTGTAGGGTAGTGCTTAGACTTAATTTCATGAGGGTCCCGGAGGACCCTCATGGCACTTATAGTGTTAATGTCAGGGTTAATTATTGTCCCATAAGGGTCTATATAGACCCTTATGGGACTGATGGGCTTCATCTTAGGCAGGGTTTATTACAATTGTAGCGCAGGTCCTTTAAGGATCTTTAAGGTCCTTTAAGGACCCATGAGGCTAGAAATTTGAATTTCAAATGCTGCGGAGGTCCCCATCGGCGATCCCTTCAGCCATATTTAACATAGGGACCCTGCGGGGGTCGCTATGGGGACCCCGCAGCAAAGGTGGGGTTAATGTTAGGTGTTGCGGGGGTACTTACAGTAGCCCCGCGGTAGGGGTTAACTATTTGTGTGCCACAGGCCCTTTAAGGAATTGCATCAGGGGATTCAATTTTTTTCAGTGGCTCCTTGCTCACCGCATGCGTTCTATATTATTCGAATAAACTACCTGATTAAAGAAAAAACATGGAGGGGTAACAAGTGTATGTAACAGGGAGTGACCTGATGAGTGCCTGGAGGTGGGCCATGGGCATGTGACAGTCCTGGTGACAAGCGCTGGGGAGTCGGAGTCAACAAACATGGTGATAGTGTATGTGGTGGCCAACCATAAATCTTTTAATGGACTATGCCTGTCTGGACTACTCCTTTACTACCGAGCCAGGGGTCCCGTCTGGTACTTGTAGCCACCAACTCTCTGGGTATCCACATCAAAATGCCCTCTTGACGCCTCTCTCCACCCATGTCATCTGTATGGAGGTGTAATCAAATCATTGTTTGCAAAGACAGTTCTAAGAGGTGCTTTGTGGAGTTGACACAATGATTCAGTGGAATAATTGGAGAGTTCATCATGGTTGGCTTCCAGTGAAGAGATTAAAACAAAGATCTACTAATCAGACTTTATGCAACAGCTCGGAGTAATTAGGTTAACTTGAACTTCTGATCTAATGATCGTAGTTATGTTATCAAGTAATAGTGTTTAATAACCCCACTGTATAACTACTTGTTGTCAATGTGCTGTTTAATAAGGATCTTCTCTAAGACACAAGTGGTGCAAGTATATTCTGTACCTCTGAATACCCAGGCTCTGATCGTGGCTGTCTGATCTGATCTGATGACTGAATATATATACGAGTGCTGCCGGCACTGGGGAGCTACAGTTCATTGAGGGAACCATGAATGCCAACATGTACTGTGACATACTGAAGCAGAGCATGATCCCCTCCCTTCGGAGACTGGGCAGCAGGGCAGTATTCCAACCTGATAACGACCCCAAACACATGTCCAAGATGACCACTGCCTTGCTAAAGAAGCTGAAGGTAAAGGTGATGGACTTGCCAAGCATGTCTCCAGACATAAACGCTATTGAGCCTCTGTGGGGCATCCTCAAATGGAAGGTGGGGGAGTGCAAGGTCTCTAACATCCACCAGCTCCGCGATGTCATCATGGAGGAGTGGAAGAGGACTCCAGTGGGAACCTGTGAAGCTCAGGTGACCACCATGCCCATGAGGGTTAAGGCCGTGCTGGAAAATAATGGCGGCCACACAAAATATTGACACTTTGAGCCCAATTTGGGCATTTCCACTTAGGGGTGTACTCACTTTTGTTGCCAATGGTTTAGACATTAATGGCGGTGTGTTGAGTTATTTTGAGGGGTCAGCACATTTACCCCGTTATACAGACCGTACACTTACTACTTCACATGGAAGCCAAGGGGCATGTCCTCAGTGTTCTCACATGAGAAGATATAATAACATATGTACATGTGAGGGGTGTACGCACTTCCGTGACATACTGTATACACACATATATGTATTTATATATGAACATATACTGTATATTTGTGATTTTGTCTCCACTTTGCAATGTTTTCCTCATTACACATTTTGGATATTTATTTGTGTTATTTCCATTTGTCTTCATCATCTCACACGCTTGATGTGTCCACCATCGCCCAGCTCAGAACTTCCTGTCTGTATCAGACACATCAGATAAGAACGTGTTATTTGCATAAAATGAGGAAGTGAATTCATCGGATGCATCACATTTTTGGACCTTCCTTTGGTGCGGGGGGCGGGGGGGGGGGGGTGTTGGGGTCTGTGAGTCATAGGAAGTCCTGAAGTGGGGCTCATACAATGACTGGACCACATCTTTGGATGGGTGACGTGGACCATTAAGTGGGTTGTCTGGAATTCAGGCTTTCCAAAGAAGAATGGAGGAACTCTATATGGACTCCAAAAACCTCACTCCCTGGCTTGTAGGCGCCATTGTGGCAGCATCCCGCCTGTGGGTGGGTATTCTGCAGGAGACTGGTGGATGCCATAGTGGGAGGCGAGAAACCTTCCATGGTGATGTGGATAGTGTGAGAGGTGATGTGCTCGGACCTCAGATGGGACCGGGATGTTGGATTATGGTGCTGGAAATCTGGGTCGGCTGGTTCTGGTACTGACTGTTGCGGTTCCACTTAGAGGGGGTGTTGGTACAAATGCCGGGGGCCTTCTCCTTGCTGATTGCTCCTGACAGGTCTTGCGGCGCCTGCAGCTGAATTATTATAGAAAACATTGAAGACTAATCTCTGAAAAATAACCTATATCTCCAGAAAATGATCTCATGTACCCCAAGAAGGGTTTTTATGTATTATATATATAGATATATATATATATATATATATATATATATATATATATATATATCTTTCATCATTTATTGGCTCGTTTCATTTCCCCAAATGGATATCATCACCTCTTCTTGGTACCAGACGGAGGGTGTAGAGACTTTCTTTGTATTATTTTTGTGAATTTTAATTGTAAATTTTTCCTTTTTGTAATTTATTCAAAGAACATTATTTCACCTGATGACCAGCAATACCCAGAAGCTCTATTAACCCTTGTGAATTTTTTTTATATAATGGCTGCGGGTATATGTGTCATTCCGGCCAGTGAATATCCTGGCTCCTTATCTGCCCAGCTGTTGCTCGCTCTCATTTTCAGGAGGACATCTTCATGGAGCTGTCCCAAGAGGCCAAGAAGGGTGTGGAATTTCCTTTGCATATGTATCTTGGGAACATGAGATAATGGTCAGGAACTTGGAGGGTTATAACACGGTAGCGCACACAAGCTTGACTTTGCAATGGTGGGAGCAGGAACATCTCCGGTGGAGCTCCTGGCAAAGCACATGGGATGCTCATTGGGGTCATTGACCAGTTGCTTATGATGCTGGCAGTTGGTTTGCCTGAACTGATCAGGGATTTTTACATCAGTTGGGTCATAAAGCAATGTCAGATGCACCAAAACAGGGGCCAATGACCTCCGGGCGTCCACTAAAGCCCCCAATAGCTGTTGGCCATTGACTGGGGGGCTCTGCTCTTGACAGATATTGCAAGCCATAAAGTCTGCCAGCAATTAATTATCCAGTGGTCAAAAAATGAGGTCACAGGCAAGAGCCTCCGCTCATTGGTCAGTAATGGCCTGGGGAGATGCCTAGTAAACTTGTGAAATAGTAAAACCATTATTGATGGGGGGTCCTGTTCATTTCGAGTTTTAGTCCATCTTTAAAACGGGTCTGGTAAACTTGTTACTTTTTGGATTGGGGCAGTGACCAAGCCTGAATTTCTTGAGATTTGATGCTTGGGGCAGTGGGAGTCTATGTGTGGCCCAACTGGAGGGGTGGCAGGTGACATATAGTGCTAGTGCACCCTTGGACAAATGACCTTGGTGCCATTGACTGGGTTGGTGGAGATAGAGAAGTGAATAGGCGCTCTGTGCCTTAGGACTTTGGACAGGTCACTCCTAAAAGTAAATTGGCCAAGGTTACCAGGACAATAGGAGCCCAGGGATGTCCATACTGGTATCGAAACTGAGTTACTGGTCCTGGTGGGGTCCATTCCGTTTGAATTATCCATGTTAGGCTCATTTAGTTTTAGGCTGCTGGAGGGGAGAGCTCATGCCTTGTTCTTATTGGGAGAAGACAAGCTACGTAGGCCCAATGATGGGGTTGGGGGCTTATTAAGGGGGTAATACCCCTCCATCAGCCCACCTATGTTGGTGGGGTATAAGAGCTTACTATGGGCAGTTGGGCCAATGGCAATTTGGATTTGAGTTAACTGACAAGGACCCATTTGGGTTCACTATACAAAAGCTTTGTCTGTTTCACTCAATAAATATGTCGGTGGTTCTGAGTTTAATGGGGTGGGCCCCCGTCCTGCTGGCGTGGAGAGTTTCCCTTTGGGCCCATCATATAATGGCATAAGCTCCGTGTAGAGGAGCTGGGCCCAGTGCTACACAAACTGCTTCGAGACTATGGGTGAAATGATGGAGCGATGGTGGTTTTTATTTACCATAAATCTATGTAGAAGGACCACCGATGTCCTAAAGGAGATTCATTTGAAGAACTACAGTCAAAATAGGAAAATATTTTTAAAGGGTAAAAATAAATAACATTAAACTTTATTACTTTTATATGTAATTATTCTGCTGTAGGTTATGATATTTTAGTTTCCATTTTCTCTCTGCTTGACGTCTCCGGCTACACAATCTCCATAGTCTTGGGATCGGGACCAAGCTCTTGCTCGACTACCTCACTAATCATACGTTCCGGGCCTCTAGCACCTCAGCCTCCACTATCAGGCTTTCAGGGGGTCTCACTAATCATACGTTCTGGGCCTCTAGCACCTCAGCCTCCACTATCAGTCTTTCAGGGGGTCTCACTAATCATACGTTCTGGGCCTCTAGCACCTCAGCCTCCACTATCAGTCTTTCAGGGGTCTCACTAATCATACGTTCCGGGGCCTCTAGCACCTCAGCCTCCACTATCAGTCTTTCCGGGGGTCTCACTAATCATACGTTCTGGGCCTCTAGCACCGCTGCCTCCCCTATCAGTCTTTCAGGGGGTCTCACTAATCATACGTTCTGGGCCTCTAGCACCTCAGCCTCCACTATCAGTCTTTCAGGGGGTCTCACTAATCATACGTTCTGGGCCTCTAGCACCTCGGCCTCCACTATCAGGCTTTCAGGGGTCTCACTAATCATACGTTCTGGGCCTCTAGCACCTCAGCCTCCACTATAAGGCTTTCAGGGGGTCTCACTAATCATACGTTCTGGGCCTCTAGCACCTCAGCCTCCACTATAAGGCTTTCAGGGGGTCTCACTAATCATACGTTCTGGGCCTCTAGCACCTCGGCCTCCACTATCAGTCTTTCAGGGGGTCTCACTAATCATACGTTCTGGGCCTCTAGCACCTCGGCCTCCCCTATCAGTCTTTCAGGGGGTCTCACTAATCATACGTTCTGAGCCTCAAGCACTTCGGCCTCCACTATCAGTCTTTCAGGGGGTCTCACTAATCATACGTTCTGGGCCTCTAGCACCTCAGCCTCCACAATCAGGCTTTCAGGGGGTCTCATTAATCATACGTTCTGGGCCTCTAGCACCTCGGCCTCCACTATCAGGCTTTCAGGGGACTCACTAATCATACGTTCTGGGCCTCTAGCACCTCAGCCTCCACTATCAGGCTTTCAGGGGGTCTCACTAATCATACGTTCTGGGCCTCTAGCACCTCAGCCTCCACTATCAGGCTTTCAGGGGGTCTCACTAATCATACGTTCTGGGCCTCTAGCACCTCGGCCTCCACTATCAGGCTTTCAGGGGGTCTCACTAATCATACGTTCTGGGCCTCTAGCACCTCGGCCTCCACTATCAGGCTTTCAGGGGTCTCACTAATCATACATTCTGGGCCTCTAGCACCTCTGCCTCCCCTATCAGTCTTTCAGGGGTTCTCACTAATCATACGTTCTGGGCCTCTAGCACCTCAGCCTCCACTATCAATCTTTCAGGGGGTCTCACTAATCATACGTTCTGAGCCTCTAGCACCTCGGCCTCCACTATCAGTCTTTCAGGGGGTCTCACTTATCATACGTTCTGGGCCTCTAGCACCTCGGCCTCCACTAACAGGCTTTCAGGGGTCTCACTAATCATACGTTCTGGGCCTCTAGCACCTCGGCCTCCACTATCAGTCTTTCAGGGGGTCTCACTTATCATACGTTCTGGGCCTCTAGCACCTCGGCCTCCACTATCAGGCTTTTAGGGGTCTCACTAATCATACGTTCTGGGCCTCTAGCACCTCAGCCTCCACTATCAGGCTTTCAGGGGGTCTCACTAATCATACGTTCTGGGCCTCTAGCACCTCTGCCTCCCCTATCAGTCTTTCAGGGGTTCTCACTAATCATACGTTCTGGGCCTCTAGCACCTCAGCCTCCACTATCAGTCTTTCAGGGGGTCTCACTAATCATACGTTCTGAGCCTCTAGCACCTCGGCCTCCACTATCAGTCTTTCAGGGGGTCTCACTTATCATACGTTCTGGGCCTCTAGCACCTCGGCCTCCACTATCAGGCTTTCAGGGGTCTCACTAATCATACGTTCTGGGCCTCTAGCACCTCGGCCTCCACTATCAGTCTTTCAGGGGGTCTCACTTATCATACGTTCTGGGCCTCTAGCACCTCGGCCTCCACTATCAGGCTTTTAGGGGTCTCACTAATCATACGTTCTGGGCCTCTAGCACCTCAGCCTCCACTATCAGGCTTTCAGGGGGTCTCACTAATCATACGTTCTGGGCCTCTAGCACCTCTGCCTCCACTATCAGGCTTTCAGGGGTCTCACTAATCATACGTTCTGGGCCTCTAGCACCTCAGCCTTCACTATCAGTCTTTCAGGGGGTCTCACTAATCATACGTTCTGAGCCTCTAGCACCTCGGCCTCCACTATCAGTCTTTCAGGGGGTCTCACTAATCATACGTTCTGGGCCACTAGCACCTCAGCCTCCACTATCAGGCTTTAAGGGGGTCTCATTAATCATACGTTCTGGGCCTCTAGCACCTCGGCCTCCACTATCAGGCTTTCAGGGGTCTCACTAATCATACGTTCTGGGCCTCTAGCACCTCAGCCTCCACTATCAGGCTTTCAGGGGGTCTCACTAATCATACGTTCTCGGCCTCTAGCACCCCGGCCTCCACTACCAGGCTTTCAGGGGGTCTCACTAATCATACGTTCTGGGCCTCTAGCACTGCTGCCTCCCCTATCAGGCTTTCAGGGGGTCTCACTAATCATACGTTCTGGGCCTCTAGCACCTCAGCCTCCCCTATCAGGCTTTCAGGGGGTCTCACTAATCATACGTTCTGGTCCTCTAGCACTGCTGCCTCCCCTATCAGTCTTTCAGTGGGTCTCACTAATCATACGTTCTGGGCCTCTAGCACCTCAGCCTCCCCTATCAGTCTTTCAGTGGGTCTCACTAATCATACGTTCTGGGCCTCTAGCACCTCAGCCTCCCCTATCAGTCTTTCAGAGGGTCTCACTAATCATACGTTCTGGGCCTCTAGCACCTCTGCCTCCCCTATCAGGCTTTCAGGGGGTCTCACTAATCATACGTTCTGGGCCTCTAGCACCGCTGCCTCCCCTATCAGTCTTTTAGGGGGTCTCACTAATCATACGTTCTGGGCCTCTAGCACCGCTGCCTCCCCTATCAGTTTTTCAGGGGTTCTACCTAATCATACGTTCTGGGCCTCTAGCACTGCTGCCTCCCCTATAAGTCTTTCAGGGGGTCTCACTAATCATACGTTCTGGGCCTCTAGCACCTCGGCCTCCCCTATCAGGCTTTCAGGGGGTCTCACTAATCATACGTTCTGGGCCTCTAGCACCGCTGCCTCCCCTATCAGGCTTTCAGGGGATCTCACTAATCATACGTTCTGGGCCTCTAGCACCTCGGCCTCCCCTATCAGGCTTTCAGGGGGTCTCACTAATCATACGTTCTGGGCCTCTAGCACCGCTGCCTCCCCTATCAGTCTTTCAGGGGGTCTCACTAATCATACGTTCTGGGCCTCTAGCACCGCTGCCTCCCCTATCAGTCTTTTAGGGGTCTCACTAATCATACGTTCTGGGCCTCTAGCACCTCGGCCTCCCCTATCAGGCTTTCAGGGGGTCTCACTAATCATACGTTCTGGGCCTCTAGCACCGCTGCCTCCCCTATCAGGCTTTCAGGGGGTCTCACTAATCATACGTTCTGGGCCTCTAGCACCTCGGCCTCCCCTATCAGGCTTTCAGGGGGTCTCACTAATCATACGTTCTGGGCCTCTAGCACCGCTGCCTCCCCTATCAGGCTTTCAGGGGGTCTCACTAATCTTACGTTCTGGGCCTCTAGCACCTCAGCCTCCACTATCAGGCTTTCAGGGGGTCTCACTAATCATACGTTCTGGGCCTCTAGCACCGCTGCCTCCCCTATCAGGCTTTCAGGGGGTCTCACTAATCTTACGTTCTGGGCCTCTAGCACCTCAGCCTCCACTATCAGTCTTTCAGGGGGTCTCACTAATCATACGTTCTGGGCCTCTAGCACTGCTGCCTCCCCTATCAGTCTTTCAGGGGGTCTCACTAATCATATGTTCTGGGCCTCTAGCACCGCTGCCTCCCCTATCAGTCTTTTAGGGGGTCTCACTAATCATACGTTCTGGGCCTCTAGCACCGCTGCCTCCCCTATAAGTCTTTCAGGGGGTCTCACTAATCATACGTTCTGGGCCTCTAGCACCTCGGCCTCCCCTATCAGGCTATCAGGGGGTCTCACTAATCATACGTTCTGGGCCTCTAGCACCGCTGCCTCCCCTATCAGGCTTTCAGGGGATCTCACTAATCATACGTTCTGGGCCTCTAGCACCTCGGCCTCCCCTATCAGGCTTTCAGGGGGTCTCACTAATCATACGTTCTGGGCCTCTAGCACCGCTGCCTCCCCTATCAGTCTTTCAGGGGGTCTCACTAATCATACGTTCTGGGCCTCTAGCACCGCTGCCTCCCCTATCAGTCTTTTAGGGGTCTCACTAATCATACGTTCTGGGCCTCTAGCACCGCTGCCTCCCCTATCAGGCTTTCAGGGGGTCTCACTAATCATACGTTCTGGGCCTCTAGCACCGCTGCCTCCCCTATCAGGCTTTCAGGGGGTCTCACTAATCATACGTTCTGGGCCTCTAGCACCTCGGCCTCCCCTATCAGGCTTTCAGGGGGTCTCACTAATCATACGTTCTGGGCCTCTAGCACCGCTGCCTCCCCTATCAGGCTTTCAGGGGGTCTCACTAATCTTACGTTCTGGGCCTCTAGCACCTCAGCCTCCACTATCAGGCTTTCAGGGGGTCTCACTAATCATACGTTCTGGGCCTCTAGCACCGCTGCCTCCCCTATCAGGCTTTCAGGGGGTCTCACTAATCTTACGTTCTGGGCCTCTAGCACCTCAGCCTCCACTATCAGTCTTTCAGGGGGTCTCACTAATCATACGTTCTGGGCCTCTAGCACCGCTGCCTCCCCTATCAGGCTTTCAGGGGGTCTCACTAATCATAAGTTCCGGGCCTCTAGCACCTCAGCCTCCACTATCAGTCTTTCAGGGGGTCTCACTAATCATACGTTCTGGGCCTCTAGCACTGCTGCCTCCCCTATCAGTCTTTCAGGGGGTCTCACTAATCATACGTTCTGGGCCTCTAGCACCGCTGCCTCCCATATCAGTCTTTCAGGGTGTCTCACTAATCATACGTTCTGGGCCTCTAGCACCGCTGCCTCCCATATCAGTCTTTCAGGGGGTCTCACTAATCATACGTTCTGGGCCTCTAGCACCGCTGCCTCCCATATCAGTCTTTCAGGGTGTCTCACTAATCATACGTTCTGGGCCTCTAGCACCGCTGCCTCCCATATCAGTCTTTCAGGGTGTCTCACTAATCATACGTTACACACCTGAAAAAAAAATACATACAATACAAATAAAATAAATTACAATACCCCCTATCTATCTAACATACAATCAATCCTAACTATCTAAAATACATATCCCTATCTAACATACAATGCTATCTCCATACACAAACCCTAATTCTAACCTAAAATAAAATAAATTAAGACCACTTACCTTTGCAGATGTCCCTTCAGATCACCAACCTAGGGTGAAACAAAATAAAGAAAAATTAGTGCAACACATTTACATACAATAAATAAACATTATAAATATTCTACTCAACTTTCCAGCATGTCCCCGTCCTTCTTTTCTTCTCCGGCGCGGCCCTGTTAAAAAAAAACATTATATTAGTACAACACGCTAATGAGCCTCCTAGAGCCTTTTCCGGAAGAAAATAGGCAATGGCGCCTTCTGATTGGCTGGAAACGATGTCTATCAAATTCAGCCACTCAGAAGGTGCCAATGTTTAGGCCAATCAGAATGGGATACACAGCATAATTCCACTATGATTGGTTTAAATAAAGATTGACAGGTGCCTTAGCCAATCACAATGGGATACACCCCCACGTAGTGATTGGCTGTTGTCAATGTCAATCAGTATTACAGCCAATGAGAAAGGCTGAAGACATCTGCACCATCACCCCGTGGGGGTGTATCCCATTGTGATTGGATGATGGCAATAACGCCTTCTGATTAATTTAAATAAAGATTGACAGGTACATAATCCAATCAGAGTTAGATTTTGGGGTATATCCCTTTCTGAATGGCTAAAAAAAAAGCCATTGACAATTTTCTTCTGGAAATCTCTGTAGGAGGCTCATTAGCGTCGGGGAGGTCCTCGAGTTCGGATCTCTGTTTTTTTTTTTTTAGAGCGCGGATTGTTCCAGGGCCCAGCCGGGGCAGAAGAGGAGGAGGCCGGGGACATTGCGGGGGGGGGGGGAAGTACTATGTATATTATGTTTATTTCACTTTTTTTTAGGTTTATATGTAGTTGTTGTAGTAATGTAATCTTTTTTTTTTTTTTTTTTTAACAGGGGACGCGCCAGAGAAGAAAAGAAGAAGGACAGGGACATGCTGGAAAGGTGAGTAGAATATTTAGAATGTTTATTTATTTTATATAAAATGTGTACTCATTTTTTTCTTTCCCCCTGGGTGGCAGATCTGAAGGGACATCTGCAAAGGTAATTATTTTATTTTAGCTTAGAATTAGGATTTGTAATATAGAGATAGCATTTATTTATGTTAGATAGGGGTATGTATTTTAGATAGATAGGGGGTATTTTATTTGTATTTTATTTGTATTGTATGTATTTTTATGTATTTCCTTTTCAGGTGTGTAATGTTTTTTTCTGTAGGGGGGGGGGGTTATTTTCTGTAACGTTCCTTTTTTTATTTTAATTAATTAGATTAATTAGCATTAAAAAAAAACACACAAAACAAAAACAAATAAACGGTGCTCATAGGACACAAATGACACCAGGGGAGAGCCTTGCAATAAGCGCAAAACCAGATCAGCGCGGACCTTGCAATAAGCGCAAAACCAGATCAGCGCGGACCTTGCAATAAGCGCAAAACCAGATCAGCGCGGACCTTACAATAAGCGCAAAACCAGATCAGCGCGGACCTTGCAATAAGCGCAAAACCAGATCAGCGCGGACCTTACAATAAGCGCAAAACCAGATCAGCGCGGACCTTACAATAAGCGCAAAACCAGATCAGCGCGGACCTTACAATAAGCGCAAAACCAGATCAGCGCGGACCTTACAATAAGCGCAAAACCAGATCAGCGCGGACCTTACAATAAGCGCAAAAGCGCCTATGATAACAACAAATACACCAACCCAGCGCCGAAGGATCTCAGACCGCCAAAACACTTACTGTCTGTGGCAAACAGTATTACCTGCCTTACAGTTTTATTGCCGTGATTTGTTGACGGGCGAGTCACGAGTGAAATAAGCACATCATATAAATATCTACTGATGGGGGCCCCCGTATAATAAGGTCCCCCCCCCCCCCATGTCAGGGACGCGATCGCCACAAATCTGCAGTATAAATGTGACACTGAAAATAAAATCCTGGGACATAGAAATCTGATTGTCCAGTTTGGCTGAACCGGCCACTGCCAGACCACTGACCTCTGACCACTGACCTCTGACCACTGACCTCTGACCTCTGACTTCTAACCTCTGACATCTACGAGACCACTGGCCTCTGACGTAAAGCTCTGATATGGATCTGACATTTGTGTAAGGGAGGTGACCGGGGCACTCCCCTGTGGGGGCCCTGAGGTGTGACTATGATGGGAGGGGGTGGAGGGGCTGCCCGTTACATGTATAATAGGACGAGTCTTCACATTCGGACGTATGACAAATACACTGCACTCTGGGAAACTGAGAGGGACATGTAAATGAGCCCATAATAACTAATTATATATATATATATACACACAAGAAGTAATACAGTGCTGCACATGTACATACACAGGGACATATAGGGAGGAGTACACGGCAAAGTGGGAACTGCCTACTGCACATGTACATACACAGGGACATATAGGGAGGAGTACACGGCAAAGTGAGAACTACCTGCTACACATGTACATACACAGGGACATATAGGGAGGGGTACCCGGCAAAGTGAGAACTATCTGCTACACATGTACATACACAGGGACATATAGGGAGGAGTACACGGCAAAGTGAGAACTACCTGCTACACATGTACATACACAGGGACATATAGGGAGGGGTACCCGGCAAAGTGAGAACTATCTGCTACACATGTACATACACAGGGGCATATAGGGAGGAGTACACGGCAAAGTGAGAACTACCTGCTACACATGTACATACACAGGGACATATAGGGAGGGGTACCCGGCAAAGTGAGAACTATCTGCTGCACATGTACATACACAGGGACATATAGGGAGGGGTACACGGCAAAGTTGGAAATGCCTCCTGCACATGTACATACACAGGGACATATAGGGAGGGGTACACAGCAAAGTGGGAACTGCCTCCTGCACATGTTCATACACAGGGAAATATAGGGAGGGGTACACAGCATAGTGGGAACTGCCTCCTGCACATGTACATACACAGGGACATATAGGGAGGGGTACCCATCAAAGTGAGCACTGCCTCCTGCACATGTACATACACAGGGACATATAGGGAGGGGTACACGGCAAAGTGGGAACTGCCTGCTGCACATGTACATACACAGGGACATATAG
Organism: Discoglossus pictus; assembly: GCA_027410445.1. NCBI lineage: Eukaryota > Metazoa > Chordata > Amphibia > Anura > Alytidae > Discoglossus > Discoglossus pictus. Next base: position 4,123,443 of record CM050163.1, read on the forward strand.
GGAGGGGTACCCGGCAAAGTTGGAACTGCCTCCTGCACATGTACATACACAGGGACATATAGGGAGGGGTACCCAGCAAAGTGAGAACTATCTGCTGCACATGTACATGCACAGGGACATATAGGGAGGGGTACACAGCAAAGTTGGAAATGCCTCCTGCACATGTACATACACAGGGACATATAGGAAGAGGTACCCGGCAAAATTGTAACTGCCTGCTGCACATGTACATAAACAGGGACATATAGGGAGGGGTACCCAGCAAAGTGAGAACTATCTGCTGCACATGTACATACACAGAGACATATAGGAAGGGGTACACAGCAAAGTGAGAACTGCCTCCTGCACATGTACATACACAGGGACATATAGGGAGGGGTACACGGCAAAGTAAGAACTGCCTCCTGCACATGTACATACACAGGGACATATAGGGAGGGGTACACTGCAAATTGGGAACTCTCTGTTGCACATGTACATACACAGGGACATATAGGGAGGAGTACACGGCAAAGTGGGAACTCTCTGTTGCACATGTACATACACAGGGACATATAGGGAGGAGTACATGGCAAAGTGGGAACTATCTGCTGCACATGTAAATACACAGGGACATATAGGGAGGGGTACACGGCAAAGTGGGAACTGCCTGCTGCACATGTACATACACAAGGACATATAGGGAGGGGTACACCGCAAGCGAGAACTGCCTGCTGCACATGTACATACACAGGGACATATAGGGAGGGGTACACCGCAAGCGAGAACTGCCTGCTGCACATGTTCATACACAGAGACATATAGGGAGGGGTACACGGCAAAGTGGGAACTGCCTCCTGCACATGTACATACACAGGGACATATAGGGAGGGGTACACGGCAAAGTGGGAACTGCCTCCTGCACATGTACATACACAGGGACATATAGGGAGGAGTACCAAGCAAAGTGAGAACTATCTGCTGCACATGTACATACACAGGGACATATAGGGAGGGGTACCCATCAAAGTGAGCACTGCCTCCTGCACATGTACATACACAGGGACATATAGGGAGGGGTACACAGCAAAGTGGGAACTGCCTCCTGCACATGTACATACACAGGGACATATAGGGAGGGGTACCCATCAAAGTGGGAACTGCCTCCTGCACATGTACACACACAGGGAGATATAGGGAAGGGTACACGGCAAAGTGGGAACTGCCTGCTGCACATGTACATACACAGGGACATATAGGGAGGGGTACACAGCAAAGTAAGAACTGCCTGCTTCACATGTACATACACAGGGACATATAGGGAGGGGTACCCATCAAAGTGAGCACTGCCTCCTGCACATGTACATACACAGGGACATATAGGGAGGGGTACACAGCAAAGTGGGAACTGCCTCCTGCACATGTACATACACAGGGACATATAGGGAGGGGTACACGGCAAAGTGGGAACTGCCTCCTGCACATGTACATACACAGGGACATATAGGGAGGAGTACCCAGCAAAGTGAGAACTATCTGCTGCACATGTACATACACAGGGACATATAGGGAGGGGTACACGGCAAAGTTGGAAATGCCTCCTGCACATGTACATGCACAGGGACATATAGGAAGGGGTACCCGGCAAAATTGTAACTGCCTTCTGCACATGTACATAAACAGGGACATATAGGGAGGGGTACCCAGCAAAGTGAGAACTGTCTGCTGCACATGTACATACACAGGGACATATAGGAAGGGGTACACGGCAAAGTGGGAACTGCCTGCTTCACATGTACATACACATGGACATATAGGGAGGGGTACCCAGGAAAGGGAGAACTGACTCCTGCACATGTACATACACAGGGACATATAGGGAGGGGTACACTGCAAATTGGGAACTCTCTGCTGCACATGTACATACACAGGGACATATAGGAAGGAGTACACGGCAAAGTTGGAACTATCTGCTGCACATGTAAATACACAGGGACATATAGGGAGGGGTACACGGCAAAGTGGGAACTGCCTGCTGCACATGTACATACACAGGGACATATAGGGAGGGGTACACCGCAAGCGAGAACTGCCTGCTGCACATGTACATACACAGGGACATATAGGGAGGGGTACCCAGAAAAGTGCGAACTGCCTCCTGCACATGTACATACACAGGGACATATAGGGAGGGGTACCCGGCAAAGTGAAAATTATCTGCTGCACATGTACATACACAGGGACATATAGGGAGGGGTACCCATCAAAGTGAGCACTGCCTCCTGCACATGTACATACACAGGGACATATAGGGAAGGGTTCACGGCAAAGTGGGAACTGCCTGCTGCACATGTACATACACAGGGACATATAGGGAGGTGTACACGGCAAAGTGGGAACTGCCTGCTGCACATGTACATATACAGGGACATATAGGGAGGGGTACCCGGCAAAGTTGGAACTGCCTCCTGCACATGTACATGCACAGGGACATATAGGGAGGGGTACACAGCAAAGTTGGAAATGCCTCCTGCACATGTACATACACAGGGACATATAGGAAGGGGTACCCGGCAAAATTGTAACTGCCTGCTGCACATGTACATAAACAGGGACATATAGGGAGGGGTACCCAGCAAAGTGAGAACTGCCTCCTGCACATGTTCATACACAGGGACATATAGGGAGGGGTACACGGCAAAGTAAGTACTGCCTCCTGCACATGTACATACACAGGGACATCTAGGGAGGGGTACACGGCAAAGTGGGCACTTCCTGCTGCACATGTACATACACAGGGACATATAGGGAGGGGTACACGGCAAAGTGGGAACTGCCTGCTGCACATGTACATACACAGGGACATATAGGGAGGGGTACACGGCAAAGTGGGAACTGCCTCCTGCACATGTACATACACAGGGACATATAGGGAGGGGTACACGGCAAAGTGGGAACTGCCTCCTGCACATGTACATACACAGGGACATATAGGGAGGGGTACACAGCAAAGTCGGAACTATCTGCTGCACATGTACATACACAGGGACATATAGGGAGGGGTACACAGCAAAGTAAGAACTGCCTGCTTCACATGTACATACACAGGGGCATATAGGGAGGAGTACACGGCAAAGAGGGAACTGCCTCCTGCACATGTACATACACATGGACATATAGGGAGGGGTACCCAGGAAAGGGAGAACTGACTCCTGCACATGTACATACACAGGGACATATAGGGAGGGGTACACTGCAAATTGGGAACTCTCTGCTGCACATGTACATACACAGGGACATATAGGGAGGGGTACACAGCAAAGTTGGAAATGCCTCCTGCACATGTACATACACAGGGACATATAGGGAGGGGTACCCAGCAAAGTGCGAACTGCCTCCTGCACATGTACATACACAGGGACATATAGGGAGGGGTACCCAGCAAAGTGCGAACTGCCTCCTGCACATGTACATACACAGGAACATATAGGGAGGGGTACCCGGCAAAGTGAGAATTATCTGCTGCACATGTACATACACAGGGACATATAGGGAGGGGTACCCAGCACAGTACGAACTTCCTGCTGCACATGTACATACACAGGGACATATAGGGAGGGGTACAGAGGAAAGGGAGAACTGACTTCTGCACATGTACATACACAGGGACATATAGGGAGGGGTACACTGCAAGCGAGAACTGCCTGCTGCACATGTACATACACAGGGACATATAGGGAGGGGTACCTGGCAAAGCAGGAACTGCCTGCTGCACATGTACATACACAGGGACATATAGGGAGGGGTACCCATCAAAGTGAGCACTGCCTCCTGCACATGTACATACACAGGGACATATAGGGAGGGGTACCCATCAAAGTGAGCACTGCCTCCTGCACATGAACATACACAGGGACATATAGGAAGGGGTACACAGCAAAGTGAGAACTGCCTCCTGCACATGTACATACACAGGGACATATAGGGAGGGGTACACGGCAAAGTAAGAACTGCCTTCTGCACATGTACATACACAGGGACATATAGGGAGGGGTACACAGCAAAGTAAGAACTGCCTTCTGCACATGTACATACACAGGGGCATATAGGGAGGAGTACACGGCAAAGAGGGAACTGCCTCCTGCACATGTACATACACATGGACATATAGGGAGGGGTACCCTGGAAAGGGAGAACTGACTACTGCACATGTACATACACAGGGACATATAGGGAGGGGTACACTGCAAATTGGGAACTCTCTGCTGCACATGTACATACACAGGGACATATAGGGAGGAGTACCCAGCACAGTACGAACTTCCTGCTGCACATGTACATACACAGGGACATATAGGGAGGGGTACAGAGGAAAGGGAGAACTGACTTCTGCACATGTACATACACAGGGACATATAGGGAGGGGTACACTGCAAATTGGTAACTCTCTGCTGCACATGTACATACACAGGGACATATAGGGAGGAGTACACAGCAAAGTGGGAACTATCTGCTGCTCATGTACATACACAGGGACATATAGGGAGGGGTACACTGCAAGCGAGAACTGCCTGCTGCACATGTACATACACAGGGACATATAGGGAGGGGTACCTGGCAAAGCAGGAACTGCCTGCTGCACATGTACATACACAGGGACATATAGGGAGGGGTACCCATCAAAGTGAGCACTGCCTCCTGCACATGTACATACACAGGGACATATAGGGAGGGGTACCCATCAAAGTGAGAACTGCCTCCTGCACATGTACATACACAGGGACATATAGGGAGGGGTACTTATCAAAGTGGGAACTGCCTCCTGCACATGTACATACACAGGGACATATAGGGAGGGGTACACAGCAAAGTAAGAACTGCCTGCTGCACATGTACATACACAGGGGCATATAGGGAGGGGTACACTGCAAATTGGGAACTCTCTGCTGCACATGTACATACACAGGGACATATAGGGAGGAGTACACGGCAAAGTGGGAACTATCTGCTGCACATGTACATACACAGGGACATATAGGAAGGGGTACACAGCAAAGTGAGAACTGCCTCCTGCACATGTACATACACAGGGACATATAGGGAGGGGTACCCATCAAAGTGGGAACTGCCTCCTGCACATGTACATACACAGGGACATATAGGGAGGGGTACACAGCAAAGTAAGAACTGCCTGCTTCACATGTACATACACAGGGACATATAGGGAGGAGTACACGGCAAAGTGGGAACTATCTGCTGCACATGTACATACACAGGGACATATAGGAAGGGGTACACAGCAAAGTGAGAACTGCCTCCTGCACATGTACATACACAGGGACATATAGGGAGGGGTACCCATCAAAGTGGGAACTGCCTCCTGCACATGTACATACACAGGGGCATATAGGGAGGAGTACACGGCAAAGAGGGAACTGCCTCCTGCACATGTACATACACATGGACATATAGGGAGGGGTACACTGCAAATTGGGAACTCTCTGCTGCACATGTACATACACAGGGACATATAGGGAGGGGTACACGGCAAAGTGGGAACTGCCTGCTGCACATGTACATACTCAGGGACATATAGGGAGGGGTACACCGCAAGCGAGTACTGCCTGCTGCACATGTACATAAACAGGGACATATAGGGAGGGGTACACCGCAAGCGAGAACTGCCTGCTGCACATGTACATGCACAGGGACATATAGGGAGGGGTACCCAGCAAAGTGCGAACTGCCCCCTGCACATGTACATACACAGGGACATATAGGGAGGGGTACACAGCAAAGTGAGAACTGCCTCCTGCACATGTTCATACACAGGGACATATAGGGAGGGGTACACGGCAAAGTAAGAACTGCCTCCTGCACATGTACATACACAGGGACATCTAGGGAGGGGTACACTGCAAATTGGTAACTCTCTGCTGCACATGTACATACACAGGGACATATAGGGAGGAGTACACAGCAAAGTGGGAACTATCTGCTGCTCATGTACATACACAGGGACATATAGGGAGGGGTACCCAGCAAAGTGAGAACTATCTGCTGCACATGTACATACACAGGGACATATAGGAAGGGGTACACAGCAAAGTGAGAACTGCCTCCTGCACATGTACATAAACAGGGACATATAGGGAGGGGTACACGGCAAAGTGGGAACTGCCTCCTGCACATGTACATACACAGGGACATATAGGGAGGGGTACCCAGCAAAGTGGGAACTGCCTCCTGCACATGTACATACACAGGGACATATAGGGAGGGGTACACGGCAAAGTGGGAACTGCCTCCTGCACATGTACATACACAGGGACATATAGGGAGGGGTACCCAGCAAAGTGGGAACTGCCTCCTGCACATGTACACACACAGGGACATATAGGGAGGGGTACACAGCAAAGTGAGAACTGCCTCCTGCACATGTTCATACACAGGGACATATAGGGAGGGGTACACGGCAAAGTAAGAACTGCCTCCTGCACATGTACATACACAGGGACATCTAGGGAGGGGTACACTGCAAATTGGTAACTCTCTGCTGCACATGTACATACACAGGGACATATAGGGAGGGGTACCCATCAAAGTGGGAAATGCCTCCTGCACATGTACATACACAGGGACATATAGGGAGGGGTACACTGCAAATTGGGAACTCTCTGCTGCACATGTACATACACAGGGACATATAGGGAGGGGTACACGGCAAAGTGGGAACTGCCTGCTGCACATGTACATACACAGGGACATATAGGGAGGGGTACACAGCAAAGTTGGAACTGCCTCCTGCACATGTACATACACAGGGACATATAGGGAGGGGTACCCAGCAAAGTGGGAACTGCCTCCTGCACATGTACATACACAGGGACATATAGGGAGGGGTACCCAGCAAAGTGCGAACTGCCTCCTGCACATGTACATACACAGGGACATATAGGGAGGGGTACCCGGCAAAGTGAGAATTATCTGCTGCACATGTACATACACAGGGACATATAGGGAGGGGTACCCAGCACAGTACGAACTTCCTGCTGCACATGTACATACACAGGGACATATAGGGAGGGGTACAGAGGAAAGGGAGAACTGACTTCTGCACATGTACATACACAGGGACATATAGGGAGGGGTACACTGCAAATTGGTAACTCTCTGCTGCACATGTACATACACAGGGACATATAGGGTGGAGTACACAGCAAAGTGGGAACTATCTGCTGCTCATGTACATACACAGGGACATATAGGGAGGGGTACACTGCAAGCGAGAACTGCCTGCTGCACATGTACATACACAGGGACATATAGGGAGGGGTACCTGGCAAAGCAGGAACTGCCTGCTGCACATGTACATACACAGGGACATATAGGGAGGGGTACCCATCAAAGTGAGCACTGCCTCCTGCACATGTACATACACAGGGACATATAGGGAGGGGTACCCATCAAAGTGAGCACTGCCTCCTGCACATGAACATACACAGGGACATATAGGAAGGGGTACACAGCAAAGTGAGAACTGCCTCCTGCACATGTACATACACAGGGACATATAGGGAGGGGTACACGGCAAAGTAAGAACTGCCTTCTGCACATGTACATACACAGGGACATATAGGGAGGGGTACACAGCAAAGTAAGAACTGCCTTCTGCACATGTACATACACAGGGGCATATAGGGAGGAGTACACGGCAAAGAGGGAACTGCCTCCTGCACATGTACATACACATGGACATATAGGGAGGGGTACACGGCAAATTGGGAACTCTCTGCTGCACATGTACATACACAGGGACATATAGGGAGGAGTACCCAGCACAGTACGAACTTCCTGCTGCACATGTACATACACAGGGACATATAGGGAGGGGTACAGAGGAAAGGGAGAACTGACTTCTGCACATGTACATACACAGGGACATATAGGGAGGGGTACACTGCAAATTGGTAACTCTCTGCTGCACATGTACATACACAGGGACATATAGGGAGGAGTACACAGCAAAGTGGGAACTATCTGCTGCTCATGTACATACACAGGGACATATAGGGAGGGGTACACTGCAAGCGAGAACTGACTGCTGCACATGTACATACACAGGGACATATAGGGAGGGGTACCTGGCAAAGCAGGAACTGCCTGCTGCACATGTACATACACAGGGACATATAGGGAGGGGTACCCATCAAAGTGAGCACTGCCTCCTGCACATGTACATTACACAGGGACATATAGGGAGGGGTACCCATCAAAGTGAGAACTGCCTCCTGCACATGTACATACACAGGGACATATAGGGAGGGGTACCCATCAAAGTGGGAACTGCCTCCTGCACATGTACATACACAGGGACATATAGGGAGGGGTACACAGCAAAGTAAGGACTGCCTGCTGCACATGTACATACACTGGGGCATATAGGGAGGGGTACCCAGGAAAGGGAGAACTGACTCCTGCACATGTACATACACAGGGACATATAGGGAGGGGTACACAGCAAATTGGGAACTCTCTGCTGCACATGTACATACACAGGGACATATAGGGAGGAGTACACGGCAAAGTGGGAACTATCTGCTGCACATGTACATACACAGGGACATATAGGAAGGGGTACACAGCAAAGTGAGAACTGCCTCCTGCACATGTACATACACAGGGACATATAGGGAGGGGTACACAGCAAAGTAAGAACTGCCTGCTTCACATGTACATACACAGGGACATATAGGGAGGAGTACACGGCAAAGTGGGAACTATCTGCTGCACATGTACATACACAGGGACATATAGGGAGGGGTACCCATCAAAGTGGGAACTGCCTCCTGCACATGTACATACACAGGGACATATAGGGAGGGGTACACAGCAAAGTAAGAACTGCCTGCTTCACATGTACATACACAGGGACATATAGGGAGGAGTACACGGCAAAGTGGGAACTATCTGCTGCACATGTACATACACAGGGACATATAGGAAGGGGTACACAGCAAAGTGAGAACTGCCTCCTGCACATGTACATACACAGGGACATATAGGGAGGGGTACCCATCAAAGTGGGAACTGCCTCCTGCACATGTACATACACAGGGGCATATAGGGAGGGGTAAACTGCAAATTGGGAACTCTCTGCTGCACATGTACATACACAGGGACATATAGGGAGGGGTACACGGCAAAGTGGGAACTGCCTGCTGCACATGTACATACTCAGGGACATATAGGGAGGGGTACACCGCAAGCGAGTACTGCCTGCTGCACATGTACATAAACAGGGACATATAGGGAGGGGTACACCGCAAGCGAGAACTGCCTGCTGCACATGTACATGCACAGGGACATATAGGGAGGGGTACCCAGCAAAGTGCGAACTGCCTCCTGCACATGTACATACACAGGGACATATAGGGAGGGGTACACAGCAAAGTGAGAAATGCCTCCTGCACATGTTCATACACAGGGACATATAGGGAGGGGTACACGGCAAAGTAAGAACTGCCTCCTGCACATGTACATACACAGGGACATCTAGGGAGGGGTACACTGCAAATTGGTAACTCTCTGCTGCACATGTACATACACAGGGACATATAGGGAGGAGTACACAGCAAAGTGGGAACTATCTGCTGCACATGTACATACACAGGGACATATAGGAAGGGGTACACCGCAAGCGAGAACTGCCTGCTGCACATGTACATAAACAGGGACATATAGGGAGGGGTACACGGCAAAGTGGGAACTGCCTCCTGCACATGTACATACACAGGGACATATAGGGAGGGGTACCCATCAAAGTGGGAACTGCCTCCTGCACATGTACACACACAGGGACATATAGGGAGGGGTACACGGCAAAGTGGGAACTGCCTCCTGCACATGTACACACACAGGGACATATAGGGAGGGGTACACAGCAAAGTGAGAACTGCCTCCTGCACATGTTCATACACAGGGACATATAGGGAGGGGTACACGGCAAAGTAAGAACTGCCTCCTGCACATGTACATACACAGGGACATCTAGGGAGGGGTACACTGCAAATTGGTAACTCTCTGCTGCACATGTACATACACAGGGACATATAGGGAGGGGTACCCATCAAAGTGGGAAATGCCTCCTGCACATGTACATACACAGGGACATATAGGGAGGGGTACACTGCAAATTGGAAACTCTCTGCTGCACATGTACATACACAGGGACATATAGGGAGGGGTACACGGCAAAGTGGGAACTTCCTGCTGCACATGTACATACACAGGGACATATAGGGAGGGGTACCCAGCAAAGTGAGAACTATCTGCTGCACATGTACATACACAGGGACATATAGGAAGGGGTACACAGCAAAGTGAGAACTGCCTCCTGCACATGTACATAAACAGGGACATATAGGGAGGGGTACACGGCAAAGTGGGAACTGCCTCCTGCACATGTACATACACAGGGACATATAGGGAGGGGTACCCAGCAAAGTGGGAACTGCCTCCTGCACATGTACATACACAGGGACATATAGGGAGGGGTACACGGCAAAGTGGGAACTGCCTCCTGCACATGTACATACACAGGGACATATAGGGAGGGGTACCCAGCAAAGTGGGAACTGCCTCCTGCACATGTACATACACAGGGACATATAGGGAGGGGTACACGGCAAAGTGGGAACTGCCTCCTGCACATGTACATACACAGGGACATATAGGGAGGGGTACACAGCAAAGTGAGAACTGCCTCCTGCACATGTACATACACAGGGACATATAGGGAGGGGTACACGGCAAAGTAAGAACTGCCTCCTGCACATGTACATACACAGGGACATCTAGGGAGGGGTACACTGCAAATTGGTAACTCTCTGCTGCACATGTACATACACAGGGACATATAGGGAGGGGTACACTGCAAATTGGGAACTCTCTGCTGCACATGTACATACACAGGGACATATAGGGAGGGGTACACGGCAAAGTGGGAACTGCCTGCTACACATGTACATACACAGGGACATATAGGGAGGGGTACACAGCAAAGTTGGAAATGCCTCCTGCACATGTACATACACAGGGACATATAGGGAGGGGTACCCAGCAAAGTGGGAACTGCCTCCTGCACATGTACATACACAGGGACATATAGGGAGGGGTACCCAGCAAAGTGGGAACTGCCTCCTGCACATGTACATACACAGGGACATATAGGGAGGGGTACCCGGCAAAGTGAGAATTATCTGCTGCACATGTACATACACAGGGACATATAGGGAGGGGTACCCAGCACAGTACGAACTTCCTGCTGCACATGTACATACACAGGGACATATAGGGAGGGGTACAGAGGAAAGGAAGAACTGACTTCTGCACATGTACATACACAGGGACATATAGGGAGGGGTACACTGCAAATTGGTAACTCTCTGCTGCACATGTACATACACAGGGACATATAGGGAGGGGTACACTGCAAATTGGTAACTCTCTGCTACACATGTACATACACAGGGACATATAGGGAGGGGTACACAGCAAAGTTGGAAATGCCTCCTGCACATGTACATACACAGGGACATATAGGGAGGGGTACCCAGCAAAGTGCGAACTGCCTCCTGCACATGTACATACACAGGGACATATAGGGAGGGGTACCCAGCAAAGTGCGAACTGCCTCCTGCACATGTACATACACAGGGACATATAGGGAGGGGTACCCGGCAAAGTGAGAATTATCTGCTGCACATGTACATACACAGGGACATATAGGGAGGGGTACCCAGCACAGTACGAACTTCCTGCTGCACATGTACATACACAGGGACATATAGGGAGGGGTACAGAGGAAAGGAAGAACTTCCTGCTGCACATGTACATACACAGGGACATATAGGGAGGGGTACACTGCAAATTGGTAACTCTCTGCTGCACATGTACATACACAGGGACATATAGGGAGGGGTACACTGCAAGCGAGAACTGCCTGCTGCACATGTACATACACAGGGACATATAGGGAGGGGTACCTGGCAAAGCAGGAACTGCCTGCTGCACATGTACATACATAGGGACATAAAGGAAGGGGTACACAGCAAAGTGAGAACTGCCTCCTGCACATGTACATACACAGGGACATATAGGGAGGGGTACCCATCAAAGTGGGAACTGCCTCCTGCACATGTACATACACAGGGACATATAGGGAGGGGTACACTGCAAATTGGGAACTCTCTGCTGCACATGTACATACACAGGGACATATAGGGAGGGGTACACGGCAAAGTGGGAACTGCCTGCTGCACATGTACATACTCAGGGACATATAGGGAGGGGTACACCGCAAGCGAGAACTGCCTGCTGCACATGTACATAAACAGGGACATATAGGGAGGGGTACACCGCAAGCGAGAACTGCCTGCTGCACATGTTCATACACAGGGACATATAGGGAGGGGTACACGGCAAAGTGGGAACTGCCTCCTGCACATGTACATACACAGGGACATATAGGGAGGGGTACCCATCAAAGTGGGAACTGCCTCCTGCACATGTACACACACAGGGACATATAGGGAGGGGTACACAGCAAAGTGAGAACTGCCTCCTGCACATGTTCATACACAGGGACATATAGGGAGGGGTACACAGCAAAGTAAGAACTGCCTCCTGCACATGTACATACACAGGGACATCTAGGGAGGGGTACACTGCAAATTGGTAACTCTCTGCTGCACATGTACATACACAGGGACATATAGGGAGGAGTACACAGCAAAGTGGGAACTATCTGCTGCTCATGTACATACACAGGGACATATAGGGAGGGGTACACCGCAAGCGAGAACTGCCTGCTGCACATGTACATAAACAGGGACATATAGGGAGGGGTACCCAGCAAAGTGAGAACTATCTGCTGCACATGTACATACACAGGGACATATAGGAAGGGGTACACAGCAAAGTGAGAACTGCCTCCTGCACATGTACATAAACAGGGACATATAGGGAGGGGTACACCGCAAGCGAGAACTGCCTGCTGCACATGTACATACACAGGGACATATAGGGAGGGGTACCCATCAAAGTGGGAACTGCCTCCTGCACATGTACACACACAGGGACATATAGGGAGGGGTACACAGCAAAGTAAGAACTGCCTCCTGCACATGTACATACACAGGGACATCTAGGGAGGGGTACACTGCAAATTGGTAACTCTCTGCTGCACATGTACATACACAGGGACATATAGGGAGGGGTACCCATCAAAGTGGGAACTGCCTCCTGCACATGTACATACACAGGGACATATAGGGAGGGGTACACGGCAAAGTGGGAACTGCCTGCTTCACATGTACATACACAGGGACATATAGGGAGGGGTACCCAGGAAAGGGAGAACTGACTCCTGCACATGTACATACACAGGGACATATAGGGAGGGGTACCCGGCAAAGTGAGAATTATCTGCTGCACATGTACATACACAGGGACATATAGGGAGGGGTACACGGCAAAGTGGGAACTATCTGCTGCTCATGTACATACACAGGGACATATAGGGAGGGGTACACTGCAAATTGGTAACTCTCTGCTGCACATGTACATACACAGGGACATATAGGGAGGAGTACACGGCAAAGTGGGAACTGCCTGCTGCACATGTACATACACAGGGACATATAGGGAGGGGTACCCATCAAAGTGAGCACTGCCTCCTGCACATGTACATACACAGGGACATATAGGGAAGGGTACACGGCAAAGTGGGAACTGCCTGCTGCACATGTACATACACAGGGACATATAGGGAGGGGTACACGGCAAAGTGGGAACTGCCTGCTGCACATGTACATATACAGGGACATATAGGGAGGGGTACCCGGCAAAGTTGGAACTGCCTCCTGCACATGTACATACACAGGGACATATAGGGAGGGGTACCCAGCAAAGTGAGAACTATCTGCTGCACATGTACATACACAGGGACATATAGGGAGGGGTACACGGCAAAGTGGGAACTGCCTGCTGCACATGTACATATACAGGGACATATAGGGAGGGGTACCCGGCAAAGTTGGAACTGCCTCCTGCACATGTACATACACCGGGACATATAGGGAGGGGTACCCAGCAAAGTGAGAACTATCTGCTGCACATGTACATACACAGGGACATATAGGGAGGGGTACATGGCAAAGTGGGAACTGCCTGCTGCACATGTACATGCACAGGGACATATAGGGAGGGGTACACAGCAAAGTTGGAAATGCCTCCTGCACATGTACATACACAGGGACATATAGGAAGGGGTACCCTTCAAAACTGTAACTGCCTGCTGCACATGTACATAAGCATGGACATATAGGGAGGGGTACCCAGCAAAGTGAGAACTATCTGCTGCACATGTACATACACAGGGACATATAGGAAGGGGTACACAGCAAAGTGAGAACTGCCTCCTGCACATGTACATACACAGGGACATATAGGGAGGGGTACACGGCAAAGTGGGAACTGCCTGCTGCACATGTACATACACAGGGACATATAGGGAGGGGTACACGGCAAAGTAAGAACTGCCTGCTTCACATGTACATACACAGGGACATATAGGGAGGGGTACACGGCAAAGTGGGAACTGCCTCCTGCACATGTACATACACAGGGACATATAGGGAGGAGTACACGGCAAAGTGGGAACTATCTGCTGCACATGTAAATACACAGGGACATATAGGGAGGGGTACACAGCAAAGTGGGAACTGCCTGCTGCACATGTACATACACAGGGACATATAGGGAGGGGTACACCGCAAGCGAGAACTGCCTGCTGCACATG